>CM023453.1:160309055-160489055 GCA_013339765.2 Haemaphysalis longicornis | reverse complement strand
GAGTGCATTGGACAGAAAGGATCAGTGCTGCGACTTTGCGTATGATTTACTGTGTGGGCCATCACCGAAGTACCAACTGTACGATAAGTGCTGAAAGCTATCATCAGCCAGTTGCCCTGCGGCTTCAAGAAGCGTTTACTGCTTGATTCATTAAAGAATCTTTGTGGGCCTCCTTTTTCTCTTTTGCTTGTTTTCCTCAGGTGATGGATAATTTTCAGACAAGTGCTTCCTAAAAAATAAACACTTTCAAGTATGATAACAACACTAAAGCCACACTTTCAGCGTACATTTAGGCTTGAACAACTTCGCCGGCGTTAAGTTTACTAATGAAGACTGTATTGTTCAGTTCGCCTTAAAAATGCGTTGATGAGATAGCTTTAAGTTGGCTTTGTAAGAGACTGTAACCCCAACACGCGTTGAAACATGCCCAGTCAAGGGTTTGAATCGACTGTAACGGCGAAAAAGCAGACCTTTAAATCTGCTGCGTTGATGCTACTCACTATGCATTTGTCGGTGCAGACAAGATGGGAGGGTATTTGATAAAAGATAAACCGATAAATAACCCATCAACTCTACTACGTAAAATCGTTATTTAGCTACCGTATCTCGGTAGTGATGTGTAGGCGTTGCGTTCTCTCGGCGCATGAAAGCGTGAATTATAGCACGCACTTGAAAACACGACCCCTCCACTACTTGCTCAAATACTGTTTAGAATCTGCGAACGAAGCCCATCGCCGCAGACGCACCAGGCTTGTTCGGGCATTAATACAGTGGTCACATCGTCCGAAGAGCAGCAGAAGCGGAAAATGGCGGCCTGTATATGACTAGACGCCGGCAGGACCACTGCGATTTCTAAAGCTAGGCGTCTACGATAACGAAATAGGACCGGCTTCGAGCTGCCTCCTGATGTCACACTCTCAACCATTGTTACCAGTATTTAACACGCTAGGTCCTCCTGTGTAGAACCGATATGGACGACTATAGAAATAGAAACATAGGACGTGCCCATGGCACAACTGCTTCGTACTGCCGAACGCCTGACGGAGCGACTCCGAAGAGATGGACGGCAATACCGGCACTTGATCAACCTCAAAAACCATTACAAGGAGATCAATGAGTACCAACGCATACTACAAAACGAAAAATGGCACGACCTATGTGAGCGTCTAGGGAAGCAGAAAGGCTTCTCAAAACTATGGGGCATTTTCCGCAGTCTTGCTCGGAAGTCAAAAATCATGATTCCCATTATGGAGGAATTAATTTTGCAAACGGAGCCCCTCATAATAGAGGACAAAGTCATCCGTACCTTCTTCCCCCACGCAACTAGCACACCGGTCCACTTGCCTCCCTTAACTCACCTCACAATCCCCAACCCACAACAAAATCTGGAACAACCCTTCACTATGGGCGAACTTGTCTTAGCCCTGGGGCAAGGGAACCCGTGCTCTGCCCCTGGCCATGACGGTATTACGTGGAAAGATCTGCGTAAGCTGCCTACAGCCGCTAAAGAAGCTCTTCTTTGTACAATCAATCAATCCTGGGAGCAAGGAACGGTGAATGAACACCTGAAGCTAACCATCATTTATCCCATTCCTAAGCCTGGAAAAGACTCTCGTCAACCTGAAAACCTCCGACGAATTGCCCTCACACCTACTATTTGGAAGCTCAGCGAGAGACTCATCGACAACGGGCTGCAATACCGTCTCGAGAAAACGGTCTGGTTACATACATCCCAAACCGGCTTCCATCCCTCCCTGAGCACCTACGACTACATCTCGCTACTTCACCGAATAATTAACAGAAAATCTCGAAAACACTTACCTGATTACCTTCTGGCCGTCGATATGTGCAAGGCATTTGACAACGTCAGCCAGAATGTAATTCTTCAAGAACTTGCAGCTGTGTTCCCCAGTCAGCGAGCTCTGAGCTGGATATGCAGCTTCCTGGAGCACCGACCGATTCCATTCGACAGCAAGAGCTTCCAGTAGACACCTCAAACTTTCTTTCATGATAGGGGAGTTTCCCAAGGATCAATACTCGGCCCACGTCTCTTCAACTTGGCCATAAACAGAGTTGCTCGCGCACTAGAGCGAAACACCTCAGCCCGATTTGCTATTTACGCATATGACATTGCGGACATCAGCGTATGATTACAATTGCAAAGAGCGTATGCAAACTGAACTACAGGCGGCAGTATTCAGCATTGAAAATTCCCTCGCCGAGCTTGGTTTGGAGCTTTCCCCCCAGCAAAACAGAATTCGTGAGTATAGATGAACGGCGACTAACAAACCCGGCCGAACAACTGACACTTCAAATGGGCACCGAACCTTTAACCTCAAAAAACGGCACTATGCGACGACTGGGGGTCCAGGTTAGTAGCTGCAACAGTCCAACGCGTGGATGCGTACCCTACGCACAACCTGGCGACAGAAAATGCGCCTAATTTCCCGCATATCAATCAAATTCGGCGGATCGAGCCAACGGGCCTGTCTTACGCTTGAGCGAGCGGTGGCGGTCGGCAGAATCACTTATGGAATACCAGCATACACTCTGTCACAAAAACAGATACGGACCTGAATGTCCTGTACCGTGCAACAATCCGGACAATCACTGGGCTCCCTAAGCATACCCCCAGTGATATCCTCGAACAGGCCGCTCAACTGCCACCACTCACCAGCATAGTGGGAGGAAACGCAGCTTACTCACCAGCAACGCCTTGACCTCACACCGCAAGGTCAATCACTCAGACGATACGATCTGTAAAACAGCGAAGTTGACCCGACGGTAATACCCCCTTCAATCCCACCCTGAGATCGTCGAACAACCAGTATCGTGCGCCGGAAACCAATCCCAAGACGAAACACGGCTGTACGGGAACGATATATACGCCAACTTAAGCAAGACAAAGGTCATAATGAATGGAACATCTTCACAGATGCCTCACTTGACGGTGCGCAAGCGGCCATTGCCTGGGTATGCCCTGAACACCCTGCCTTCAATGGCCGCCACCGAATTGCGCACACCTACGGCCTCGCCAAAGAAGCTGAACTCCTTGGAATACTCGGGGCGCTTCAACAACTGCAACGCTCTGCACCAACTAACGTCACCAAGTTCAGACTAATTATAGACTCTCATACAGCGTTACACGAGCTCCACAAGGCCTACACTCACAATACAACTGCCAATCACACCATAGCACTAATACAGACCATCCTCCAACAAGGCACGATTGTTCCACTGGCGTGAACACCTGGTCACACGGTTGGAGCAGGTGGAAATCAGCAAGGCCACGACGCTGTAAAGAGAGTGCCTCCTCACCTGCCCTCCCATTATTTCCAACCCTCCGCCGGCGCCTACTCCAGTAACATGGTATCTGCAGCGCCAACGCTTGCAGAAAGAAAGCCGTAAGCGGCTCCAAGACATTAATCCCCTGGGCTTCCTGCCTGCTGGAATCCTTCTCAGACGGCAAGAATAAATTTTTATTAACAAGGCCTACCTAAACGCGGCGTATACCACCGACGTAAAACGAAAATAGTATAACGGCGCCACTTCCCTCACATCGGCACCCCGTGTGGGCAGGCTACAAATACTAGCCTGTATCATTTAATCTGGCACTGTACGACATTCTACAAGGGCAGAGCCGCCTGCTTGATAAATGGCCTCTGCCATCTGACGCTCCCGCGCACTTACAGCTACTCCGGAGTAACGCATCTTTACTCGGAGCAATTGGCCGATACGCACTAGAGAGTGGTCTCTACATAGTAGTATAGAGCGGGCCTGACCATGTGTTTTTTAAGCGGCACACAAGAACGAAGACGCCCACGAAAGGACCTGTGATCCCACAATGAACTTTAGTGGTATCCCCCTTCATCCCCTCCCTTCTTACCTCCCTCCCCCCCCCAAAGGGGCTTCGTGCCCTTTTTAAATAAAGCATATTAATTCATTCAATATTAGTGCCGATGTACCAGGACACCTTCGAGATTCCATGCTGTGCCACATGTGCCATGCTGTACCATGCTGTGCTGACGTTCCATGTAGTGCCACGCTGACCTGGAGGAGAAGAGGAATCCTTTGGCCATGCTACCCTGTTTGGTGGCGCTGATCGTGGTGGGTTTTCTGGGGGGTCTGCGCGGCAGGAAAAGATTGTGCTTCGTACGAAGTCAGTACCGGCACGTGCTGTGTAATAGGGGAAGCTTTAAATGTCTTGCTCTTTTAAACAGCAAAGTTGGTTCTAGCCTATATTAAAGTTACAAGAGTGATGAAGTTGAGGAATAATGACCGGACAAGTTGTAGACAAAGCTGAAAATAGAAGTGTAACTCACGGTCTCGGCGCTCTGATGAAACGTACTTGGCGAGCATGCGCGTGCGACTGTGGTGGAGGCTTTTCGCTGGACCATCGATTTGCGGATAATAAGCGCTAGAGAACTGTGTATTGGCACATGAAACATTAATCGACAACGCTAGCCAGAACGTATTGATCGTTATCTGTGAAAAGATGGCTACTTGAAGAAACAAATAAACCCATTTCCATCATGCGTTAAATCTGCGGAAACAAAGGAGACGCGGACCTCTTATGCGGCGATTTCCCGAGAATGGCAGAGTTGTCGCTCCACAATGTCTATGGCTCGAACAAAGGAATAGTTAGCTAAACATCACCGGCATGAGACTCCCTTGTCCGCACCATCCCATATTGAGAGGACTTGTAACCCGCCTTTACAAGACGACTGCGCCTTCTATCGGTGAGTCTGGGAACCGGCTGCTACGATGCTGCCGGCGGATAGACCACTGCACACTCTACAGCTGTTTCTGTAAACCACTTTGCACGAGGCCGCCGAGGATAATGAGTGATAATTGATAGTGCTATCTTTTTGTAGCGGGTTGATGACGCATCATCTTATAAAAAAAAACCAAAAAGTAACTAATATACTTATATTTTAGACTTTTCGTTTAATGCTAGCGCTGCTCTCAGCGAAGGCGCAAAAAACTTATTAGGCACAACATATTTTTTTTTCTGTTACAGGTGGTAGCTTTCCTAGGCAGTAATCCCCTCTCTGCTTTTCGTCCACCAGCACTCTAATCTTCTTTTTGTCGCCGCGACAGCCTTCAAATTAACTCCCTCTGCGCTACCCTTAAATCCTAGGGCTTCTGGATCCCGAAAATTTCCCTCTAGATTTGGAGGGATACCCTCGTATTCTTCCACTATGTGCCGTATAGTGTCTGTTTCTTTTCCGCAGACATGCCTACCCCATCATTTTCTGTATACTTCCCCACAACGCTCTTGGTTCGCAAGCAACGTGCTGTAGCCTCAAAAAAGCAAAGCGCTGCCTTAGCAATTATCGTAGAAATTTTCCTTTCTGATGGTTAATTTCGCAGCCCTGTACATTTCTAACGACGTTTTAACTTCCATTTTTTTCATTTATGTGTTTCTCTCTGCGTTGCCTCTTTTTTGATTACCTTGGGTTGTCTTGGATTATCCACTCTTAACGTATTTTATCATTAGCCTTTTAGTCTTCATTAGCAACTGCGTGTCCACGCTTTCGTGTATAGGCACCCAAAAACTTTAGCTGTCCACCTGCGTTGATCTAGTGCTCTCAACCTCCTCTCAAAACATATTTTACTCTGCGCTTCTCGAACTTAATACGACGCCCAGCCCATACCTACCTGCACTTCTTCGCTAGTTGTTTTTCCATGCGCTCCTAAGGCCAAACGGCCTACCGTTCTCTGATTCACTTCAACGCCTGCTACAGCGTCTGATTTTAGACAGAATAATGAATTCGCAAATCCGGGAACCGTAACCATTACTCCTTTTCACATTCCTCTCACTACTTTATATTTGTTATACCCCAACAGAGATATATGCTTCATTATAGCTGCGTTTCGCTTTCCCTTACCCTAAAGTTGTTCCTCGTGAATTCTTTAGTGGTCCCCTTCGTTTATCCACGCTCCCAAATATTTATATTCCTTGACTCAGGTTAGTTCGATAAGCTGGATTGACACTGCGTCAGTGCTAATGTTATTGAAAAGCATGATTCCCGATTTTTCTGCGCTAAACTTTAACCCGAGGTAGGTGGCTTTCTGACCGCTTATATTCATGAACCATTGCATAGGTCTGGTTATCAGCTAAAAGAGCAATGTTGTGTGCGTACAACATTCCCTGAATACGCTATTGTACCACTTCGCCTTGCAACATATGCGTTAGGCTGAACCCTAATTGTCTTTCTTGTACTTTCTTTTCTACGCCTCCCATGTAAAGCATAAAGCGTATTGGGCTCAAAGGGCATCCTTGTTTCAGTCCCCGCTCAATGTTGACCAGCTGTGCGCATTTCTGTCCTTCCAATCTCAGCTACACTGTGTTATCGTTATAGATCGATATAAAGAACTGTATTAACTCGTCACCTAATCCCTGGGTTTCAGCATTCTCCACAGCATTTGTCTGTTTACGCTGTCACATGCCCCTTTAACCCTGTAATGCTTGAACAATGAAAACAACAGATAGAAATTATAATGCTTTATTACATTATAATCTTTGACTGAAACAATACAGAAAAGCAAAGAATTTTTTTTCTCGTCTCAAAACAGGTCTCTATAAAGTAGTATGATGGCGGATCGTTCACCCACTCTCTAGATGGCCCCCAAAAAACACCCTTTGTGGCTCCTGAACGGCTCCAATTGCACACCCCGATCATGGTCGTATTAGAGTGCCCTCGCCACAACTTCAAATGTGCATACCGTGCTAAGTGAACCCTCACAGTGCAGTGAAGACTTTATATGAGCCATCTTACCCTACCCTTTTTCCCCATGTCCCCCAACAGGGCCTATTGGCCTCCTCCTATAATAAAGTCATCCATTCGATTCCATTCCTCGAAGCTCTAAAATTACATAATGCATTATAAACGCATAAAAAGTAAACATATTGAAGCGGCAAACCACAGTGCCAGCGGCAGCAGCGTGACTCAGGCCCACGAGCGCATCAGCGAGCTTCTCGGCCGCAACGTCGTCCACGCTGCAGTGCTGCAACACCGCCCGGCAAAGCGCCTTGTTGCAGCGCAGCGCATTGGCCAGTCCCGTGGCATACGTGGCCAACGTGGTGCAGCTGGCCAGGTCCAGGTGCCTCAGGGTGGTGTTGGCCTCTAGGGCCGCGAAGAGAGGCCCCAGGGTCGCCTCGCACGACTGCAGCTTGAGCTCCTCCAGCGACGTGTTGTCCTTCAGGGCCGCCGCGATGTGACCGAACTGGCCCTCGTCTTCCAGGCTGTAGCGGAGGGAGAGCTTCTAAAGGAACTTCGCCGCCTGCACCACCCGGGCCATCGTCTTCACGTTCGGCTTGGCCAGGTTGTTGTGGTCGAACGAGAGCTCGGTCGGCGCCTTGCACTCGATGAGGGCGGACAGGAGTGTGGCCGTGCTGCGTTGCGACAGAGCGTTGTGCTTGAAGCCGACCTTCGCTAGGTGAGCCATCTTGCGGCGCAGGAGGGCAGCGATGCTCGACGCCAGCATGTGGGTAACGTCCAGCTTGAGGAACTCGAACCTCTCGAGCGCCCTCAGTGACTCCAGTCCTTCGGAGAGCTCCTGCTCGTTGAACAGCGTCGAGTAGGCGCCCTTGAGCTTGAGGTGACGCAGGTTTGCGCTCGAGCACAGGGTAAGCTTCAGCGAGTACGCTGGTTTCTGGTAGAGGACGTTGTCGTGCAGACAAATCGTCTGCACGCATCGGTGCTGCTTGGTCAGCCACGTGAAGACGTAGGCGCCGTCATAAAGGGCGTTAACGTCGTTCAGATTTTTGCTGTCGACATTCATATAGCGAAGGGAGAGCTTTCCGGGTTCCGACTCGGAAAGCTCTCCGCTGCCACTGTGGCTTGCCGCTACAATATATATATATATATATATATATATATCCAGTAATCCCTCGTTACCCGCCGCGGTGGCTCAGTGGCTAAGGCGTTGCACTGCTGAGCACAAGGTTGCGGGTTCGATTCCCGGCTGCGGCGGCCGCTTTTCTGATGGAGGCGAAAAGCAAAACGGCCCGTGTGTACGAGATTCGGCGCACGTTAAAGACCCCCAGGTGGTCAAAATTAATCCGGAGCCCTCCACTACGGCGCGTCTCATCGCCTGCGCTGCGTCGGCGCGTTAAACCGTGCAATCAGATCAGTAATCCCTCGTTATACCGAAGTCAGCGGCACGGCGAAAAATTTCGTTATAAGCGGTATTTTGATATAAGCGAACACTTGATTGATTGATTGATCGATTGATTGTAGGGTTTAACGCGCCGACCCAACGCAGGCGATCAGGCGCGCCGTAGTGGAGGGCTCCGGATTAATTTTGACCACTTGGGGATCTTTAACGTGCGCCGAAATCTCGTACACACGGGCGTTTCTTGCTTTTCGCCTCCATCACAAAAGCGGCCGCCGCGGCCGGGAATCGAACCCGCGACCTCGTGCTCAGCAGCGCAACGCCTTAGCCACTGAGCCACGGCGGCGGGTATAATAAGCGAACACTCGAAAAAAGCTAAAGTAGTTGAGCTTCAATTGCCGCCCCCCCCCCCCACTGCCAGGAATCAAAACACAATGTATTCATTGAAGAAGGGCTTTATTCGGGTGCAAAAAAAGTAGCGCATGATCTCTGGAAAATTTTTTCCGAGGTGTGCAGTAGTGAAGTTTGCAAAATAAGAGTTTTTCCCCGCCCCAATGTCGACCACACTGCTAATTCTGCGGGTCGAGGGTGGGTGTTCGCGCAGCGTCGTGTCCACGTCATTGCCCAATGTCTAGGGGCAAAATTCAATGACCCTACCACGCATTCGGACCGTTGGTGTAAAGTCGGATGGCGCGAATCGAGCATGACCGGCTCGAGGAAATCGTAGGGAAAGACCAGCTTGCGTTCGCGCCCCATGTTGGAAGCATGACTCGCCGCTGGGTCGCCGTCGCTCGGCCATGCCTCCGCTCGCCAATTCGCTCTAAGCGGGTCAAACTCTTCGTGTGCTTCGAGTAATGCGGCCTAAAATGCATGCATTTGGGTTGGGACCACAATAAATTTCGAATAATGCGATATTTCGAGTAAAGCGATTTCGTTATAACGAGGGATTACTGTACGTACATATACAATGTAGGTATATAGTGAATCATATACCCATTTATCTGTAAGTATATATTTACCTACATAAAAAGTAGGTATATAATGTATCGTATCCCAAAAAAGTGTATCATATCCCCTTTGAACGTAGGTGTAGACCCGCCGGGCGTGGTTACGATGGGCGAATCCGTCTTTGCACTGTATATGGGACTCCCTTCGGACAGTTATTGAACTATATTTTTCAGATGCGACGCATCTCTTGCTCTGAGGCATGTCCCTCCTACGTCGGCGTCGGCGGGGTCCGCACGCCACCTGCGCATGCGCGACTCTCCTCCGCTCTTCTCTCCGACAGCTGTGCGCAACACTCTCACTCCGTCTCATTATCATAAACAACAGCTGCGTGCGCGCGCTTCGCTCGCTTCGCTCCGCTCCCGTCGCGCAAGTGCGCGCATGCGCGACTCTCCTCCACTGTCTCCTCTCCTTCAGGCGCTCTGCGGCGGTTCAGTCAGCGCTCGCTCTCGTTCGACTTCGCGTCACGTTGCTTGACGACTGCGTGCTTGACTTGATTCTTCCGATGAAGACGTGATGGAAGCGACAGTCCCTTCAGCGAGTGAACTGCGCAATCCAATACCAGCGTCAGTCCAAACGCTCCCCCCCTGATGCGTCGCATCACATCAGGGTTCCCTCGCGGGAAGATGGGAGTAATTTTTAAAAACACCTAGGAGGTATCAGAAATGATACAGTGGGCATTTCTCAGCGGTCGAAAGGGGCAGCTGTGAGTAAAAAAAACCGAAAGATGGCGTATCTTATGATACGTTGGGCATTACAGGGTTAAAGGCCAACTGCAACGAAATTTTCGGTTGCTTAAATGCACTATTTTCCGGCATTATTACCCTAAACGTTTCTACCTGCAATATTTGGAGGCCCAAATATGCGTCCTTGCATCGTAAACGAAGATCAAAAACGCTCTTTTCAAACCACAACGGGAAAAAATGGCCGGCCTTTACGGGCGGCCGGAAGTGACGTTACACTCAGGAATCGAGTGGGCGGAGCCGGTGGAATTTCCCACGGCTCCCTGTGAGAATACGGCGCGCATTTGATGTGTTTCGAGTCGAACGTTTCTTCAAACATTTAAAACATGCGCGAAAGGGGGTTGAGAAGATGGTGCAACCACTTATTGCTTCTCTGTCAGCTGCTGAGACGCGCCTGTAGTCGTCCGGTCAAACGAAAACACAGGCATCGCGAGTCGTCGTGGTGAAGCTGGGAGCTAAGAAATGGTAACACAAAAAGCAGCGCGGAGCGCTAGATGGGCGCCGGCACAGCCAAAATGCCTTGTGCCGATCGAATCATCCTGTGTTTGTGAGGGAAAAGAAGACAAAAAGCTACCGCGGGAGGAAAGCGTCGAAACATGCGGGCTAGCGTGTAAGAATTCGGTTTCAGCGCATGTTATCAAAGTTCAAATCCACAATTTTATTATTTTTGTTTACACGGGCAGTTTTGTTCCTTTTAGCAGGGTGCCCGCTCCAAATATTTAGATAATGATGCCAGGCAGCGACGAAAGCACTGCACTGTCTTCGCTGGCGTCGTGAAACAGTGACCTTTCCCGAGGCTCAATGCTGCCTAATGTGCCCCCCTGTTTAAAGCAAAGCATTTTACCTCTACCCCCCAAGGGTTCTTTCGCGACCGTTGGTGTCACCAGAAAACTCCAGCGAACAAATAAAAGAATTTACTGGCACCCCCGGGAATCGAACCTGGAACTAAGACTAACAAAGCGAGAGCCCGTTGTCTTACTGATTTAGCTACGAGTAAACGCGAAGACAGGGAAGACAGGTGGTGCACTCACCAAGCACATCTACGGGTTTACCCACTGCGTTCTCGCTGAATGCCACGTGAAAGCGTCACGTGACCTCTCACGCCCGTCTAGTGGCCCCGTGCGCACCTTGCTCATGTGCTAAGAGTCACAAAAATTAAAGCAAGCTCATACCAATGCATGACATCTCACTTCTAGTACGCTAATGTGCTAAAGCCTGTGGACGCCAGTGTTCACGTAAAAAAAATCACAGCTCCTTGCCGTCCGCCCTCACGCCAAATCAAAGAGTACATTCAAATACTTCTTGATGGCCAGGCCATCACTCCAAGCCCCAGCATCAAGATCCTGGTCCTACATCTCGAGGCTAACACCAAGAGTAACGTCTCCTTGCAGCGCCTCAAAAACAGCATTAATCAAATCATACACATGATCAGACGAGTTGCCACCAAGATGCGAGGCCTAAAGGAATCCGGTAACTTTCGATTAATTGAAGCTTTTGTCATCTCGAGAGTCACTTACGTCAACCCCCTGTCTTCTTCTCGACAAGGAAGTCATAGAGATGCTTTAAATAATGATTAGACAGGCGGTCGAGCAGGCCATTGGTCTTCTCATGAGTGCGTCCACACAGAGGCTGCTTAGCACGGTGCTCCACAACAGGGTGGAAGAGCTGATAGAAGGCCATCTTTCTAACCAGAAGGTCCGACTCAGAACTGCGGTGGGTAACCGCATGCCTCACCAGATTAGCTGGGCAGCTCAGAATGCCACTCCGCTTGATATACTACCAGACTATTGGCGACTAAAACTAAAAAGATGCTCCCTTTGCTTAGAAATATGAACCCCTCACATGACGAGGGTCACCGAAAAGCACGGGCTCAAGCGCTAAACACCACCCTCGGTGGGGATCATGCAGTAATCTACACAGACGCCTCCAAACATCGAGGGCAGCAATACGCCATCATCGTGGCTACCTCCAGAACCAACCTCCTTGCGTGTACCTCGCTTAGGACCCAATAAATGACGGCAGCAAAAGAGGCAGCCATTACCTTGGCTCTCACTCAACCAGGGGTTCGGAGGGTAGTCACCGATTCCCAGCAAGCCTACTGGAATTACCAGTCGTTCTGGGTGTCCTGACCTGTACTGCGCGTGCTAAAAAACCGCTCCTCAAACGGTTCCATTCAGCTCATCTGGACACCCCCTCACGCTTCAATGGAGGGCAACAAATACGCCCACCCAACAAGCCTGCTCTTTTACCTCCCGTGCTATGGAGCTGCACGAGGACAGTCACCCGCTTGTCACGTTCAGGGCGATAACCCAGCATTATCGTCTTCTGGGACAGACCGTACATTCGCCTTACCCTGACCTTTCCAGAGAACAACAAACTACCCTACGGCTCATACAATCCGGGCTCCTTCCCCACAGCCTACGCGTAGTCACTTAATGCATCCGAATCGCTACGACGCTGAATGTAAATTTTGCTCAGAAGTAGGAACACTCCGCCCCGTAATCGGGGTGTGCGACTTTAGCCCTGAGCACCCTCCTCTCTTTCCGTCAACTACCCAACAAGAGCAATAGGAGATGCTGCTGTCCAGGCCCTCTCTGCCTACCCAGCTTCAGCGGGTGGACAGAACACAGGCCGCGCGGACTGCATATGGGCCCCACAGAAGAAGGAATCACTCTCCAGGGCTACAGTCTGGGCCGTTCAGAAATCTGAACACAAGTATTTCTTCCTCCTTCTGCTCCTCCTCTGCCGCAAATCTCGTCGCCTCCGTCCGCGGCGCTGAGGCGGTGACGCCAGATCGTCTAACACCGGATTGGAGCTTACTTTAATTTTATAAAAAAAATTTTCCACTCTTGTGCTACACCAATACAACTCAACCAAACACCGTTCATGCATTCATTGAACCTTACCAAGAATATCTCTTTGAAGTAATAAATGGTGTGGTTAAGTGCATTTCACTTCTCTCTGGTTTTACTATTTGTAGAGCGATGTGAGTGAATTTAAGTGATGTCGCATGGGTAATCGTTATGGGTGCCGTTTACAGCTTTGCGTTCCAACCACTTTCACGGGGTGGATTGGCGCTAATTTTTTTATCTTGTTTTTTTTTTTCTAACTGGTGAGAGAAATGTTGCAAACAGCGGCTAGTATTTATTTGTTTTTTGACGAACTTGTTTGAACTGAACGTGCGCCTTGTTCTGTACTTGTTTCCGCCCCGACCGGCGCGATAACAATGAGAACAACGTATCCCCTCGCGTCGGCAGTACTCACGTCACTCGCGCTCCCGAGAGTCGACCGCCCGCACAGCTATCTGCCGTATTCGTTCACGTCCCGACCGGCCGCGACAACAGCGTCATCGTCTCGCGTCGGCCGTTCTGCGTATTGCACACTCGTAGAGACGCCCTACCGCGAGCTCAGAGTGCGCCACACAGGTTCCGCACCCATTCGTGTCCAACCAGCCGCGGCGACAGCGTATAGTCCCGCGTCGGCCTTTCGTGGAGCCGCCCGGCCGCGATCTTGCAGTGCGCCGCATACTGTCGTACTCGTTCGCCCGCCGACGCACCCAGTAGCCGCGCCAACAGCGTATCGCCTAGCGTAGGCCGTACACGCGACTCGCGTGCTCGTCGAGTCGACCGAGAGCCTGCTGCCACAGTCACGAGCACAAAATCGGCCGTTGCGCAGCTGCCGTACTCGCTCGCCGAAGGTGTATTGCCTCGCGTAGACCGGCCCCGGCACTCTTCGAATTCGCTATTTCCGTCTCGGCAACCCATAGCTTCTTCAGCTTCTCACATTACAGAAACGCTGTGAAAGCAATTATTCATGCAAGAGGCACGAATTACACTGCTCACTCGCGTGAGGCCGCACGTAAAAGGGCTACTGAGGAGAGGCGACGAGGCGACGGCCGCACGGGAGTGCTGACTGGCACGTCACATCCGGAAGTTCTCCACAGTGGCGACAAGTTGTGGCGACACTCCTCTAGGTGCTGCGCCGGCTGAAATGGTGTGTTTTCAACGGTTTTAATAAAAAAAACTGCGCAGTTTATGGAGTTTAAAATTAGATCACAAAGGCTTTAGTGGTTCATACCACACGTTGAAGCAGAATTTGGGGAAGGTAAATTTTCGTTGCAGTTGGCCTTTTATGTCCAAGAACGTAATCCACAATGGTCTATTCTGCGCTTTGGCAATTACAATGCACTGTGTTATCACGAACAAATTATCATCCAGTCGGCTGTCTTGTTTAAATCTATTCTGCAGTTCCCCAAGGATTTCATTCTCTTCCATCCATGCTTGAATTTCTGATTTTATTTCCTGCATTACGAATCTGTACACCACTTAGGTGACTGTGAGTGGTCTGTATTGATCAATGCTGGCTTTGTTGCCTCTGCCGTTATATATTAAATTCGTCCTACTTTCAAGCCAATCCTCCGGTATTTGTTTAGTTTGTATTACCTTATCTATTGCCCTCATAAACGATGTCTTGCTTTTAAGTGCGATGCACTTCTTAAGCGACCCTGAACCTGCGTCCACCGGCGATGTCCGCATAGCATACCCACGTGGGGGATTGGCCAGGAATCTCCTCGTCTTCCTTGGCAACGGGGGGAGATGGGCGCGCGCTGCCTGGCCGCTGACATGGCACATACCCACGTGGGGGATTGGCCAGGCATCGGGCGTGAGAAGGACTAATGCACCCGCTTAAAGGAGTACTGACACGAAATTTCAAAGCTCAGGTCCGCTCTAGCAATCAAGTACAACGACAACACAAATAGGTGTCTGTGAATAAATGCATCTTTCTTTCTTTGTAGTTGTGTGTGTGTGTGTGTGATCTCTCTTTCGCGAACATTACCGAACCGCGCAAATTCAACTCGTGCATTCGCACTTTCACATTCTTCCCCTCGGGGAAATGCGGGGAATTTTTTGCCGCCGGGATGTTTGTTCTGCTCTTCTTAGCTTCATAGAAAATTCCAAAAGATTTACAACCTAATTCGCATCTTATTCTGGCACCTCACCTGAGGCCTCCAAAAACATCCATTTCTGTTTTTTTTAATTAATATTCTCCTCCTCCTCTCCCTTTCTTCTTCTTCTTCTTCTTCTTCTTCTTGTTCTTATTTTTCTTTATTTATTTATTTATTTATTTATTTCCTTTTTTTGTTTCGATATTGACCGAATTCTAAACTCAATTACTCCAACACAAGAAAAAAAAAAGCTTCCAAATTTTTCTAATTTTCTTTGAATCATCCACCTAGGCGTAATCTCATTCGAATTAACGACTGATGTTTGGCCGATCCCCTGATTGGGTATGCGCCAATAATATCAAGGAACAACAACAACAACAACAATATACGCCTCACTCCGTAGCTCGCTGCTTTACTACGACTGAGATAAACGTAACCACACTATTTCCTGTTGCGTCTGATTTCTCTCTCATTTGGATTTTTCGTGCATGCTTATCGGGTGACGAAAAAGAGTTTTCTGCTGGCACAGAGCCGTTTTTGTTCAGCCATAGAAAGCGTCGCGTTAAACAAAAACCTCACGAACTTCCCACCCCATGTGGAGGTGCCACACTAAACATGTAGACAATTCGCCTACCTTCCTGACAGCCTCTAAATTGCCATCAGCTTCAGACTGCACACTTTGAGGCCTGATTATGCGGTATGTGCCGATGAAATTACAAGTACGTAGCCGCATTACCTGTATTGGGAACTCGTACTAGTTGAAGTGCCCCCAAGCGTTAAGGCATATTTTCGGCATTGTATCTAGAATGAAATACCGCATTGTGTTTGAACTTGAGGATGTAGGGAACGTCTCAAGAGTCATATCGGGAGGGGTCCCGGCCGATACTTTTTGAAAGCTGGCAGAGAGAGTGTTGAGTTGTTCTTTAGGGTACTTCTTTGGGGCCAAGCTACTCCCCCCGGCATCAAAAAAGGGAAAGGAAGTCGATGTATGTGTCTCGTTTGTATTTTTACGAGGCAGCAGGACACAGGAAAGGAACCGTGGAAGATACAAGCGATGCAACCTATGTACACCATGTACACCATGGCGGCCATGAGGGAGCCCGCACAGACGGCTCTTCTCGTTGTCCGGAGTTTGGGCCCACGGCTATCCTCTTCTTGTTCCGTGAAAGTATGCTCCATGCTCTCTTGTGGCATGCAGAAGGGCTTCTAATAATGTTTTCACCGTATTTTGGTAACTTTTCCGTCCGCATTAGCCGACATGATTATCCTTATTTCTAGTCCGATTGTGAAAACTTCTAATGTGTGAAATTTCAAAGTGATGTTTCTTTACCCATGAAACGAGAGCATCAATTAACCTGCACTGCGCGCTTTTCTCTACCGCAAAAAAAGTTTTCTCACAGGTGACAACGTTAGGTCGCAACATCGCCAGTGTAGATCAATGGGAGACCGTATTGCTCAGCTCCAACCCAGCGGATCAAGTCTGGGCCATTCAGCTGGCCGAAGACTCTGCTAGAGCCCAGGCGCTCTCGGCCGACGTCTATAGGATTACTGGTTGTGACGCAATAGTTTTTTCTCTCTCTCTCCTTCAGCATTACAAAACAGCGTTCGAGTAATGTTTCCGATTTTTAGTAGCTTTTCCATCAACGGCCGTGACTTTCAGGGCGAAAACCCTTTCACCTCACTAGGGTCTAGGGCAGCTGTTCCTAGTTCCGCTATGTGAATTTGAGGTTCCACTGAAGATCGTGCATTGACGACGCCCTTTGGCGCAAGAGAATCCAAAATTTTACAACAGCCAAGTGTACCCCTTCTGTTCCCCTTTCGTATCCGTACCTTCTCGCTGGTCATAAACTGAATCACGATTCAAGGCTTGAGACGCTAGTAGAGCGGCGATCAGCGGCTACAGCGTTTTGTCAGCCAGGTACCAATGAAGGAAGCATATTTTAAGCCAGTATGCTGCATTTATTAAAGCACCTTGTGCGCACGACTTCATTCAAAGGCAACCGAGATGTAAATAGCTAGAAGCAAATGTCACGCGTATCAATTCGATGTTTTTCTTTAGCCTATTGATATCGGTATTCGTTGTAAAAGTGTGAACATCAACACTGAGTCATTACCAATAAAATTTCAGAAAAGGAACGAATATGTCAAGGCGATTTATTCCGCTTTTTATGAGCAGCTTTAGCGCTGAATAATTTAGGCGACGTCAATCATACTTCTCCGCACCGTTGAAGATTGATAAATTCAGCATGTTCAAACCCGCACGGCTAATGCTCATCGTTTCAGAAATGTTCTCATCAACCATGAAACTGTCCGCCCCCGTAGCGTTGATATTGGCTAAGTCGTTCTCGTGGCTCTTGAACCCAGCACCTACGAAGGCCAGGTCGCTACGAAGATGGTGTCGCGAAGCCGGCAAGATGAGAATGCAGCCGAATATGACGATCATCCCGATGAAGACGACGAACCGTTCCGTCGGAGTCGACTGCGACCACCTCGGCGGACCATTGAGTTCCGTCCCAAAAGCGGCATCTTTTGCTCGGTCCGCACTGCTGTGGCTGCAGAAGTAAAAAAAACTTCGTTCATTTTCGTGCTTTTCAAAAAGATTGCATAAATGCACAGATCCACAGTATTTTGATTTCTGCTTGGGCGTACAAAATATTCAGTTTTTTATTTGTGCCGCCACACTTGTCGCAGCACACTGGACAATAGTTTGTGCTTTTAGGTATGTCATAGAACGTGATTTTTATTTGTCCTGAAGTAAACAACAAAAATAGCAATAGATGCCACACAAGTGCAACTTGGTGAACTGTAACGTAATCTTAGGTATCCTAGACAATATCCGTCAGAACCAACTATTCATGTTCGGTCCGGTAACTAACCTGACAACGTTTGCTATTCGTTCAATGCGCGTTTCAAGTGTAAATCAAGAATTATCAGCCGCTAGTCTTCAGCACGCAGAATCAATTAGTAGTTCCATTATTTTACTTAAATTCCTAGAAACCTATAGTTGCCATCGCATCAAGCCCTGCACACCAATTGCAGGGCAAAATAACGTCACCGAAAATGTTGTGACCGAGGCTAATACGGTTATCACATCCTCTTTGTGGGACTATTGCCATAGCAGTCATCATTGCCATTGTGCGTAACAGCACGAAATCCATCGAAAAGACTTGGTCTGCTTTTGCAACTATGCAACTAGGCAAAATTTTCCGAACTCCTTTAATGTGCCAGACAAAATGTGTGAGGTAAGGTAGCATAAACCGCACATGATGTAGGAGCCAAAGCTGAATTTGCGCTGTTTAACTAGGGTACTTCCCAAACGTACCCTCAATACTTCACACCACAGCCCCTCTCTAACGCTTCCCTTTATTACTTAGGGTGCTACTGCGATTAATTTGTATGTAAAATTGTGTAGATTTCCTAGAACAACTCGTAGAAAAATTATGAATTATGTTCAGTGCACTTTTGGAACCCAATATTCGTAAAAGAATACACCCACATGCAACTGCTACTGATTTCGCTAGACGTTTTAGGTACCAAATACTTTCCATATTTCAGCAACTAGGGAGATTAATCGCAGGTTTATAGTGTCAATGCACAGCGCCTTTAAAACTTCATTTTCGGAGGACGTCATCTGGGG
This sequence comes from Haemaphysalis longicornis, assembly GCA_013339765.2. NCBI lineage: Eukaryota > Metazoa > Arthropoda > Arachnida > Ixodida > Ixodidae > Haemaphysalis > Haemaphysalis longicornis. The sequence goes on along the minus strand of CM023453.1, from coordinate 160,470,604 downwards.
CTGAGACAACCTGTATAGCTATAGGCTGTGCCTCTACGGTTGTAGTGTTCCCACAGCGAAGAAAAAACGCGACCAGAAAATTCGTAAATCTCAAAATGTGTGAGCACTCGATCAGCTGACCTTGCAGCACTGACGTACTCGGGTTGCTTTCCGGACTGCAGCGGGAAGGCAACGACGTCGACGACGTCATCGATGGGAACTTGCCCTTCCCCGGATGGCGTGTGTACGACGAGTGGTTCGCTTGTTGAGTCACTGTCAATACTTCTGGCTGATTGAGCCGATAGAAGGCTTGTGGCCTCCATACTTGCGCTTCTTGTTTTCCTTTTCTTCTGGCACTCACTAACGCTGTGGGATTGAGCATGGCCGGTTATGGTTTATGTTTAAGGTCTCAGATATACGCTCACAGAGTTACTGATACGCTCATGCATGGTTTTAAGAAATAGTTTCCAAGTGAATGCGAAAAATATTTTTGATGGCAACAAAGTCGTTAGGGCTATCTAGCAAAACAGAAAACTTAAATGCCATCTTCTACGGCACTTTTCAGCGTATTTTCCGCCATCACCCTTGTCAACTTCGCCAACCATTATGAATATCTTAATATACTAGGTTAAGACAACACTAGACCCATTTCTTAGGCACTTTTTCTAGTGTCATACTCCTCACATACGTGCTTTAAGACTTTGTACGACATGTTTTGCAACCATTAACTACAGTTTTGGCCCTCTTGGGACTTACATTGTGGATGTTGATCCTCGGTTAACGGCGCATACCCAACCAGGGGACCGGCCAACCATCAGCGGTTTGAGAGGAAAAAGAAAGATTCCTATGTAGTTACGGTATTCAAAGAAAATTATTTGAAGGGATTTGAAGGCTGTTTTATGTCTTGTTTGAGGAATCGAGAAAAAAAAGATATTGGTAAAATAAAATAAAAGAAACAAGGTGAAAAATGTATCCATTTAAAAAAATTTCCAGGCTGCAACACAGAGCCGGATGTAACAGAAGTGCAGACTCTCCTATTTCAGCCGTTTTCTTTATGTTCCCTACTGGTGGAACGCAGTTTAGACGGCGCTGAGAACGGGCACTATTACCCAGCATCCCCCGGGCACCAGCACTTCTCATCGCCTGCCGCGCGGTGGGCGCATTCCGGCTGAATTCATCGTCTGCTTCAGCGACAGTTGTTTTGGGTCTGTTTTGGTGCATCTTCGCGTCCATTTCACACCTACTAGACACGGCTTCATGGTATTGTTCGACAGCACCTCATGAGCAACCGGTACCTCACGAAATAAAGTTGTCCTACGGCAAGTATAACTCAATGCTTGGTTTGCAGGGCGAGAAAACAAAATGTAAAGACCATATATCGACATCTTGCCGCTAGAGAAATGCTAGCTTCCGCACTGGCTGCTATAAATGACAATCCTGTACACGAATTGGTGAATCCGCATTCGGTTGTGCTTAACATGTGTTATAAAATCTGAAAGAAACAAACTAGTTCGGACAAATAACGATTTTTAAGGCGCACTAAATTTTTTCGCGATTTTTAAACTAAAATTACGGGATCAAGATCAGTATGAATGCAAGCGACTCCATTCACGTGCCGAGCTGTTTCGGTATCTGTGCTCATATCGGTTGGTGGTGCATCCCCGAGCAACAACCTTACGATGGCTAGCTTCCACCATCTCGTTTTGAGTTGCCGCATCACTTCTTTTCGTCTTTTTTGGGACTGAATACGACAGTACGCGTTGAGTTATGCCTACTACACACCACACTAATGTATAGTGCACTGCGCTCCTGAGAACTACACACAAATAGTGGGAGGCAGCGTGCTCCTTGCTGTGGAACGCAAGTAAACCCGCACTGCAATTTGAAAAATCCTGATTGGTGCTCGGTGGGTTTGAAGGCAGCTGTAACTTTCAAATCATCTTAATTATCTTCATTGCGTGAAGATCTGTTTCTTCAGGTGTTGCTCCTCATTTAAACAGAGTATTCTGCGTTCATCAATTCAGACTTTTTGTGATTACTGCCAGAACAATCGCGATAGGAACACGATGGTGGGCGCATCGAGATATCTTTCCGTATCCCGGCTCCGCGTAGTACCAACATGTCTCACACTTTTCCGACACATCACTTGCCACCTCCACGTCCCTCTCCAGCATCTGAACACTTGCGGGCCCTCAACTCGGTGTCTAGCTTTTAATTACGACTGCAAATACGACATGCGGGTGGCAGACTTCCATTTTTTATTAGAATGTGTGGCCTACTTGGCACTAAGGTCCCGTTTCTTTTTCTTTTTGAAAATATTGAACGCCTATATCAACGGCCGGTGACACTGAAGACTATCCTAGGACCATACACTTGCCCCTCAAGCAGCGTCAGGCTCTAAAAAGTTTGCTTTCTTATTTGGAGGACATTGGTCACGTTTTGAAATTGTGAATTTTGCCCATTTCCATAGGGGCGCTTTTCCCTGCAATCCGGGTGAACTTACCAGGCGTTGTAATCCCACACAAGGGCCGAGCGCCAGGCCGGGGAGTCACTTGTAACTATTTTACCGGTTGGTGCCCGGCGCCACCAAGGCACACGAAGGCACGTGTGAGAGTATGCAAACCAGCCTGAAACTTCGCCAGCGGGAGTTCTGTTCTTTTTGTGCTTGCTTTAATATGCTGGAGCTGTTTCGCGTCATTTCGAACACGTAATTTTTTCTTGCGCGGCTGGACCCTTTTTTACCATTCCGAATGCGTCATTTTTTTTCCTTGCGCGGCTGAAGACCTTCTGAGGCATTTCGAACGCGCCATTTCTTTCTTGCGCGGCTGGAGCCTTTCTGCGTCGTTTCGAGTGCGCCATTTTTTCGTTGCGCGGCCGCTTTTTTCGCTTACTATCACAAAAACCAACCCAGCGAACGTTGCTAACTAATTTAACGCGGGGTCTGTCGGTTATATACACAGATTTTGCCAGAAATGTACCTGGAGTTGTTTTTTTTTTTTTCTGTTTGGGGGGGACGGAGGGCGGTTAAACATCGGGGAGATGTATGACAAGCGCCACCGGTTCACGAGGTTCGAACGGCTATGACTATTGAGATCGCTTGGTTTTCGAAGCCTCCGCGTGAATCCCTGACGACGGTACACCATGCGTCTCGCTGCGCCGTCTGATTCCGGCAGTCGATTGACATCGACCGATAGCAAGCTACGACAACAAGGCGAGCCCATAAAGTGCTCTGTACCTAAAACACCGGGGCACTCGTTTACGACTCGCTCTGGAACGCCTCGTGCTTAAAAACACGAGACTTTTACAGCAAAGATGTACACCTCTACGCCCCAACGGTTTCATCTCCGTTTGCAAAAACGCTAATCCGCCAAGAATGCGCTTATACACTGCATGCTTCGCCACTTCCCAGGGCTCACATTAGTGGAGATGGCCCCAGATTTTTTTGTAAAGGCCGCCTCGACTATCTCTTTTTCCGTTTTTTTTTTGCTCGTTTAGAAAGGTTACCTTGCCTATAATGGTCTCCTAGGTGCCCGCCCATGTTTTTGCCGACTGCCAACCGGCGCTCTCTCACACGTTCATTGAAGCATTGTCGTGTTGGCCCAATATACACCATATCGCACTTCAACGGTATAATGTATATGACATTGCTGACACACTCAGAGTGGCGGGTTGCGTGTTCCTTTGAGTATGTTTCCGGTGGCTTCTTAGTCATCCTGGGACAATCCTTGCCCAATTTGCACGGCGCGAACACACAATACGCATATTGTTCCTGGCTGTAACCTTCAAGTGAGGAACTTTGTAGCGTGCAGCACTTCCAACGTGGAGAAGAGCATAAAAATCGGAGTATTAGCCCCGCAACGATTCATTTGGGCGTCAAAATGTGTTTACAATACTTTTGTGACAACGGGTCGATACCACAATCGCTAGCAGACTATTGTGGATGAGGTTATTAATAACAGTAATAGTACTTTTTCAACAGTAAAAAAGTAATAGAAATGAGCAATACGGGGTTTGGAAAAAAAAATCCGCAGAAAATGCTCTATGAGATCTCAAAGAAAAAATAATTAGAAATATTGAAAGCCAGTAGTATACCTTAGGTATTATTTCACATTCAAAAAAGCCTTCGGTTCTGTTAAGCCTAATATCGCTTTTAATGAACTTGAGTTGTACTGCAGTCCTCGTATTGCGCTCGATCTTATAAAATGCTGACCGCAAAATTGTCGTCAGATCATAATGATCAATGACCTGAAATCTACAGTGGAAATCATAGTAATATGTGCCACCGGGTTAGTTTTTGTCCTTGTGTACATGAATGAAATTGTTCAAGGGTCTAAAAAGCCAAACATTTTATTAATACGCTGATAATACGAATGTGACTTTTTGCGGTTAAACAAGGTAATTAGTGGCTGCATAAACGTACCGCGTGGTTCTTCAAAATGCGATCTCCCTGAATACAAATAAAAATAACATATCGCATTTAGAGCTTGTAACACGCCAATGGCTCGCTATGGTGAGTTGTCCATGAAAAGATTGAAAAGGTTTATTTGCCTAAACTGTTGGATGTCAATTTCAACTAATATTTGTACAAGGCATACCCATAATTATGCGCAAGCTTGTTGGTAATTATTGGATTGTAAATAGATTCAGAAGTTTTCTTCTGAACTGCTGTAAGAGTCAGTTATATTATACATTATATTTCTCACCCCTCTGTTATTGTAGTCGTATATAGGACCTACTACAAACGGCAACATGAGCCGAAGTTGCTTCCTATAATAAAACTGTGTTATATTCATAGAAAACGAAAAGTAGGGCGACCATAGAGCTCTGATTTTTCCAAAAACACATTGATGACCAATGCTGAGCTAGACAGATATTTCAAAATGGAAAATCATGTACGGTCGTCTATCTAAATCTTTTTAAGAGAAAAATGCCGTTTATAAACCAAGGCATCAACCATTCCTCGCAAAACAAGTTCACACATATTGCGATAAGAAAGTGTTTGGCTTTGAGATTCCACACTTTCAAAAGAACTATACTGAAATACCAGAAGTTTGGGGGAGTGTATTTTTCCCGTATGCCTAATCAGAAAAAAAATGAAATATTTCTTTTCTCATAACATTTGATGTTGCGCCTGACCAGCTTATATGCTGCATTTTATGCCGTTAGGACAAGGAGTCGTTGTGTCGTATTTCCGTTAAGAATACGCTATGTACCCGCCATTGGTCTCAACAAAACGCGCATTGGCTTTTACAGTGTTCAGTTAACATTTTTGTATTTGCTTAGATTGTTTTCAAAAATAGAAATGTTTATGGTCATGTACACGTACCCTGCCTTTAAAAAGGTAACCAGACAGACAAACAAACGTTAGTCGGGCTACAAATAAGTGCTTGAAATATTTTTTTTGTGCGAAGTACTCGCCTCGAAGTTGCGCTCCTTCTGATGTCGGGTGTCGGCACATCGCTAAAGATGTGCTTTGGTGCCACTGTTGTGCTTTCCTTTAAGTTGTTCGTGGTCCAACTGAGTCGTTCCTTTTCAGCGACGCTAAGTACTCCCCGCTTGTGCCTCTCGCCCCTGTCTTCGTCCAAGTAAGGTCTTTGTTTCCAATCAGGAAGAGTGGTTGCTGTGGATTGCGGTGTCTCCAAAAGCTTCGCTGTGTGGCTACTTTGGTTGCATGAAGGCTGCGCAAGGAACACTCGTATTGGAACCATGCCCACAAGCGGACATTTATGAGTGATGAAGTAACGCTGTGCCTTTCTTTATCACTCTTTAATGGCATTTCGTTCACGTGTTCAGGAAAATTGATAACGAAACAATTCGTGACCCGTTCATCAAAAAAAAAATATGACGGTGAATGATATTTTTATACCTTTACAGCTCTTCCGACCGGTGCCACTCGCACTAGACCTCCTGCAAGTAAATAAGTGCGCGTACACAGAAGCAGTTGTGCCCACACTATGCACACTCCAGCGCTGACCCCATGGGCCCCAGCTGCTGAAGCCTTCTTCGACGCTGCCACGTGCGGCGTGACAAAAAGCTAGGCACGCGTTGCACAAGTTATATGTTTTGGTTTGCATCTGTTGAGTGGCATTAGGACAGCTCTGCAATATCAAGTTATCGAGTTTAAAAATGTTACCGCACTGTGACGGCTATACATCGAAGTAGCCTACAGCGTCCCACTGCAGCCTGACTAAGCGGTTCAAACTCGCATGGGTCGGGGCTGAAAGTCGCATGGCTTAGGAACGAGACGATGTTGGAAGAATTGGAACTTCGTCTGCAGATGCCATGACAACCTACGCCTTGGAAAACGACTTCAAGGAGCAACCGGCTCGCCACAGTTAACTGATTTGGAATATGAATAATTCATGTCTCGGATAACAAGGCACCATCAATCGACGAATGATGAACTTGTGGGCTGGAGAAATAAAAACGTCACCGTTTTCTTTTTTTTGTTTGTTTGGTTCTTTTCTGAAACGCTATTTTTAAGTTACTGCCGACCCTTTTTTCACCTGCGAAGCGCGTCTTCGGCGTGGCGACGGACGCCTTTTCAACTTTCTTGCACCAACCTCGCAACTCAGTTGCTGCTTCGATGTACTAAAAGAACTAAAAAAAACTAGAATGGCCACGCACGGCTCATTCCCTTTCTTCAACCCTTTCCCGTACCCAGTATTTCAATAAACATTTTTCATCAGCGTTAATAATTAATTCGTGCAAGGTGTTTAATTTAAAGCGCCAAAACAAAATAGTAAGGAAGAAGCATTTTCATTAAATTGCAAAAGCAATTGTAATTGTAACGTAATTACTCTCGTATATCAGCAATATCGAAACGGTTACTTTGAGTAAGCAATCTTGCCCTCTACGATATTGAGGAGCAATGCGCCCCCAAAAAGCGTTTCTTGATGTCGCTTGTAAATATGCGTTTCATTCAGTAGCTTTGAGCTACGTCTATTTATTTTGTACATAATCATCACCACCGTGAGTGGTTAGTTGTTAATGGTTCTTTCGCTGGACTAAACAGCCGCCGGAAAACGCGGTAGAAAACATCGCAATTATTCTAACGTTTTAACCCCCCAAGAATGCATATTTTTGTTAGGTTGCCAGTTAAAATTTACATTTCTCCGTGCGTGCTTGTTTTTGTGTGCGTGTGGTTTTGCGTGTGTGTATACGTGCCGTGTTTGCGTGTGCATGTGCGCGTGTGTGCCTGTGTGCGCGTGTATGTGCGTGTGCGCGCGTATCTGCATGTGTGTGCATGCGTATGCGTATGCATGTCCGTATGGATGTGTGCGTGAGAGGGAGATTGAGTATGCCCGCATGTTCACGTGTGCGTTGATTATGTGTTCGTGTGCAGGCGTGTGTACGTGTGTGCGTGTTAATGTGCGTGTACATGTATGCGTGTGCCTCTGTGTGCGCGCCTGCGTTTGTGCGCATGTGTGTGCGCGCTTATGTGCGTGTGGTTGGGTGCGTGTGTCTACGTGTGTACGTGTACATGTGTGAGCGCGTGCGAGTGTGCGTTCCTGTATGTGCATGTATGCGTGTGTGTGCGTGCGCGTGTGTGCGCGTGCTTGAGCGTGGGTGGCTGAGCATATGGGTGCGAGTATGTGCGCATGCGTGCCTGTTCGCGTGTAAGCGTGTGAGTGTATTTGCACGTACGTGTGCCCGCATGTGCATGCGCGTGTGTGTGTGGGCCCGTGTTCGTAGTTGGGTGCGTATACGAGTGTGTGCATGTGTGCGTATGCACCTGCGTGCAGCTCGTATGCGTGCGCATGTGGTCCTGTATGCTTCTGCGCGGGTGCATGTATACGTGTGTGCGCTCGTGCTTATGCATGCGTGCGCGTTAGTGTGCCTACGCGTGCGTGCGTGTGGGTATGAGTGTGCGTGTTTATGCGCGTGCGTGTGTGAGCATTTGCGCTGTGCGCGTGCGCGTGAGTGGATGCCTATAACCTGTGTCCATGCGTATGCACCTGGGTGCATACATGTGCGTGTGTGCATGCATGCGAATGCGCGTGCGTCTGTCTGCGTGTGTGTGCGTGTGCATGTGTGCGTATGTGAACGTGAGTTTGCATATGTGTTCGTGTGTTTGCGTGTGCACGTGTCCGTGCGTGTGCATATGTGCGTGTCCATGCGCGTGCATGTGTGTGCGCGCGTTTTCATGTAAGTGTGCGTGCGTGTGAGTGTATGTGCGCGCGCCTACGAGTGCGCAGGAGCATGTGTGTCCGCGCGTGCATGTACCTGCGTGCATGTACGTGAGTGTGCACGCGTATGCCTGTGTGTATTCGCATGTGCGTGTGGCGCGCGAGCGTATTTGTGTCGGTGGGTACCGTGATAGACAGAAGAAATTGATGGAGAGAGGTTATTTTTAATATTATTTATTCAATTGTCGTCATATGTACTAAAATACAAGTTGGAATGCAGCAACAGAAATATTGCAATCAGGTAACGTGACCTTACGGATGGTGTAAATTAAGGCCACGAACAAATAACATTGGTGGCAGCAGCTTTAAATATAACAGCATCACGTATGTCAACAAAGTCATGAGGAAGACGATTCACAATTACAGACGTAGTTGGCACAATTGAGTCCTGCAAACACTTGATATGGGCGGGTGGAATCCCTCCTTCTATGGTTGTGCATTTTACTTTATATTGTTGCTTTCGTTGTAAGGTACGTATTCGTATTTACTTACCTGTACCCACACTGCAAAAGTCTAGAGCGATACTGCAGTATTTACAAATCAATAAAATTAAAAAAATACTATGTGGCTGTGATCAATGCAGGGTAGAAAATAAAGCTGGTGGGGATATTTCTGTTTGTAAGTGTCGCGTTGCATGAGTAAATTCAATGAAATTGACGCAGGCGAAACACTTTCCTGGGGAGAGAAAGAATGGGTATAGGGACCGTAACCTGGAGTTTGGCGCGCGACACTAGCGCCATTGTTTTGCCGTAGCGGCGGAAAACGGAAGTTGCGGACGGAGAGTTAGCCATCTCGCCCACAGCTGGCGGCACGTTTTTTTTTTTTTTTTTTTGAGCCAGCACGCTCTTCGCTCGCCGGGAGTTCTTTCCGCGGCAGGGGCACAATGGCAGCCGTTCAGAGGTCCCGACGGGGCGGTCTGTATTGTTGTGTGGTTGGCTGCCTGGGCACCAAGGGCCGTGATCCGCATGTCAAGTTTTATTGCTTTCCGGGCAAGTGGTACGAGAAGGAACGGCGACAGGCACGGACAACCGCTGTGCGGCGAGTGAAGTGAGTAAAACTTCGATTCATCGCATCTGTTCCGTTTACACTTCGCTGTTTTTACGCCGGACGCTGTGTTCCGACAAGAATGAGGTTATTTGATTTAGGGGTATGTCAGTGTGTGTGCCTGGGGGCTTGGTTATAATAGGTTGCGTTCAGTTACAGCGAATTTGTGTGCGACCAGTAACATAACTTGCGTCTCGCTTCATCTCAATCAGATTTTTCTTTTCTCTTGGCCCATCCCCTTCAGGGTCTTATGACCTCTTCTAATAAACAGCCAATCAATCATCAATCAATCTCTTCGCGTACGAAGTTTCGTAGACTTTTGCGCATTACCGACATTCTTTTCAAACCGGTATGCGGCTACCGATCAGGTTGCTTGAATCTCTGTGGCGCAAGTAGAAGGCAAATAGTTTTTAAATATATGAGTGTTCAGGGGATGTCAGGCAAGTGTTCCGTCTGCGTAAATTCTTTTTCTGGGTTTTTATTCATGCGATACTGCCTTTAGTAAATGACTTGTAAATTACGGCACGTATGGGTCTTTTTTTTTTATTCCTGAAGCGCATATTCCGCACGAAGATTGAATTTCGGGCCGAAAGGGAATATTGTCTTTAATAAAGGCGTTACAGCGCACGGAGACAATGACGAATAAACCAAGAAAATGCCAGAACACAGTGCCGTATATTTGATTTTAGTAGTACGCGAGCACTTTCTTAGCTGCAATGTTGCATGGCGATAAGCTATCTGCTTAAGTGTACAAAAAACGGTGAAACTAAAAATAGCGAGGCACGGGGGGCATTCGGGCGCAACGGTAATTATGCTTTTCGGCGTGAGCCGTTATTCTTTTTTGGTTTTTTTCCCTTCAGTTAAGGTAGTTCGGAATGCTTTCTTTAATAACTTTGATGACTCGCTTTCTTTGATAACTTTTCTATGCACTCGGTAACCATGAATTTATGTGAGAGCACCCCCCCCCCCCTCCCAAGCAGCCTTGGTCGACTGCCAACCATTGGCAACACCGTGGGTGCTGGTCGGTGGCCAATTGAATCGGCCTGCCGGTCCAGGTCAAAATGTTGGGCTGTGGTCTGTGGCCAACCAATTGGGCTTTAGCTTGGCCGACGACGCTTGGTCAAGGCCATTGTTCTTCCACGGCGCGTCACGTTAGGAGCGAAAAGTTAACCGTACCTCGGGGCACTCGCAGATTTACTCGCAGGCACGCTGATTTCCTCGCTTCCTGCAGCGGTGCGGCGATGATCACTGAAGCACCGCAGAGCGACGCCTTTGTACCATTCCGTTCATCCCGATGGAAAATGTGCGGCCTAATGTGACGATTGCGCCGGATTTGGCGCAAGTGCTCCTCGCGTCCTGATAAGTAGTTACGCGGGATGTCTTTCTTTTTTGTGATTTATCGTTTATACACGATGAGACCAGCGGCTTGCGCACGGCGTTGCCGATAGAAGCGTGCACGAACAACAGCCACACAGTGCCGCGCTATCGACAACGAAATGCCTGCAAGAGGAATCGCGAAACTTTATTACTTTCCAAAAATAAAAAAAATCATCAACAAACACAAGTTACAACCTAGTGGCTGGTGAAGTGGCCGTTTGCAGCTATTACTTGCTGTACGCGTCATGGCATTGATAGCTAGAGAGCTGGAACAAGTTCAGTGCGAGCCTTTAAAGCCTCCCACTCGGTTTTTATCGCTTCCCAAAGGTCAACCAAAGTTGTAGCGCCCAGGCACCACCTAGAAAGCTGCTGCTTCAATAAACACCACATGTTTTCTATAGGGTTTAAGTCCGCTCCGCTTGGAGGCCACTGCAACTGACGCACGACGTGCTGTTCCAACAGCGCACATACTTTTCGCGCTTTGTGCACCGGGCTTCGATCCTGTTGCAAAATATAACACCCGTCCTTGAATGGGCCATCGAGTACGTAGTGCAGGAAAGTGTGAGTAATAATGTCGGAGTATTGCGATGCCGTGAAGCTCCCATCGACTCTCACAAGTGGGCCGAGTCCATCCTTGCTGATGGCACCCCACACGCTCACAGCGCAGCGCCCGCTGGAGAGGATACTCTGTGTGTAGCACGGAAGATACCTGTTTCCAAAAAAAAGGGGGCACACTTAAAAATAAAAATTATAACTGAATCACCAGCGAAGCTCGAGATTTATTGTCATATGTATATTTGTGCGGAGAGCAGACGGGAATTCCTTAATAATAACTTTACCTTGTGCTAAGTGATAATGAAAGTACGTGAAATTACGCGCAATTTTCTCGGTAAAATTTTCCAGCCCTTCCGTGCAATTGTTTCACGATACCTACATTATATGAAGAGCTACAGAGCATTTCTCAGAAAGTTCGCTGTGCCTCAAGAGCGACATTGGTCGCCGCCACTTGGTTCTACACAGCTTGTCGACGCCTCTGTCTGCCTGTCACAGCCTCTGTTCAGAAAAACACGTTTATCGTTAATACTTTTGTACGATAAATAATGATTTTTCTGCACGTAATTGATTTGGGTCGAGCGTTGAAACTAGTGGGCAGGACTGGTGCCAAACAGGCTATGCACCAGTGAATGATCAATTTTCGTAACATTGCGAGAAACAGTTTTTACCATAAAGTATAAGCCTTCAACGCAGTAGAGACTATGACAAAACAGCGTTATTTCAACTAAATAGCGGCCACTAGTTGTTTCCCACGTTGACGACTACCAGATTGTGCCAAATGTTGCAGGACTAACGTGTAATACTCCGGTCTGCCCACCTTTTTACGATTATTTTGAATGGTTTTAAATCCACTAGTCGCAGGCGTACTGAACGCTAAATTTTATTTATTGGGTTTACTGAGCTGTGTTTACTAATGTAACTTGACGGATCTCCTTTTCCCCAAAATAAAACGTAACGAAGATGGAAAAATTACACCGGTTAAATGTGATATTATAAGTAGCCTAAGCGTCACTGCTACAACTGGGGAAAAACAATTATTCATCAAAGCGCGTGTTCCGTTGTAGCGGTGAAATGAGGCCTTTTCATACCTGCAGTTCACAGGCCGCCAAACACGTCGCTGCTGATCCCAGCGGGTGCTAAAAGTTGACTCATCAGTGAAGGTAACTTCACTTCAGTCTTGCACCGACGATTGTTCGGCAGCTCGCGCGAATCTGTGAGGTGCGGCTTTCGCGCCGCCACACAGCTCCGAACACGTGATTCGTGAAGCCTCCTTCGTATCGTTTTCGCGGAGACGTTGAGCTGGAGGGCCTCTCGAATTTCTCTGGCGGTGTGCAATGGGTCTTCAAGCACTGCCGCAATAATTTTCAAGTCCTCCTCTTGTGTTGTAGACCTTGACCTTCCACTCCGTTGGGCATCTCCAAGCCGTCCTTCTTCATCTCTGTACGCATTAATAGCTCGACTAACTGCATCCGACAAATTTCCCTGTGAGAGATTCCTTCTAAAAAATTCCCCCGCATTTCCCCGAGGGGGAGAATGTGAAAGTGCGAATGCACGGTTGTCGGCCCGCTTGCGGCGCTTGCGCTCGGCCCCCGCAGCCCACCGCCTCGCCGCCTTCTCTTCCATCTCTTCCATCGGGTTTGTAGTATCACGTGTACACCACGCAGTTATCAAGCCGCTATAACGCCGCTGAGGTCGCCAACGCACGCCGCTGACGACGAATTTTGAATGCGTTAAGATATAAGGCGCGTTACTCACACCGATATCACGTCGCGTCCGTGGCTTATTCAGTAGAAGCGTCGGGCTGCGGCCCGCAAAGTCCTCGGATCGAACCTGGCGCCGGATGCTGTTTCTTTCTTAATATAGAGGAGCACTGCGGACGCCGACGCCGCCGCCGGCGGTGGATGGTTTGGGGTCGCTTATAAAGAGCATTCGCTCTTAAAAGTACCGAATAATCTGACGGCGCTCTTCGACAGGAACCCTGGATGTCATTTTGCCGAATTGCGACGTGCACAGCGACCAGGCTATATTTATACGAGTACGTCTTTCTATCATTTTTAAGTACGAAAGTAGGCAGCAAAAAAACGAGATAATCGATCGTTTTTATGAGACTTTCACCTCACCCAGTTAATGGCCAGCAGAACACGAGTTGACCGATAACTTCAGTGGTCAAGTAGCATACAAAATAAACAAGAAGAATAAAGTTTAGCGATTCCTCTTGCTGGCATTTTGTTGTCGATAGCGTGACACCATGTGGTTGTTCATGCGCGCTTCGATCGGCAACGCCCTTCGCCAGCCGCTGGTCTCAGCCTGTATAATCGACAAAGCACAAAAAAAAATTCCCGCGCCTTCCCGCGAGGGGAACACGAGTAAATGCAGAGCATTGGGGCCTCAGTACTGATTGAAGGCAGTGTTGCTTCCATCGCTTCTTCCGTGATGCTGGAGTAGCAGACACGAGTAAACGTGGGCACGAGCGTCAACCAAAGAAGGAAGGAGCAACGCAGTGACTGAAACACGAGCGACCGCTAGCCGCTATATTTGCAGCACGCGCAGTAGAGGGAGAGCAGTACGGGGGGGAGAGCGCGCATGCGCAAGCAGCGCGCGCCCTTCCACGACCCACCGCGCTGCTATCACGCACCTGTTAGGCCGAGACCGCGACGGAGCGAACGGGCTGACTACGACGCATGCGCGCGCCAGCTGCTGTTGAGAGAGAGGAGGGAAGGAGAGGCGCACCTGCTGCGGACGCGAAACTGTTGACACCGTCCGACGCAGGAACAGGCGGGGCTAAGAAATGCTCTACATTTAAAAGAAAAACATCCGCGTAACTACTTATCATGACGCGAGGAGCTCTTGCGCCAAATCCGGTGCAATCGTCATATTAGGCCGCAAATGTTCCATCGGGGTGAACGGAATGCTACAAAGGCGTCGCTCTGCGGTGCTTCAGTGTCCATCGCCTCACCGCTGCAGGAAGCGAGGAAATCAGCGTGCCTGTGAGTAAACAAGGACGCGCACGTGCGCCGCGCTGGTCTCGTCAACAGGCGCCAGGCCTCCAGAGTGCGCATCGGTAGCTTTTGCCAGGCGCTCGCGTGGTCTGCAAAATTAAGTCCCCGCCTGTACAACCGCCACAGGCACAGCCCCAAATATTCACTAGCATTTAGGCTTGATTTCGTTCTTTCGAGATTGTAGCACGTTTCAAATACTAGTTGTTGGGGAAGAAAAGTTTAAAAAGCGTGTTTTTTGCGGTTTTCATCTGTGAAGAATGCGATGCCATATTTGATAGTGTAAACATACGCCCTAAAAATTAGATATACTTCCTGCATACATCATGCATGCCCAATGATTAATAGCAGCAAAAAAATCTGACGTTTTCTTTTTTGTGTGTGAAATACGAGAATATCTGTCGAAATAGCGGCTGTAGCAACGGCCTCAATCTGGTTCAACTCTCTCCCGCGCACTGATCGCTGGCGCCACTGCCATTTCCGCATCAGCAATCTGCGGTCGCGGGAGCAAGCTCTTTCCGTATCCCTCTTTATTGCTGCTGAGGTAAGTTTCCCATTGATTTTCACTTAAAATAACCGCACATATTAATATTAAAGGGACAGGCAACCGATTTTTGTCGAGTATATATTCTCTATCCCAAATGAAAGGGTATCACTTAAAGCACCTTGACGAGAAACGGTTTTGCTGATAACGCCCTAGAACTTTTTAATCGAATTTTTTATCTACGAACCGTATGTGTCCCTCCTAAAACTAATGCTGGCAACCATGACATAGAGTAGCTCGGCAACATACTTTTGCCTGTATGCGAAATAAAAAACAATATTTAAAAACTTGTTCCCAGCTAAAAAAGTTTGAATCGCAGGCTTTCTTGTTCCTGTATGTGTTTTTTTAATGCAACAGCCTATTTTGCACGAATGCGCCATCTGTTGGGATAGACGATAGGTAGAATCTGGCTTCACGTTGTGGAGGCGGGAAGTTCGATTCTCCCCGGGCGCGATGTTTTTTTTTTAAGCTGCCGTTGGCGTATTTGGAAACTGAAATCAAATATTTTGGCAGAACAAACGCCTCTGCCTCAGGAAGAATCGTCAAAGCTCCTTCACTGGGTCTGTTTACTGAACGCTGCCGTTGATTCTGGGCATGGAGCTCAGTTAGCCCACACTGAGAGCAACCCAGCGGCGGCGGGCGGCCGTGTCTAAAAAAATTCAAAATTATGCTACAAAATACGTATACAATTTAACCGTATACAAATACTTGTGTTAAAAGGTTTTCAATACGTAAATAAACGCTTCAGCAGTTACAGTAGCTGCTAGATTTGCAGGTCACGTGACAGGGACACATATTGTAGTTCCAAGTTTCGACACTACGAACCGCCACCCTTTCGTTTTCAGAAAGTTTGCTGCCAAATTAAAATTATTTCCGCCAGTTTGTTTAGAATTTGCCTGTGGTTACCGGGCTATATCAAACGCTGGCTTTCATATGAGCTAGAGAACATATACGCCACAAAAATCGGTTGTCTGTCCCTTTAACACACATATTAACACACGGAGGGGAAGGCTGTGGAAGCTAAGGTGGTTCCGCAGCGTTATATTTTCTGCGGATTGGTTACCATTGCGTTTGGTAACCCGGTTGAGCCTTCCGGTGTTTTCTTTTTGTTCCTTTACAACAAAACCACGTTTAGCACCTGTTTAGAGAGATAAACTTTATTACATCATGAGACTCAAGAGGAGAGCTTAGTTTACGTGATTGACAGGCCTTAAGTGTTTGACGCCTGCTTGGTTTTTGTTCTTGACGTGTCTTAGATTAACAGGATTCACGTTTTCTGGCATTTGTTAGTGTCGCGTTCAGCCCGTTCTACATGGTGCAGATGTCGCCAGCGAATTCACAACTGCGGCGCCCCCCGTGCGGCAAAACGAACTATTTTCATATTTTCAGAGCTGCAAGAAATTGCCAAATGCCAAGCGGCATTCACGGTAGAAGTTTGACTGTTTCAAACATTTGGAAATTCGCCAAAACAACGAGAATACATCCTTTTGCCGCACGAACGGCGCCGCAGTTGTGAATTCGCTGGCAAAATTCGCACCACGTAGAAAGGCTTTTGGCGCCAACTATTTGTTAATTTGCTTGTATAACTCCTCCGAGCAAGTCTACTGTATTTAGTTCCAAGTTTTTACTTATACAGACGGTCTGTCGTTAGCGACAGAATATTTGTTTGCACGTTGTCATCGTAAAGCTCTAGTCCAACCGAATGGCGCAGAATCGCGATGCCACTTGCATTTGTGAATTTGACGTGCATGGTTCGCGCAGGAAGCCGCACAGTAAGAGTGTACATTCATCCACTATTATCCGTTGGTATTCCTCAGCCACTTAGTGTTTCCCCCTCAAAATATCACCTTGTGTTCTATACAAGAACAAACTACATAACTTTTAAGGCAAGGAAGGGATGATGGTAGCTGCGGGCTGTTGCACCTGTATAGCACCGTAAATTATGCATGCAGTCGCCAGCAGTCTCCCAAAGCTTGCAGCACAGGGGCAGGCATATCAGCTAAGCGTTGTCTTGACACATTGCCATTGTTATCCATGCTTGGCTTCAAGGAAATTGTAAGTGTGACTGTTGCTTCATTTAGATGGCTTTATTCAAGTTGGAGTTAGACGAACAGAATATTTGCTGTTGTATTTACTAAGTGTAGAGCCAAAGCCAAATATTCTGCCTTTTTTGTTGAGTTTATATTTTCTGCACTGCACCTGGAAATGTTCAGCAGCGATATACCAGCTTGCTCAAAAATCGATTTTTTGCCAGAGGAACGTAGTTTCTGATTACGTCAAACTTCGTGCTAAACTTAAGGTGCATAAAATATTTTGTGCCTGCCAGACACTACAGAAATAAATTACACCATCTTCCCCTGGGGAACCCTGATGAAGATGCGAAGCATCGTGGCGGTTCCGTGTGGTTCAATTGTGTTGCCGTTATGTTGAGTGATCTGGTTTTTACTAGCGCCAGAGGGAATTCGGCGTCCGGGTCCACACCGGTGCCAAAGGCACGCAAGTGCTGTTGTGTTACGGTGAGTAGGCGGTGGTTCTCGAGGCGCCGAAACTCGTCCATCATGTTCTTGTCGATGTTGTCTCTCTGGTAGAATCGGTAGTCTCCGTCAGCGTTGGTGAGGTAAAGGTTGTTGACATTGGTGCACCGGCTGAGAGAAATGTACACGCCCTCCTCTTCGCATCTTTGTCTTCTCCTTCTTCTTCGGCGGTTCCGCTACGGGAAGATGACGACGGTGGTTGAACGCGAACCTATCTCGTGATGGATTCTTTGGTTGGCCAATCCCTAGGGGCATCCTGCCACAATCAGCATCAGAGGCGCTGCGGACGGGGATGGTTGAGCTGCAAGGCTCGTGGCGCTTTCCGCCACAGCATTCCCACGGGAAATTCAACATCCTCCTCTAAAGTGTTCAGTTCCTCTTTTCCATTGACGTTCAGCTTTGCGCGCCTTCGTTGTATCAGTAGCTTCTTGACGTAGTTTGAATGAGTCAAGGACATAAGGCGCGTTTGTAGCTCTTCCTCCTGTCCCGGATTTGTAGCGTAGTGGGAAGAGCACCGCGTACCTACCGTTGCTGCCAGAGAGTCGTGGGATTGAAACCGGGCGCCGCTAACCATTTGCTTTTTTACATAGTGTAGTATCGCGCTGCTGTGGGTGTAAGGAGGAGAGTTGCGCATGCGCAGTGTGAGTGCGGACGCCGACGCGGGACATGCCGAGACCATAAGATGCTTTCGCATCTAAAATGCTTGCTGTGAAATGTCTTGAATCTGCAGATTGCTTGAGGGCCAACCACCGCGACGTGTCTCACTGCAACCAACGTTGTGATCAAGCGATGGCTCATTGGGGCTCAAGACCGGGTGGGAAGTCGCAGCCAGTGGCGCCAACAAAAGGTGTAAGAACAAGACAGATCTGCTACGCCTTCGTGAAGTCCTGGCTTCTCGGGCGTGGGCCCATTGATTTCAAAGTTGCAAAAATACACATGATAAACGGAAAGTTTTGTTCATCATTTACATTGGTCCACTGCATGATTGCATACGCCAGCTACCAGTTCGGCCTTGGTAAAAAAAAGAACTTATAATTGGTAGTGTATTATACTAGCCAGCAAAAAGAAGTTCCATGGTGGTGCCGATCAAGAACCGACGGCAAACCGCCATCTGAACAAATGCGGCCGTGCTGTGGCCCGAGGTTGGCTGGGTTGACAAATGAGGTAGGCCCAACATTTGTGGCCATAGGTTGGCCTGCCGGAAGCCAATGTCAATCCCCATTGTTGGCCCAACCTATTTTGCCGGTCCCGGGCCAACGTCTGCCAGGTTGGCCAACGCCTGATGGCCCACGGTTGGGCCAAGCAAATTTGGTTGCTTGGGCCGCCGTTTGTCCTTTATTATTTGTCCTGACAGGTGGCAAAAATAACTGTTAGCGTTTTAATTGGATGCGCAAAACTGCCCTTTTTCGTGCACGATGTTGGATAATCCGGCTTCGTAGCTAAATATTTGGCCTTAGGCAAATGGTTTTATTAAACTGGTACCATATTGTGTATGAATAATTGGTAACGTAAATTAGTCACGTAAGCTTTTCTTCATAACAGACGTGAGTACAAGTATCATACAAGTAAGGTACCTGCCACGCAATATGGAATATGGATTGTCATGTTCATGCTCTTTACTCTTTAATGTTGTACCCGTGTGCTACATGCCTAGTTTGTGTGCAGGCTGCGTGGCGTGTCTGTTCCTAAATTATTTTGATACTACTGTAAAAATTACTGCGCTCTTTTCAACGATGCGCTTGCGCGACGGGTGACAACATTGCGCCAGTCTTCTCCGATTCCATCATTCATATTACTAATGCCTGATATGAAACGCCATTGTCTTGAGTGAGGGGTAAAAACATGACACCACACTGCATTTATTCCTCATGCTTGTGGAAAGCGAATTAAGTGCTGCTGTTCATGATAAGGAGAGGAATATATCATAGTCCAATTTGTGCCAGTTTTTACTAAGAAGTAATTGAGGTACCACCATTTTTTCGGCTTTCCACTTTTCACTGGAATAAGGACGACAGGAACAACCACTGTGAAATATCATCAACATTGCGCAAACATGTGCTTTGTACGTTTCATTTCTGAGGCTGGGCTCTAATTAATGTCACCCATACTTCTTTGTTTGGCTTAGTCTTCTATGATGTCTGGTTTTGCGCGTTCGTAATTGTGCTGTTTCACCACCACAGGCAAAACAAAAAAAATGCATAAGGTAATGCTGTTGCACTTTCACGTGGCTGCACAATCATTCCTGAATATTAGGTCATAACACACCTTTTTGTAAACATTATTTAACGTTGACATTATTCGTCTTCCTAAACCATGGCGTGTATTTATATGACTCAGAGGCAATAGGAGTTCATAGATGGTGTGCCTTCTCACAAAGTAATTTTACTCCTTGAGATATGAGAATTGTTATTGTTTTTTTTTTGCAGCCCTGACGGCAGCGCATGGACGTCAACAGCAGCTACTCAAATCTGCAGTGCTCATTTTGTGGGAAACTGCAAGAGCAATGTCAGTTCTCATGCATCGTATAATCCACTGATCTTCCCTAGTGCATACAGAAAGAAGGCTGCAGATGAAGCCAGGTCACAAAGTTAACTTAAACAAAGGTAACCTTGGTAAACGTGACACATACTGCTGCACCGGGTCCAGTTATTGTTGACCAGAACAGAGCACCGAAGAGCGGCGGTTGGCTCAGGTAAAGTGCGTAAAAAGAAGCACCTGTTCTCAAAGGAATAGATACAGTATTAGGCGGAATATTTTCAATTTCTAGGGGGGCAGGGGTGGCTCCTTTTGATACACACACACACAAACACAACGTATATATATATATATATATATATATATACATATATATATATATATATATATATATATATATATATATATATCCACAAGAAAAGAAAACTCTGAACAAGGTAAAAGCACGATTGCTGCCAACGTTTCAGCAAAGAGACTTGCTTTCGTCAGGCCCTCAAAACCATACGAATAAATTTTCAACGCAATGAACATTTAGCACCACATTCATTCCCTACAGATAGGTTATCTGTAACATGAGAAAATTATGGTTCGGCTACGTCCTTGTCATAAAAAATATGATCTCTCTTCCTGTGTGTATGTGTAAATGTAGTTCGTTTACACATGGCATTGACAATCCAAAGTTAAAAATGAAATAAAAAGTATGCATAACAGAACTGTCACTGGTGCTTCTAGTGCGTTCAATCTCCTCTGGTGAGCGATAAATGAAACTCATGACAAAAACACTTTCACATCCGTACAAATACTGCAGCAATGAAGTTTTTGAAACAAAATTTTTAAGTGAAGTGGGTGAAACAGCTGCAAAGGAACCTCAAGCCATGTCGGTAACAGAACTCTGGTAATCATATTTTGGAGAGGGGTCGGGAGGCAAGCATCAGCAGATGTGAGAGCCCCCACCCCCATAGTTGGTGCCAATAGAAACAGTGAAATATTTTTCTGTAAAGGCTAAGGGTTCTTTTGGGCAATTTTCCAAACATTTTTAGATTTGTATTAGGAAGCAATATTTGGTCTTTTTTTCATACAAGTTCAGAGTACAGAGAGGTGTGGCTGCCGAGAAGTTAGACTTGTCATGTAATGTCTTGAGGGGAGCAGCTGTAGTGTGTGAGACTGTGAGAAAAAGGTGACTGCCCCAGCTTCTGGGTGACAGTTTGTCTGTTGCTAGATCGAAACGGCTTCTTTTGGCCAGTGTGCTGTTTATTTATTTTAATACCTCAAAGGCCCGGACAACAGGCATTACATGAGGGTGAGCTCAAAGAAAAAATCACTGGTAGGAACCACGCGAGATAAGAACAAATGTTTGACAAGCAATTGATTTAAAAAAGTGCAGTGGAAGGCGGGTCACATGGAAAAAAACTAAGATATCGTAGGCATGCCAAAAAGTTTTAAAATGACAAAGCAACTTCACAGTTAAAAGACGACGCGAGATATGATCAAGCAACTTTCATCGCATTCAAGCCCCCAACAAGGTGTGTTGCCCTTGTTGTGGCTTTGAGTCACAAATGGTACGGGACAGCGTCCTGAAAATAGGTGTTTAGTTCTTGCGGCAATAGCAGAGTCCTACTTATTTGAATGAACCTGTGCTATGTGTTTCATGTAAGTGTGCTGTTCCTGGCCTTCGGTTCTGCATTAGTTAAAAAAATGTTATCATTTTTACAAGTATTTGCTTCATAACAAAGCAGTGAATGCTAGAGATATTCTACATGAAATGACGGATGCCTACTACACAATTGTTTAGTTTGCTGTATAGCTAAAATTATTAGGCCTATCTTTGTAACTACTCACGGCGTGTTAGTGTGTCCTTTCAAGAAAAACTTGTGTATTACAAAACTGACCTTGCTATGTAAACTGTTTATGTTGTTTACATAGGCTTATGTTGTTTACAATGCAGGTGACTCACTCGTTTCATGAGGAAAGCCTCATCTGGCCATCGTGACGCAATTTTGCTGTGGCCCATTGAATCGCGGTAGCTGTAAAAGAGCCTCTGCCTGGCGGCAATGGAGAGCTGGTACTGGCTGGGCAGCACTGTATGGGAGATGACGCTTCACATGTTGACACAGACCCAGGACGCTTTGCCTTTATTGATATTGCAGCGCATGCTCCTGAAAAAGGAACTGCTGAAGAAGTATGTATGCGCCCACGTCAAAATTCACGTACACAATAAAGACTTCAGGGTCTTTCTATGGTCAAATGTTTGTGCCTTTAGGGTGGTGCTTTGAACTGTTTCACTTTTGCAGTGAAAAGAGTGCTGTAAATCTGGGCGGGAGCGATTGTTCAGCGTTACATTCATATGCATTGAACAGTAGTTTGACTATTCAGAAAGAGTCCGACTGTGCTCCAACTTGGAAAATGTTGGAAAAGTAAAACGTATTCTGGAAAAACACATTTACATCTGGCAAAGCTTCAATTGTGGTACCGACATACAAACTTATATTCATTGCTGGCTAGCAGTGTGTTTTGTCGGCCGGACGGTGCGGCCGAACGGATGCACCACACCACACATCGTAGCCCAGACGAACGGAAGTCTTTATTGAAGGATGTCTGTCCTATATATATACATACTATAACGAGTGTGGCGCCACATCTTGGCGTCTACAGATAATCGCAGATGAGTGGCGGCACCTGGTGCTATTGCACAACACTACATCATTCCCTCCCTGGGAAGAAACGTATGAATCATAAGAAAGTCCAGTCCGCGCAAAGCAATCACAGTCACTGTCTGTACACAGAAATCACA
The DNA here is from genome assembly GCA_013339765.2 of Haemaphysalis longicornis. Taxonomy (NCBI): domain Eukaryota; kingdom Metazoa; phylum Arthropoda; class Arachnida; order Ixodida; family Ixodidae; genus Haemaphysalis; species Haemaphysalis longicornis. The sequence goes on along the minus strand of CM023453.1, from coordinate 160,448,120 downwards.
AAACAGTCACTATCTGTACACACAAATCACAAAACAGTCACTATCTGTACACAGAAATCACAAAACAGTCACTATCTGTACACAGAAATCACAAAACAGTCACTATCTGTGTGAACACTCACTGCTGTCAAATCGCTGCACGTAATCTTGGAAGCGCACTGGAGGTCTGTGATTTCTCCTTGGCCGGTCAGGCGGTGGCTCGGCATCGAGTCCATTGCCCTCTACCGGTACACTGCACTCCTCCGTGCGAGAGCCTGAAGCCAGCCTATGTGGTTGCGAACCTTGCGGCTGTGGTGGGCTCGGCGGCACGGGTAGTGGTACAGGGCGTGAAGGAGACGCAAGTTGATCAGCGGAACTCGCTTCCTGCGTTTGATGCGGACCAGCAGGCGTAGTGATCCAAGTCTTCGATGGTACATCTCTCCTGTGACAGTCTGTCAACGGGGGCATGTCGTGCGCGCCAGAGATGTCTATGTTAGTTTCTTGCTCTGGCGATGCCTGTTTTGGTGCCGCTGACAGCTGCGAAGCGTTCCAGGTTCGACCGTCTTCCAGATAGAAAGACCAGCGGCCGATTCTTTTGAGGATTTTCAATGGTGGTCCATAACTTGGAGTGCCCTTTGGTCCGGGAATTGCTTTTTCACTCGTACGTAGGTGCCCACTTGGAACTTGGGGACCCTAGCAGCTCGCCGTTGATCAGTGTAGGCCTTGCTCTTCCGTTGATGCTCTGCGACTCTTTTCCTGAGCACGCTCATCTCCCGCGATGGATTTGTGCTGAAGTCGGCCGTAGGCTGACCAATTACATCCAGCGATGTTCTCATGTGTCGGCCATGTAGAAGAACGGCCGGTGAGAGACCGGTGGTGCTGTGAGGGTGGCTCTGTATACTCCCAAGTATTCAGCTACAGTTGCCTTCACTGGACGCTGCTCCAGCAGGGCCAGTTGAATGTACGACTTCAGTACACGATTAGATCTTTCCACTAGACCATTTGCCTGTGGGTGGTATACGGCAGAAAAGATGTGGCTGATTCCACGGTCTTCAAGGAAGGATTCAAATTCCCTCGATGTGAACTGTCTGCCGTGATCAGACAGAATCTCTGTCGGGTAACCCTCACGTGCGAAGAGTGAGAGTAGAAACTTCGTCACCGTGCGGGAGGTAACATCAGCGCAAAAAAGCCACTTCTGGCCATTTCGAAAAATAGTCAACTACTGAAATGGCGAATCTGCAGTCTGTAGGTGCACGCTCGAAAGGACCAACAATGTCAATAGCTATCTTGTCCCAAGGTTTGTCAGGAAGAGGGATTGGCTGCAGTGGTGTGGGCGAGTTCTTGGCACTTTTGTCCGCGCTCTGACAATGGCACAACTGCGGATAGTTGTTTCAACGTGTTTGTCTAACCCTGGCCACCAATACTTCTCTCGTAGGCGTTGTTTGGTTTTCACGATACCAGGGTGTGATTCTTGAACCAGCTGGGCAAAAGTGGCTGTGAGCTTGGCGGGGACTACGATGCACTCAGTACGCAAGAGTATGCCGTCAACCACTGTCAACTCCTTTCGGACTTCATAGTAGGGAGTCAGGTTAAGTGCCAGGTTTTTGCGTGGCGGCCACGATGTCTGTACGTAACGGGCAACGTCTTGGAGAGTGCTATCCTCCGCGGTTGCATGCTTCAGTTCATCGTGATGTACACACATTACCAGAGACACTATTTCTTCTTCTGACTCGGGGCGACCTTCAGTGTCTGGAAGAGGTAGCCGGGACAAGGCATCAGCTACCTTGTTGTGCTCACCACGCCTGTACTGCACCGTGAAGTTGTACCGCAGTAACCGTGCAGTCCATCTTGCTATGCGGAAGTGGTCGCTTGTCCTGTGCCTTGAGCAGAAAGCAGGGCTACTAGAGCTTGGCGATCCGTTTGCAGAGTAACTGGACGACCCCATAGGTACACATGCCATTTCTCTAGAGCCCACAAGCAAGCTAGAGCCTCACGTTCACCAGTCGAGTACTTCCGTTCTGCTTCCGTCAATGTTCGTGACGCGAATGCCACAGTTCGAATGTGCCGACCATCAACTTGTTGCAGTACCACACCTAAACCATATGCGGATGCATCGGTGGCTACAATGACGGGAAGTGCTGGATCGAACATTTGTAGTACCCTGTGGGAGGCTAGGAGGTTCTTTACTCTTGTAAGACTGTTCTCAGCAGCAGTGTCCCAGTTAAAAGGAGTGTCCTTACGAAGAAGTCTGCGCATGGGCTCCACTTCCTCTGCTAGTCGTGGAACAAATATAGCATAGTATTCTACTAGTCCCAGGAACGACCGGAGCTTGCCAGCATCTGTAGGGGTGGCAGCGTGAACAATGGCGTCAACTTTGGTCTGAAGGGGTGCTATTCCTTCGGCGCTAACGGGTGACCAAGAAACGAGAGTTCGGATGTTTTGAAAACACATTTGTCATTTAGCTTGAGCCCAGCGTGTGAAATTCGTTGCAGGACTTCCTCTAAGTTCCGCATGTGCTCTTTCTCCGACTTGCCGAAGAAGATGACGTCGTCCAGGTAGCAGAGAACGCCTTTGCATCCCTGTAGAATTGACGTCATGAGTTGCTGGAATGCTGCTGGGGCTGAGGCTAGGCCGAAACATACTCTCTTAAATCGGAAAAGGGCCATCGTGCGTTATGAACGCTGTAATATCTCTACTGTCTGGATGAAGCAGAACCTGGTAGTATGCGGAGGCCAAATCCAACTTAGAAAAGTAACGGGCACCGTTCAGGGCATGCAGCAACTCTTCTGTGTGTGGCAGGGGAAGGCTGTCGACCACCACAGCTTTGTTAGCTTCACGGAGGTCCACGCAGATGCGAATGCTGCCATCTTTCTTGCGAGCTGCAACAATAGGGGAAACCCACTCTGACGCATTTACGCATTCAATGACATCAGCAGAAAGTAGGTTCCTCAGTTCGTCGCTGACTGCTTCTCGCACTGAAAGTGGTAGGCGTCTGAGCTTCTGCGTGACAGGAGCTACCGACTGTTTGAGCTTGACCCGATGCTGGACACCTTTGGCAAGTCCTAGCTCCGGTGAAAACAAGTGTCCGAACTTGGCCCATAATGAAGTAGGCATACCAAACTTGGGTGGACCCAGCGGTGGCTTCGTGGTGGGCGGAGACAACTTGTTTGTGTTCTGCGAATGCATTTCGGGGCGTAGCATTTTGGGGCCTTTTGTGTCGACGTTCGGTTCAGCGGCCATATTAAGGCAGCGCAATTCTGTGCCTACAATCTGGAGACCAAGAGCTTTTACAGCATCAATACCCAGGAGTGATTGTTCCACCTGGCCGTAACGTGAAACGTTACCACAGCCGTTTCTGATTTGTACGTTACGAGGGCGGTGAACTGGCCATGCACAGGAATCTTCCGACGTGAAAAATCCAGCAACGTTATTTGCGACTTTTTCAGCTCAACTTGGTCTCTGAACCGGCTCCTAAAGTTATGTTCTCCCATTATCGACACAGCTGAGCCAGTGTCCACTAAGAATGTATGATGCACGGGCGTGATGCCAGAGCAACAGGTTGAACCCCGACATCAACGTAGACGCCCGTACGCTTCTCAGCGTGAACAGTAAGAATGTTCACGACACTCTCAGCGTCTTCCTCTGAAACGATTTCGGCAACTCGAGCCGGGCGTCGTCCACGTCCGCGACGGAATTTCGGCAGTACTGTTGAAAGTGGCCTCGGCGGCCGCACGCGAAGCAGGCTCGACCGCGGGCTGCACAGGCTGACGGCTGGCAGTTTTGTGCGCCGCAGTTGCCGCACACGTTTGTGTTTACGGAGTACGGGACGACGGCGCTAGCAATCTCCGGTGCAGGCGGATGAACGAAGCCGGAGCGCGAAGAGCTAGGCGTACTACGTCGGTCGGTACTGCTGGACTGGCGTACATGTCTGCGACGGCCTGCCGGGTTGCGTCCGCGGTTATGTTGTGGTACTACTCGATCCACAGGGGCTGTTCCGAGAGCTTCGGATTCGCGCTGCACTTGCTCGCGAAGAAGCGCTATCTCCACGGCGCGGTCAAACGTGGAGCGCGTCACCCTCGAGCAATAGCCGCTCCCGTAGGCGCGGGCATGTGACCCCGGCGACGAACTGGTTCGCACAGATTTGTATCCGCTTGCGCGGCAAAGTTGCATGACGAAGCCAGTTCGCGAAGCGCAAGAGCAAACTCCGATATCGGCTCACCGTGCAGTTGACGACGGTCACGGAAGCGATGTCGCTCGACGCGTACGTTGCAAGTACCGGGAAAAGTGTCGAGCCAGGGCTTGAACAGCTGCGTCGTACTCGTCCGGTGGCAGTGCGAGCTCGGCATCGGCTTGTTTGATCTCTGTTGTTCCAACTGCAGCGGTGGTTTGCAGAAGGCGTAACCGTCTGAAGGGGGGCGGTTCCCGTACTCGGATGCGCGGGCGGGTGGTCTGGGGCGTTCGGTGGTGGTGGCGGTGGCAGGGCGTCGAAAATTCCTTGTCCTTCAGGTCCGAGGCAGTGCAGAAGGAGGGCTCGGCGGCGGGCCGCCGATAGCTCAGGACGCTCCAGAGGCGAGCGTGAAGTTTTCGAACAGGCGCAGCCATTGCGGCCAGGGGATGGCGGGCGTGCCTGGTTGAAACGAGGGAACGGCGGCGGCGGCGAAATTCCGGGTAGCATCCTCGTCGCCAGTTTGTTATGTCGGCCGGACGGTGCGGCCGAACGGATGCACCACACCACACATCGTAGCCCAGACGAACGGAAGTCTTTATTGAAGGATGTCTGTCCTATATATTGTCACGAAGCCAAGGACGACGCAGTTGTTTAGAAAAGAAACAAGTTTATTGGAGCGAACTTGTGCTCCCCTAACAACTGAAAAGAATACAGAGGCGGCGAAGCAGCGGTCAACAAAGTGACGTACGTGCGTCGGCGAGCGTCGCAGAATCGAATGCCCCGGCGTCTGCTCTGCAGGCTTTTTATCTTTCGGCGCGCGTGGTTCTGGAACCGTCGATTCGCATCGAGAACATTGTAGATGCAAGAAGATTATTCCGGGCTGTTCACGTAAATCGGAATGCTCTCACTATCACAACAGATAACACATGCGGCACAGAAAGAAGGAATGGAACACGCGCTTCCCTTGGCACGGAGATTACACAGACCGGCGCAGCCGGGCGGTAAAAGCAAAACACAAATAAACAAACCCAATGTATGGTTCGCGGCATTACCCCCCCTCTAAGAGTGCATCGACCCGATGCTAACATAAGCGACAGTCCGAAAATAAAAATAAAAGTTCGTCATCGTCCGTAGAAAGGTTTTAAGCGAACCACGTGGACGACTTCGGGCCGCGTACGTCGTCGTGATGTGCCGGAGTCACCATCGGGGATCACTTCGTAGGTAAGTTGGCCAACACGTCGCAGAATCTGGTAGGGTCCGAAATACCGTCGCAGAAGTTTCTCACTCAGTCCGCGTCGTCGGATGGGAGTCCCAAACCCACACACGATCCCCTGGTTGGTACTCGGCGTCTCGGCGTCGGAGGTTTGTAGCGGCCGGCATCCACCAGCTGCTGGTCCCTTATACGAACTCGAGCGAGCTGGCGGGCCTCCTCCGCACGTTGAAGGTATCCTTGGACGTCGGCGTTGAGGTCGTCGTCTTCTAGATGCGGAAGCATGGCGTCGAGCATCGTAGTCGGTCGTCTTCCGTAGACAAGCTCGAACGGTGTCATCTGCGTAGTTTCCTGCGTCGCTGTATTGTACGCAAACGTGACATACGGGAGGACTTCGTCCCAAGTCTTATGTTCAACGTCGACGTACATGGACAGCATATCCGCAATCGTCTTGTTCAGACGTTCCGTTAGTCCGTTCGTTTGGGGGTGGTACGCCGTCGTTCTTCGGTGATCCGTGTTGCTGTAGCGTAAGACTCCTTGCATCAGCTCCGCGGTAAAGGCCGTTCCGCGGTCCGTGATTAGGACTTCAGGGGCTCCATGTCGCAGCACAACTTGGTTTATAAAGAACTTGGCGACTTCTTGTGCAGTCCCCCGCGGAAGAGCGGCGGTCTCTGCGTAGCGCGTCATGTAGTCTGTCGCTACGACAATCCACCTGTTCTGCGATCGTGACGTGGGGAACGGGCCTAGGAGGTCCATTCCAATCTGTTGAAAGGGCCTCGACGGGACGGTGATCGGTTGCAGAAGTCCGGCGGGTCTTGTCGGCGGCGTTTTTCGTCGCTGGCAGTCCCGGCAACTCCGAACGTAGTGGGTGACGTCGGATGTAAGGCGTGGCCAGAAGTACTTCGCCTTAATTTTTGCAATAGTGCGAGCTGTGCCGAGATGTCCGGGAAGACGGGTCGTCGTGGGACGCTTCCAAAATTTCGTCACGAAGGTCTGCGGGGATGACAAGTAAATAATTCGTTCTTGTTCCGGGGCTGAAATTCTTCTTCACGAGGACGGAGTTTTTAAGGCTGAATGCTGGTAAGTTACGCTTGAACGCTCTAGGCACGGCGACGTTTCGTCCTTCGAGGTAGTCGATCATTACGCGCAAGTCGGGGTCGGCACGCTGCTGGGCGGCTAGGTCGCTCTCCGTAACAACCCCGAAGAACGCGCTGTCTTCATCGGAGTCTTGTGGTGGCGGGTCGACAGGGGCGCGGGACAGGCAGTCGGTCGTCGGAGTGTTTCCTCCCGGATTTTGTAGACGATTGTCACGTCGAACTCTTGCAGGCGCAGACTCCACCGCCCAAGACGGCCAGAGGGGTCCTTCAAATTGGCGAGCCAACACAGCGCATGATGGTCTGTTACAACCTTGAACGGTCTGCCATACACGTATGGGCGAAATTTTGAAATGGCCCATATAATAGCCAAGCACTCTTTTTCGGAGGCAGAGTAGTTTTTCTCCTCCTTCGACAGACCACGGCTGGCATAGGCGATTACGTTTTCGCACCCGCTTTGTTTTTGGACAAGGACGGCACCCAAGCCTATATCACTGGCGTCCGTGTGTATTTCCGTGTCGGCGTTTTCGTCGAAATGAGCGAGCACGGGCGGGCTTTGCAGATGTTTTTGCAGCTCGCAGAATGCCTTTTCTTGGTCGTCTTCCCAGCTGAAAGGGGTGCTGTCTTTCGTCAAGCGCGTGAGCGGCTCTGCAATGCGTGCGAAGTTTGCGACGAAGCGCCGGTAGTATGCGCACAGTCCAAGAAACCTGCGCACGCCCTTCTTATCTTTCGGCCTTGGGAAGTTCGCTATGGCTGAAGTTTTCAACGGGTCAGGCAGGACTCCCGCGGCGTTGACGACATGGCCCAAAAACTTCAGTTCCTCGTACGCGAAGCGGCACTTTTCAGGCTTCAGCGTTAACCCCGACGTACGGATGGCCTCGAGTACAGACTGCAACCTTGCGAGGGTGTTCGTCGAAAGTCCTAGAGAATACCACAACGTCGTCGAGGTATACGAGGCAGGTGTGCCACTTCAGGCCAGCTAGCACAGTGTCCATGACTCTTTGGAACGTTGCTGGTGCCGTGCATAGCCCAAACGGCATCACCTTGAACTCGTATAGGCCATCAGGGGTTATGAATGCAGTCTTCTCTCGATCTCTCTCGTCCACTTCAATTTGCCAGTAGCCTGTCTTCAGATCCATCGATGAGAAGTACCCTCGCATGGCAGAGGTGGTCGAGGGCGTCGTCGATTCGTGGCAGGGGGTACACGTCCTTTTTGGTGATCTTGTTCAATCGCCGGTAGTCAACGCAGAACCTCAGTGTGCCCGTCTTTTTTCTTCACGAGTACGACCGGCGCAGCCCACGGACTTTTCGATGGCTGTATAATGTCGCCGTTGAGCATGTCGTCGACTTGAGTCCGGATGGCTTCACGCTCGTGTGAAGAGACGCGGTACGGTGACTGTCGGGTAGGTCGTGCTCCATCCTCGGTTATTATCCGGTGCTTCGCCAGAGGTGTTTGACGTAACTTTGAGTTCGACGAAAAACACTCGCTGTAGCGACGCAGCAAAGCCAATAACTTGTTCCTTTCATCTTGCGGTAGCGCCGGATTCACGTCGAAGGGGTGCGGAAGCTTGAAGGTATCGTCGGGTGCGCGTTCAAAGTCGGCGACTGCTAACACGTCACTTGCTTGTTGCATTTCTTCGACGAACGCAATTGCAGCGCCCTTGTTTAAATGCTGGTACTCCTCGGTGAAATTGGTGACCAAAACGTGGGCTTTGCGCTGCTTAAATCGTGCAATGCCTCTTGCGACAGACACACCGCGGTCAAGAAGCAACCTTTGGTCACTCTCCACGATAGCGTCGACGTCGGGAGCAGCACCTTCACAGTGGACGGTGATCATCAAGCTTGCGCGGGGGTGGCAGGGTGACGTGATCATCGGCGATCCTTACAGCTGCACGGTGTTCGGGGTTCGATTCCGGCGTCATGGAGTGGTCGCAGGAAAAAGTTATCGACTTCGTCTGCAGATCGATTATTGCGCCGTTGTCCGTCAAAAAGTCCATTCCGAGAATTACGTCGCGGGAGCAGTTGTGCAAAACGACGAACACCGCAGGGTACGTCGTGCCGTCTATGGTGACGCGCGATGTGCACGTTCCACTTGGCGTCACGAGGTGGCCTCCCGCTGTGCGTATGTGCGGACCATCCCATCTGGTCATAACTTTCTTCAGTTTAGACGCAAATGGTCCGCTCATTACCGAATAGTCAGCTCCCGTGTCTACGAGGGCGACTACGTCAAAGCCGTCGATGGACACCTTGACGTCAGACGCAGTCTTCCTCGAGTTCCGGGTTCGTCGGGGCGTCGTATCTCGGCTTGTGCGTGTTGGCGGTCGGGCACTGTGCGTCGTCGTTGTCGTCGTCTTCTCAGCGGACGTCTCGGTCAGGCCGGGTACGCGGCGCGGCGTATAGCTGTCGTCGTGTTCGGGAGTCTCGTCAGGGTTAGGTCGGGTCGTCTTGATGAGGGCATGTCGTGAATCATTGTCTTCACCGCGTCCTTGCGTCGTTGGAGGGTTTCCAGTTTTTCGCCGTAGAGCAACTTCACCTCCAGAAGTTGCTGCTTTTAGTTTCCCCCGCGTGGGCTGGGGGACCTTCCACGGGCGAAGTCAGCGTTGCTACGGCGTTCGGCGATTGGTATGGGTAGGGCGACGGCGAACGGTTGAAACGGGCTGGTCGACGGCTGGTGTGGACAGGTACTCTTCGATCTCCGATGGGCGCTGGCCAGTTCGGGGGCGGGGTGCGTCGACGGAGAACCCTCGCAAACCGAGCCTCCTGTAGGGGCAGCGACGGTAGACGTGGTCGGCCTCTCCGCAGTGGTAGCACAGCGGACGATTGTCTGACGTTCGCCACACGTCGGTCTTCCTTGGGCAGGGGTTGCGCCGCAGGTGGTCGGGCCGGCGAGAGGGGACGACGGTACGGAGCCTCGTGACGATAGGGAGCAGGTGGGCGAGGGCGATGTACAGCAGCTGCGTAGGTCATGGCTTGCGGCTCGCGAGGTGCTACTGGCGTCGTTGAAGTTCCCAGCGCTTGCTGCACTTCTTCTCTAATGACGTCGGTAAGAGAAGCGACTTGTGGTTGCGGCGGCGTCGGGAGCAGTTTCCGCAGCTCCTCCCTCACTATTTCGCGGATAGTCTCGCGTAGGCTGTCGGCCGGGATCCGCGTGCTGCCAAAGTCGTTCGCATTGGCCGCGCCAACAAAGCTGCGGTCATACTGCTTAGCACGCATCTCGAGGGCTTTCTCAATGGTGCTGGCTTCGGTAACGAATTCGGCGACGGTTTTGGGCGGATTTCGGACAAGTCCGGCAAACAGTTCCTCCTTCACTCCGCGCATTAAGAACCGCAACTTCTTTTCTTCCGTCATTTCGGGATCCGCGCGGCGAAATAGTCGCTTCATCTCCTCAACGAAAATCACGACTCCTTCGTTGGGGTGCTGCGTTCGAGTTTCAAGCAAAAGCGCAGCTTGCTCTTTTCTCACCACGGTAGTGAAGGTCTTAAGGAACTCCCTTTTGAATTGAGTCCAGTCGGTCAAAGAGCTCTCATGATTCTCGAACCAAGTTCGAGCAGCATCTTCTAAGTAGAAGAAGACATGCCGGAAAGTTTCTTCGTCGTCCCACCTGTTGAAGATGCGGACGCGCTCCAGCTTCTCCAACCATTCTTCGGGGTCTTCAGCGGGGGCTCCCCGGAAAGATGGCGGTTCTCGGGGCTGCTGCAGGATGATTGGCGACGTTGTTTCTTGCACCATGGTGTTGGTTGCAGCGTTCCTTCTCTTGGGCCCTTCTGGCAGAAGACCGAACTCGGGTAGCAATCCTTGCAGTCGGGGGCTTTCTCTGGTTGGACTGGCTTGGCGGCTTCGAGATGTCGTAGAGGGCATAAAGGCTTAGTACCCCGCACCTCCACCAGATGTCACGAAGCCAAGGACGACGCAGTTGTTTAGAAAACAAACAAGTTTATTGGAGCGAACTTGTGCTCCCCTAACAACTGAAAAGAATACAGAGGCGGCGAAGCAGCGGTCAACAAAGTGACGTACGTGCGTCGGCGAGCGTCGCAGAATCGAATGCCCCGGCGTCTGCTCTGCAGGCTTTTTATCTTTCGGCGCGCGTGGTTCTGGAACCGTCGATTCGCATCGAGAACATTGTAGATGCAAGAAGATTATTCCGGGCTGTTCACGTAAATCGGAATGCTCTCACTATCACAACAGATAACACATGCGGCACAGAAAGAAGGAATGGAACACGCGCTTCCCTTGGCACGGAGATAACACAGACCGGCGCAGCCGGACGGTAAAAGCAAAACACAAATAAACAAACCCAATGTATGGTTCGCGGCAATATATACATACTATAACGAGTGTGGCGCCACATCTTGGCGTCTACAGATAATCGCAGATGAGTGGCGGCACCTGGTGCTATTGCACAACACTACACAGTGGTTACTCTTTGAGCCACATACACCAAAAACAGTGAATTCTTTTGTTATGTTTAGGCGTGTAATGCACTTTCACTACTAAACAGCAAAGGCGGCAATGTACTAGACACATCCTCAGTTGCACAGTACTACCATGTAGGGATTGCACACCATCAGTGGTGTGACCTCACGAGAAAAAAATGCTAACATCAATTTATACATAAAGAGAACAAGAAGGTCAATCAGTTCTCCGATTATTATAAAAAATGAGAAGTAGAAGAGCAAATAAGAGGAAATCTGCATTATAGTATCTATTACTGCATGCTGAAATGTTTAATGTGTTTTATCTTTAGTTTTGCTAATCTTCACCCCTAAATGGCTGTGTTCACTTTTCTTTTACTCCCAAATTGGCAGCCACATATGCATGTCATGAGTGTTAAGATAGTAGGAGTTCAACGCCCCTTTCTGCTATTCGTGTGGCACTGCACCTGGTCCTTTTTTAATAGTCACAGCCTATGTTGGTTGATTAATATAGGCCCACATACCCCACAATGCTTCAGAAAGAGTTCATTATGTTCTATTAGGCCCCCGCAAAAGTTAGTAGCCCGATTTCTGGCAGACCTTAGAATAGGAAAAGGTGTATGTGCCTTATGGCTGCAGTTTTTTCTCGATTCATTTATGGATCACGTACTCTGATGTTTTTGTATACACACTGTTGCAGCTGTGCAGGAAAGGCAGGCAGATAAAAGTGGTTGTAATATTGGCGTAGAATGAGGAAAATATACTTACAGTGCCACATGTACAATTCTCCCCTTTGCAATGGGCTTTTCCATCACTTTTGGAAGACCAATGGAGATTCATGGTAAACTCAATGTTTCAAGCAGCACAACTCTAGTTGTTTATTGATCATACGTCCAATTCCTTACCATATACAGCTTTATGTGACCTGTAAATCATTCCCTGTGAGAGGAGCAGCGAGCATCGCTCCTGTAGCTATTATAAGAGATCTGTTTGTAGGGCTGTGTCACAGTGTAACGGCACGCTTTGTCTAGCAAAAATCAGACCATTGACTACGTATCTGCGTGGATTTTGTTTTTTGCCCTTTCGCCGTCATGTTGACAACCAGTGCTGTCTTCCTGTTATTAACACATTTTGCCGTAACTGTTGGCGTTTTTGGAGCCCAGTCTAACATCACGCCTAATCGCCCTGGCTGAATAATGCAATCTAATCGTCCTCAAGCCGCGTACCTCACAATGCACCTTAGTATGTACCCAAAAACGAGTATCAGCATGATCACGTGTCCGTGTTTCTTAAAATATTTCCCTTGCATGTTGTACATCTTCAAATGCTTGTACGTCCAGCTAAATCGCTTAAGGTTGACTTAAATTGCATTGGTACGTTTGTTTCAGGGCACTCAGACAGATACAGCCCAGGCAGGAAAGCTGGTGATTCTGTTGTCTATGGTTAATGGGCGTAATGTCTCTACTCAAGTTTCACATGTCGATCATGATTACAAGGTATGTTCCCTACTTCGGAAGCAAATTCAGAAGTTATTGAGTGTTCTGCCAATCTATAATATCAAATGTTAGGTTCGGTAACGAAGAAAAGTAACTTTTATTACTAATAAAAGAAAACAAAGTTGAACCAGGGGGCCTGTTTCACTGCTTGCATGGGCCACGCAGACTCGCTAACTAAAAGTTGAACATATTGTTATGTTACCTTAAGGATAACTTTTCTTAGCGCATCTGGCTTTTACTTGGGGACAAACGATAACTTATTTATGGAGAAATATGTAAATGAAGTTGGCTGTTTCCCTTTATTTTCCAGTCACGCGAAAGGGTACGACGTGAGAGCTAGCTGACAGCTTGCCTATAAACTGGCTGCTCAGGGCATTACACTTAGCATATTGCACTCTGCACTGCTCGTGCCACTTGATGTTTTGCTTTTCTTCAATCTATAACAAAAAAACTTAAGGGGAAAAAATGAATCAATTGGAATTCGAACTTGCAGGTTCTAGAACGTCAGTAATGCAAACAGCAACGGTTCATGGCAATAAATATCTGTGGTGTGAAGAAAATAAGGCACAAACGTCAGTGTTTACCTTTTCTCTGTTCAGTGGATCATTATTCCAAAAGCGTCAGGTCATAGCCTACTATATAACCTACTGTGCCTGCTCTATCACGCCGAAACTCATTGCAGCAGCCCGTTCACTGTGGGTGCGCCAAATTCCCAGGTTTTTGGATGGCCATGCCGATGCGAACTGCTGTTTCAGAACGAAGTGAACTGAAACACACCTCGGCGTCGTCTGCTACGCGAAGGCGTCTTCCAGCTGCAAAAGTCCGCAAAACGGCAAGCTTGAACTTTATGAGTAGTATTGATGTCCGAAGCTTTATGCGTGGCGTCGCAGAACTACTAAACTGCGTTCAGTGTACTGTTTCCGCCTGCACGCTTTCCCTTTCGGGTGCGCTATGGCAGATTCCCAACAAAATGTGTACATGACCTCATGGTTGTCATTGCGATAAGAGACAGTTAACTTTTCTGCCACTCTATAGGAGTTGATAAGCGAAAAAATAATTATGCATGATTCGGTGTTTAGTGGTAATTGAGTCATACGAATTAACTTTTGTGTAAAGAAATCCAAACCGTTGACCTCCCCCTATTTACTGACGAGTCCATTCAGTCTCGTTCTGCCGCTAATATCTAATAACGGTCCCCGAAAGGGTACGCACCCACTCTCGTCCTCCCTTTATTTCTGTGCCGCCGCTGCTCCGCGAAATGGTGCCATCGCGCATGTAGTAGATATATTGACGACGCGGTAATAGGCAATTCCTGGCTGCTCAAAAAGAATGACGACTTCAAGCTTTAGCTCAAGGTGATACTCAGTGTTTGAGGGCCCGTGTATAAACTTAGGATAAGCATCCAGCATGCACTAAGCTCGTTTCTCTCTATACATCTCCCCGCTACACTCACTCTTCCTACACCAATCAGATACAGAATAAGCGATCGATTCCCAGTGGGTCACAAACCCAATAGCGAACTCACCTGTAACGTTTCTGGTGGAATCGAGTGAAACGCAGAAATAAACTTTTGCGTTAAATTATTTACAAACGAACAAGGGAGCCCAAGAAAGACCATCTCTTTTGCAATTACCCCAGTCAAGTTTTATTTGTCTGCTTCGTGAAAGGCCTCGTGAATTTTTATACCTTTTTGTTGAATAAAGCTGCCCGTCAGTGCAAGAGCCAGAGTCTCCTTAATACAACACAAATATTTTGTTTGCAAAGGGCCTTGACAACTTTTTTTAAACCACCCATTGTTGCCACGTGTTAAGACAAATGTTGGCCGTGCCCTCGCTAACACATGAAACCCTGGGACTAGGGCGCCACCAGAGGAACGGCGGAATTTCTGGCGCTGAGCAGGCACAAGCCGTTATACAGGAGGCTATGGTCAGGTGCCCAAGTAATTGTAAGATGTTTCTGCAACAAGCTGCTGAAGACCTTGTTCAAAATGGCTAATCACCACACAAGTGACTTTTCGAGCAGGAAAGCAGTATAATATTCGTACATGACACTGCTAGCTACCTAACAAATTTTTTTATCACTGACTATCCTGCTTTTGGTGTCCCCCTTGTGTAAAAAAATTGGTTGATTTCGTTTTCAGTTTTGTGAATTTCATTTTCATGAACGTGTGTATAATCTAAATCTTACTTTAGACTACCCTGCCTTGACACAATAACAGCCAACATTTCTGCAGCCTTGCGTTGCAGATATTGTGTGTTAATGCGTCGCACTTGTAGATAAAATTCTCTAAGAAAGTTGGTGCCTCGGGCGCACGTTTGTATACGACGCATTTTTTGTGCGGTTTGTGCAGAGGAAAATATGGTCAAGTCAGAATTTCTATTTTGATTAACAGCAACAGCATCTGTATTTGCCCGTACATTTATATCATATTGAGGTATCTTTAGGTACTGAAGCTAATGCAAAAATGTCTAAATAAGTTCAGTGACGTCGCTGCTTCAGTAAGATGAACCCGCATCTAGTGCCTACACAACCAAAAAGGTTGAACATAGCCTACCGATGGTTTGTGGCAGCTGGAGATACCCAGAATTTTCTATCGCAGCACAGTGCATCAGTCGGGCATGAGATCTTATCTGATTGCATGCTTGTATATAGAAAGTATACGTTACAAATGAAAGGGCGGCACATAAATTCCGCAGCAGGCAGAGCCAAACCTGTGTAAACCAGTTCGAAGTGACGTGTGCATCTTCAAGCATTGTAGAATTATGAAGTGTGCCACCCCTTAGGCTCACCAGAAAGAATCGTAAAACGATTAGAGTAACCCCAGTTATGTTCAACATATTTACTCCTAACTGTTCACAGATGTTTCTTTAGATGTTGCACTAGGTCTTCCACCACAATCATGAAATGTGTTGTTGTCTTATTTATTGCGGGTTAGACCTCCTCGTAGAAGCTGTATACGGCTTCTTCATCATAGCTGTTTGTTGGCGCATAGGCCTGTACTATCTTTAACCTGTATCACTTGTTTAGCTTGATCGCACCGGCTGTTACTCTCTCGCTAATGCCGAGAAACTTCTCCTCATTTCAGGCTATTACTCTGTGGTCTGTGGATTAAAAACTTACCCCGTGTTATTTCTTCTGGGGGTACCACTATTGCAAAAATAATGCCCGCTAGTTAGCTCCATGAAGCCTTTCCCCATCCTTTTAACTTTGCTTAACCATAAAATATCCGACTTAGAGGGACCCTGCAACACTGTTTGAGCAGTGCAAGTAAATCTGCGCGACTTTTAGATTACACTGCCAGAAATATCTGAGCCAAATATAACACGTGCGTGTGAAGCTGTGAGCGCGCAAATCACTGTGAAAGACGCGGAAAAACCAACCGCGTTCCCTTCAATTTTCCTCATTATGCACCTGTGGCATGGCCTAAACAACGTCATTGAAGCCATGGCTGCCTGTTGGCTGTCGCTGGTGAGCTTCGCGGCTTATTTTTCGCATTTCCTATGGCGATCCCCCGTTCTCAGCGCTGTGTACCAACCTCTTCTATGCCTGAGTCTGTACGCACAGTTTTGACGTTTCTTTTGTGTTCTGAGTGCGCGCGGAGTTTGAGTGACGAACTTACTACTCTCCTTTCAACCAGATGACACAACAAACTTTTATTGCTTCAAAACCGCCCTACCAGCCTGAGTGCGCGCTTGCGAGCAGGCAACCGTGCCTGCTTTTTTGTAGAACCAAACCGGAAATAGACCCCTCCACGTCTCGTAGGAAAGGAGAAAACTCCCCGGCCTGTCATGTATCGAACGCCGCCGGAGAAGACTCTGCGATCCGCCCCGCTCTCCGGGAGAGAGCGCGCAGCTTTGTAGCGTTGTTCGCGGTCGAGTAGAGAGAGAACAATTATGTGCGATTTCTCATCGCGCGTAGTTTCGGCGATAGTGAACGGATTTTAATAATTATTGCGGGAGGAGATTGCTGGGACTGGACTTTACCTTAAAATACACTCCGAGTAGTCGATGGTAAGTGTTGCAAGGGCCCTTTAATGTTGAGAGCTCCTAGTAGTACAGTTAAGCTTGCCTCGCTACACAGGGTGCGTGTGTTGGACGTTGCCACGGCCAAGTTCCAAAGGAGGCCCGTCTTCAATGCAAATGGGAGAAAGCCCAGAGTAAATTTCGGAATAGACAATTACAACAGCGTGGAGATGCACTGAAGGGATTTGCAGAGACATATAACGTGAGGTTGATGAACACATTCTTCTACAAACGAAACAATCATACATGGACATGTACAAGTCCCAATGGCACAACTAAAAAAACAAAAATTGACTCCATTTTAAGCGACAACCGAGGTATTGTGCAAGACGAAGAGTAGCTGAGGAAGATTCGGAGTAGCGGTCATAGGAGGTTAGAGGGAAGCCAAAGATTAAGCTCATAAGGGAAAGATAAACACCCATGAAATTCCTGCATTCAGTCCGTCAGAGCCAGGTCGCAGGAGTTTAAAGCCCTTTAAACGCGCTTCTATATGAGCAGGACAAGGTTAGTGTGGACAAACTAAATAATAACCTACCAGCAGCAATCGCAGAATCTGCAGCAGCTGTGTAGGAGGCAGCATGTAAGAAACAAGCTGGAATCTATCTAGGAAAACAAAGGCACTAATTGCGAAATGTAAGAACATGAAACTGTCAATAATGGCAGACCAGATTGAATTAGCAGAGCTGTAAAAACTGATTAGCAGAAGTAAAACAAACATTTGTGCACATAACATGGCAGCGATCGAAGGAATGGGACAAATAGGCAGAAGCTTCATAGCAACGTAACATAACTCATAGTTTGAACGAGGTAACAAAAGGTTGCAGAATTATTCTACACCAGTCTGTATGCCAGCGGCGTTAGACCAGGGAAAACTACTGCGTGTCTTAGCTGAACTTACGATGTCCTACTAGTAACTAAAAAGGAAGTTGGAAAGGTTCTCAAAGGCGTGAACGTAACGAAAACTGCAGGTGCCGATGGCGTAACTATACGGATAATTTGAAGGAGGGAGGAGATATTCTACTGGCAAAGCTTGATGTGCTATTTTCAGAATGCTTGAAGACGCAAAACTTGAACAAAGCCTGGATGTACGGCAATATTATTCTGATGCATAAGAAGGGAGATACCGTGGACCTAAAGAATTACAAACCCACCAGCCTGCTCTCAAGTGTTTATAAGCTGTTTAAAGTAGCCATGAAGACAAAATACAAGCCTGTGTTATTCGAAAGATTTCGTGTTTTATTGTGCCCCCAGCGCTTGTCCGAATGCGAACGATGCTTTATTCACTGAGAAAGTAATCAATTTATGTTAAAATTTTGATTTCCCCGCAAAATCGTGTTTTTTTGTAGTCTGCAATGACATCACAGCGACCGAGCTGCTCTGCAGCATAGGGTCCGTTGATTCGATACGTCCGCCGAACAGGGTGGAGACACGTATACGGTGGCACCACCATTTTGGATCCTTCCTCACCGCCAAAGCAAGTCATTGTATCAAACCCCGCTAAAATTATCGCCGCAACGGGGTTAATGGCGAAGTTAGAATCATGTTTCTCGTTTTTGGGTCTCGAGGGAAACGAAAAGAACGCGTTGAGCACGTTGACCCAACTGCAGCGGCATGGGACCGCTCAAAGGCTGTATCAATCATGTACGGCGGGGTTGGCATTGAGGTACTCGCGCATTTTTTAACGTTACTGAACCTAGATGGCGCCACCATACCGTGACAAGCCGTTTTCTGCCCTTGGTTTGTTTTTGACCGCATTTAAACTTGGCTCGCTCTTGTTCTGGGAGAAAATCGTTTCGTGAAACATAGTGCTCGCTCGACATATATGGTCACGTAAGACACCGTTGTGTCAATCAATCGGCCAGTGTCGTCTGAGACAACCCCAAAGCCCGCAGTTCTGTGCAGCTAAACAAGCATAGTGCGCGCAGTACCAACATCAGTACGCATCGCTACTTGTATGTTTACATGGGCTTTCGTAGCGTACACTGTTTGTACCACCATTCTTACGGCTTTAAAAAGAATGTGCCCTACATTTGAGCGCAAATAGCTCGTTCGGCAAGCTTATAAGCTCTGCCTAATTTGCGTTTGCTTTTGCCGCCCTCCGCCAATCAAGAGCTGTCTGATATGACATAGGTTCTGTTGCGGGAAATCAGCTAGTGGGTCGCATGGCCATTCTCTTTTTTCCTAATTATGTAGCTTATGTGAGCGTAGTTTACGTTAAACTGGTGCCAGTAGGATTCTAACGAGGCAATCTTCTGAATGAACCAAACTTGTGTTTTCTCTTCGTGGCTCCTTTAAAGCAGCCATGAAGAGAAAACACAAGTTTGGTTCATTCGAAAGATTGCCTCGTTAGAACCATAACGACACCACTTATAACGCAAACTTCGCTCAAATAAGCTACATAATTAGGAAAAAAGGAAATGACCATGCGACCCACCAGCTCATTTTCCGCAACAGAACCTATGATGTCACTCGAGAATGCTTCTGCGATTGGCGGAGGCCGGCAAAAGCAAACGCATGTTAGGCAGGGCTTACAGTTTGCATAGCGAGCTAAATGCCCGTGAAACATACTGCACATTCTTTTTATGACAAAGAACGGTGGAGTAAACGGTTGAAGTTCCGAACGAACACGCAAGCGTGTATGCCAATGCGTACGAAACTACCGCCAGCCGAACTCGACATCTCGCCATCGCCACCGTCGCGCAGACGAATTTTCGGGTACAAGGCTCTTCGGGGCCAACAACCGTCCCAGCACGCACAGCCGCGACCTTGCTTGGTATCATAATCCCTTCACAGGAGGTTGGCCGTCGTATCGCCAACCAGCAGAGGTAAAAATAGAAACAAGGGGAGTAAGGAACACAGAGCAGCAACGAGATAGTACCACTCGTCGCACAGGTTTCGGTATGGAGGTCGTGTTGGCTTGCTGCTGTCGTTACGAGCTCGTTTACAGTTTACAACCACTGAAAACTTCAGTTTGTTCGAGTACTTTACAATGAAATTTCGTTGCTGTGTTTGAAATGCCCATGTAGTACGGGCAAATCGTCGAGGGAGTGCGACATCCCCGCCGGTGAGATCTCCTTTCATGTGCTGCCCAACGACGAACCTCGGCGAAGCAAGTGGCTACGTTTTGTGACTTTGCAAACGGAGGAGAAAGAGAGCTAAAGGAAGTACGAGTGTGCTCGCTTCATTTCCGAGGAAGTGATTACGGCAGGGACCCGGACATGCTGGCGCTCGTCGCCGACTTCGTCAAATCGCCGTAAGCGCTCTGACCTTGGGGAAAAAAATTGCCCGTACACACCGCGCATTGACGCTCGAATCTTTCTGGTCGGAGCAGAGAGCTCGAGCGAACGGCTTTCCATACACGACACCGGCCAACTGGCATAGCGATACTGCTACTGAAATTGAAAATACGGCACATACGTACCAGTCTGTATTCGTCCGTCGCGACGGGGCTGACGAGGCAGCGGTGCCGACGGCTGGGCGTTCGTCTGTTGTGGCTATCGCGGAATGGTCGCTTTCCCGTCCACCGCGTATCCCACAACTCTTGCCGCTCGTGCACTTAGAAGCATTGAGCGTTCAAGTGGTGTGAGGTTGTTAAATGCAAGCCCGAGCTCCTCGGCGAGAGTTTTGTTCTCCGGATCAGGCGATTCCATGACTAGGGCTGCGGGTGCACTAGGTTTTACTAGTATTTTTAAAATGGCCGCCATCTCGGTCGACTCCCGCGTGTGGGTGCTATATGGAGTCGACATACTAAGTCTGTTTCATGGACCGGCTCGTATGACGCCATTGTTCACGTGACGAAATGTGCAATTTTAGCGGGAGATTTAACATTTTGGCTTAAATTGCCTTATTTCTCAGTGAATAAAGCATCATTTGCTTCCGGGAAAGCGCTTGGGGTACTATGAAACACCTAATCTTTCGAATAAAACAAACTTTTGTTTTCTCTTCATGGCTCCTTTAAGTTAGCCGCATAGGTGACAGACTTGATTCCCTACAACCCAATGAATAGGCTGGGTTATGGAAAGGCTACGCAACCATAGGTCACATTCATGACATCAATGAGATGACAGAAAAATCCGCAAAGTGTGCTAAACCGCTTTACATGACATTCATAGACTATGGGAAAGCATTTTTCTGTACTCACTATGGCCGTTCAAGATGCATTAAAACATCTCGGAACATACGACACCTCACATAAGACTTCTAGAAGACTATATATAAATGCATACACAGGCAGGGGGCCCTCCACAAGCTAAGCAATCAATTCTCCAACCTAAAGGAAGTAAGACAGGGAAATACAACCGCGCCAAAAGTAGTCACACCATGTCTGGAGGGGGTATTTATAAGTCTTGACTGGGAAACCACAGGATTAAGTATCGCGGGGAATACTTGAGCCATTTGAGGTTTGTGTACGACATAGCGTTGCTGAGTGAGACTGCAGAACACCTGCAGACAATGCTTGAGCAACTACAATCAGAAAGAACGATGGTGGTGCTAGACATAAATATGAATAAGTCTAAAGTAATGAGAAATAAGTATGCCAAAGCCATCTTCTTCAGCTTACAAAATGAAACGCTAGAAGTAATACAACTGATCGATCGATGGAGCCAGTATTTTCGAATGTTTTAAGTTGGGCCTGTATTTGCTTTGTTAGGTGTGTTGTTACGCATTCCAGATGAGAACAGTGCTCCTTTTATTTTTGTCGTCTTCTTAAGTGATATTTATATATTGTGTTGGTCACTTAATCTGTACTATATTTCTTGTACAGAGCTGCGGACACACAATATTTGCTGTTATTCCTCCTGTATATACTGGTTCCCCCAAAAGTAAATGAAGCCCGTGTTGGAGATTTTGAGGTGATTTCTTCGCCATGTGCCTAGCCAGCACCTCTCGAGTGACTTTTCAAGGAAGTCATTCTTACATAAAATCGGACCACAGAAATTCTAATTAGGCACCCAGCCGCATAAAATGGTTAATCATTTCATTTTCACGAAGCCGTGCTCGTTTACTTTTGGGGCACCTGTACGTGTCATTACTGACGGCACAGTTTGTATGATCTTTCCGCTCTGCACTGTGTTCAGTATCGGCAAAAAAAGGTTTCGACACAGGGTGACGTTAGTTTATAGGGACCGAATGCCTCATTGTTAGTTACATATGTGTTCTTTTTTTGTTTTGTTAGTATGTCCATGTATGGTAACCTTTTTTTTCATTGCTTTGTATGTTATGCTGTGAAACCAGCTGTGGTTTAAAGTTGCATCAGTACACTTACCACAACAAAATAGGTGGTTTTGATTCGTTTGCACTTGTTTATTTCATGAGCTTCTGCATTGACAGTTTAACTGTTTACAAATGCTAACTGAAATTGCAGGTCTGTCCCTTTGCATCGATTGATGGGTCGCTAACGCTAATAAAATGACCACTGGCTTGTGGTCGATGGCACCTGGCAAATTAGTGTATTTCACAAAAAAATAAACGCTTTATTTACACTCCCTGCTTACAACTAATGGCAAAGGAGATCAGAGGTCTGAGAATAGCCACATCCAGGGCTCCCTTTTCTCATTTCAAATGCCAGACACCTTGTTTTTAGCACAAAAAACACACGTCCAACAGCGCTTCACGACACAGGTAGGGAGGCCTCTTCAGTAACCTGCATTTGCCCGCTGCTGAACCACAGTAACAATCAAGCCCTTGGTTGTGCACAAAAGTGTTCTGGGCCAAACTCTCTCATGTGAGTACTGAAAAGACATTTTCTCAAACACAAGTTTAATGTCAACAAACCAGCAAAAGCAAGTGCTGAGCACTGGTCATCACACCATACAACAATGCACGCTGGTAACAACACTCGTGGGTAAGATTCCTATTATTACCATTCTTATTAGCACGTGGCTGAATTTAGGGATTCCCTACCAGCAGCCACAAAGCACCGTCCTCCTGTCTGTGCATCCCTGCTGCAGAGGCGACACACTAAAATGCGGAATGAAATAACACATACGACATAACTTAACACAGTTCAACCTCTCTAAGCACTCTCACGTTTCTCCATTCATACTACCTGACTCCTCGGCGGTCCTCACAGCTCTCGTCAAACATGACCCTTTCAATATGCACTCACCGAGTATATTTCCTTCTGCCCACAAGACAAAGCAGGGTGTCGCTCAGGCTTGAAGAAAGGCGCCACGATTGGCTGAATTTCCAAGGCTGAAATTATCTCTATCGTCTACATTTGTTTGTCCGGCACTTCTCTGCTTCATCCCGGCCTCACAAGAAACAATAAAAAGCATTCCCACAGATTGACAAAGATCGAATGAATTAATGTATTGTTAGCATGCAAAGGCATAGTTCATATCACCCCTTAGAACGCCTGCCCAGCTTTGCCTGTCTCGTATGGTATGACTACCCGCCCAACATAAAAACAGCAACACGCTAAGCGCAAGAGTAAATGAGGCGCTGGTATTCTTCATTAAGTTAGGTACTCAGATTTAGCAGGAAATTTCAAACTTTGCTCGTTTACATGCTTACTTAAAGGTAGCAGTTGTACTTAGTCGGTCAAAGGCATAACATACATTTACTTTGAGTAGCACAGTTTCCGTTGATGGCACCAGCTTTGTGAAAGTGAAGCCCAACACCTCGGGAAAGTTGGCGTGGCACACTCAAACTCCGACTCGTTGCTGAGGAGCACATCATTGCTCACTCAAACTCACACTGAGTTCAAAACTCAAACTAAGAACTCACTCGGACTCAAAACTCAAAACGTACTCGGAACTCAACATGTACTCAAACTCAAAACGTACTAAGAACTCAACCTGTACTCAAAGCCAAAGATGTGCTCACAACTTAAAATGGACTCAGAACTCAAAATGTACTCAGAACTTAAAATGTACTCAAACTCAAAAATGTACTCAAACTTCAAAATAGACTCGAACTCAGAACGTACTCATACTTCAAACTGGACTCGAAATGGGAATGGACTCGAAGCTCAAAATGTACTTAAAACTCAAAATGTACTAGAACTCAAAATGCACTCAAACTCAAAATGGACTGAAACACAAAATGGGCTGAGAACTCACTCGGTCTCAGACGTACGCAAACTCACTCTGACTCGAATTCACTCAAGCTGAAACTCATCATGCCACACTAGCCTCGCGCTCACTCGAACTCTAACTCACGCGTAAGTTTGAGTCCAAATGAGTGAGTGAGTGGACTCATGAGTGAGTCTGCCGACTTCTGGAAGCAGCTGCAAGTACATGTCATTAGATTTACACCATAACCAAAACTCCTTGAAAGTAAACGCAAACTGTGACATAGAATTCTTAAAACTGACTAGCATAGTGGAACTCAAAATCAGTGCCGATATAATTGCATTATTTCAACCTAGCAACAAACGACTTCAAAAAGATCTTTTGGCAACAGTTTTGGCAACAGAAACCTGAAATAAAACTTCTCCATCTTTGGGACAATTTCCCACCGAAAAGGCTCATCCATTGTCACATTTACAATCACTGACTGCAGCGGGCTGTACACATACACAAGTGTTCGGTGTAAGTTCATTTTACACAATTGAGTATGCACTTGTGTGTAGTATTCGTGCGTCTTCCTGAAGATTATTTCTTCATTTATAAATGCTAGGTAAGGGACGTGCAAATTCAGCTTTCGTAATTATTAAACGGGTTATCCTTGTATTTAAATGGGCATTTTATTTCGATGAGACAAGTCTTTTTTTCCAATCTTCGTGAGGACTGGCAGCACAACCACGGCTGCTCTGGCAGCACTACAAAGCCCGTCTGGAAAAAGTGCACGTTTTGATAGTAGTGCGATATTTAAAAAACGCTCGCATTTAAAATGTCGCTACACAGAAATGTTGAGAAACTACCTGCACAATGCGTCCTCCAAGCTTCTTTTGGAATTCTTCACGTGCCAACACCTGTCGTGCTGCCTGTATAAATGGCAAGTGCAAACTGTTAAGCAAGCCCCACAACTCCTGTCTGATTAGAAGTCCACAAGGCTGGCTTAATAAATTAAAGCGCATACCGTACTGCATAACGTCCTTATTGTAAAGGGTGCCTTTTTTAGCTGCTGTGTCATATTCTGGAGCCCGTCATCGGTCTTTTTTTGATGCAACTTGTGCGCCTTTGTGCTTGAAATGCGGTACTTCCTCTCCTCATGCCACTTGCACGAGCAAACCAACTTTATTATTTGCAAATAGTTCGTAAGATATCTCACATACCTTGCACATTGTGCTTGACCCAGGGTACGTCTCGCCAAGTAAGTGGGAATCTTGTGAAGTTGCACTTTGTCGCAGTACTCTTTATAGACTGATTGGTCCAACTCGTCCAAAAAATCTACTGTTTTCGTGCGTCCATTCAAACCATTTAGGAAGTTATATACTGGCCTGTCTAACATTGGTGATGGAAGTTCTTCTAGAGTTTCTTTTTCGATGCTTATTGAAACTTGCATCACAATGTATCCTAGTACTTTGCATGTGAAGTCCACAGAGTAATTCTTCTCAAGCACCAAAATCTCTTTCAGGGGGACCTGAATTTCCTTGTACGGGAGAACAGTTCTTCGTGGTGCAGGATTGACTCTTTTTTGGGTTGATTAGCGTGCTGTGTCACAAAAGGGAAGACAATGATGGGACATGGGATACTTGCCGTACTAGTGCGAACATTCGGCTTTAGACAAACACGCTTTACAGAAAGAACCTCAAAAACTGCAAGAATTATTTTTTTTTGTATGTGCACGAACGTAAGGTCAAAAAATAGCGCAGACTGATTAGAAACCATTAGACACCATTTTTCACTTGAGAAATCCCATGTGGAATGAAGGCTGCGGCGGTTAATTACGTGCAGGGGTGACATGCAAATGCTTAGTTATTTGCGTCAGAAAACAATCTGGACGTCCCCTTCACACGTCATGGTCAGTTATTGTACTTCTCCAGTTCAGTGTGCATGATGGGGTGCCTGTGCTTGATTATCAGTATGCATTTCTGGCAAGTACCTGGATATTCGTCCCTCAAGGTATGTGCAAGGTAGGTTTAAGGCTTGCATTTACAATACAAACGTACCTGCTGCAAAACAAAATCGCACAATCATGATGATACCGGTTAGGCTCATGCAAAGGCTGGTGATTACAAATGTCCATCGCATTGGCATGACACATTGTTATAGAGGGCCAGCTATTTCGTGTATTCGCACCTCACGTCACGGTCTCAGTGATGCTCCTACATGAGCACAATCATTTTAAGGTGACCAGAGGACTATACTCACGTGGGAAGAGATCTGATAAGCACATTGGGCACATGTCTGCGATGCTTGGAGCTCGGCTTCCCCCACTCCTGTGGTCTGCTTGTGCGCGACTCGTCGTCGGAGGAGTTGATGCATACGCATACAGCTGCTGCGTTCTTGGACTGGGCCTTCACGCCAACTCTGCAACTACAATTCCCTGTCGTGATGGAGAGGTCACGCCGGCGTTCTTGACCCGACGGACCCCAGCTGCAAAAAAAGACCATGGCATTTTTGTCGCAGGTACTTTTCTTTCAACATGTTTGTTCCCACTAAAAAGCTTGGTAGCCGGTAGTCATGCGTCTCATCAATTTTCTGATGCTCTGATGCATTGAATTATATAAGGATACAGACTAAACGGTGTTGATACGCCCATGACACTTTCCTGATATTGAGAAACGCTAACAAAGCACGAACATGTATTTGACATGTGCGAACTGGGCTCATTACAGCTGACGAATGCAGTTCAGTCTTTGTAGCTACTCGGTCGGGTTTCAGCGCAGTTTGGATGAGGGCATATTCAGAAATGAGCTCAGGTGGACGTGTATTTCTGTCCGCACGAGGTCTTCTTATATATAAAACTATTGTGAAGAAAGCCACGGGCAAGATTAACAAACGCTATACAAAGTTTTGAAACTGGTATTAGCTGTCAATACGATGCGTACCCTGATTTTACAGAACAGGTAATACGCACAGGGGACCGCTTAGGAAGCCATTGGCGATTTCTTGGAGTACTGGTAGAAATTGTGATACTCACCTCAAGTTCAATGTCGTACACGACAGCGTCGTTCACGTGCGACGTGCACTTTGCTTTCACAAGGACACTTCCACGGTCGACAAGCTGCTCGACGTTGTAGACGTAAGACATCAAAAGCTTCCCTTTTTCATGTTGCCGCCGCGAAAGTGGTTTTCCACGCCTGATATTCTTGCAAAACCACATTGAACACGATAGATACCAACAGTTCATAAAAAAGTGGTAGCAGTGAAGAACAAACGCCGTGAGCCAAACACCAAGTGCTCAAACAAGCCGCTAGGTTCTCTGTGCGGCGAACGCAGTTTCGAAGTGTCGTCTGCTACGCGCTGTTCCATCTAGCAAGATGCCTCCCCCCCCCCTGCCATCCCCTTGCGCCGATGAGGCAATCAGTATGGGGCGAGGCGGCGGAGGGGTAGCACGCTGGTGTTTACACTTCTCACGCGGATATTTCTCGTGTGAGTTATTATTCTGTTTGCTGGAATTAGAGACCGCTAACTTATCGCGAATTACCCTTGGGCAATTTGCATTCGCTCCCTCTTGCATCTAACCCACCGATATTTTCTGAATAACTGGGGTCCCCGCACGGGGCACCTTGAGCAATCTTGGTGACGGTACTGGCGATACCGCGGACCCCGAGCCCCCAAACATAAGCTGGATCCAACCGTGGCGATGTGTTTATAGGTGGAGGGTTAGAAACCACGAACGGTGGCCGTCGGAGCCCAGGTCAAGCTCCGGCGGATGGGCTCCCTGTCTGTTTACCAGGCAGGGAGCTCCGGGACCTCTTTGGCTACCAGGGTAAGGTCAAAGAAGAAAGTACCCCCCAGTCTCCCTGCTTTTATACTATGCTATATGGCATTTTCAAACCCCCCCCCCCAAACGTGATCGGTCCCTGAAAAGGGGCCGCACCAAAGTATCTTTTCCTTCATTGCCATCTTTGACATTTCCTGAACCGGATAATTTCTCTCGATTTCTTGTGATAGAATCGCTCAATCCAACCCACCCTCTAGCATCTCAGTCAGACTTCTTGATTGCAAAATATCTTGAAGCCATAGTAGGAAAATCATATAAGTGCAAAAACAAAGGTCTGGTGAACTACTAATCGAGGTAAATGACAAGCAGCAGTCCACGAAGCTTCTAGCTCAGACTAGACTGGCTGATCTAGACATCAGGGTCACACCCCATCGGAGCCTCAACAGCTCGCAGGGTGTGATATCCGAGACAGATCTCTTGAATGAAACGGATGCGGATCTCCTTGCCGGCTTGAAGGATCAGGGCGTCACTGCCGTGAGACGCATCACTATCCGCAGAGACGACAAGGAGATTCCCACCAAGCACATTATCCTCACTTTTGACCGCGCAGTTCTTCCACAACACATACATGCAGGTTTATCCGTTGCTCCCATCCGTCCGCTACATCCCAAATCCGCGGCGCTGTTTAAGTGCCAGCGGTTCGGGCATGGTACAAACTCTTGCCGTGGCCGAACGACGTGTGCAAAATGCGCGGCGCACGATCATCCGACTGACAACTGTCCATCCGACACCCTCTCTTGTGTTAACTGCGGGGGGGCGCATGCAGCCTATTCCCGGCAGTGCGAAAAATTTCAAACCGAAAAAAAGATAATCAACATCAAGGTAACTGAGAACATCACCTTCCCAGAGGCGCGGAAGAGGTTCGCCTCTTTCCCCCTGGGGAGGTACGCCGACGCAGCTCGCCGGGGGGCGGAGCGACGTCTGGTTTCCACAGGGACCCAGTTCAGCGAGTCTGACCTGGTCCCGCCCCCGCCCCCCACTGGGCTGCCTCACGCAGCCCAACCCGGCACCACGCCGCTTCCTCAGGGCAGCAGCGGTTGTGGTGCAAACCACTTCTGTCGGGACCGGTGCCGCTCCCGCCTCTGTCTCCCCGTCCTCCAGTGCGTTGGAGGGTACCGAGGTGATGGACACCACGGGCCCCGCACCGGCTCCCACCGTCACCGCACCGCCCGTGCCACCTCTGGCGCCCACGACGGTGGCGGCGGTGGCGGCTCAAACGAAGGGCTCCCGAAGTGGGGCCAAGTCCGGGGGACCCGGTTCGACGGGCACCCCTCGGACATCCGACGACGATATGGACGTCGCGCCGTTCCTGCCTGCAACGCAGCGCAAGGAGCGGCCTCCGACGGCCAAGCCAGTAGAAAGGCCTAAAAAGCCTAATCCAAGAGTAACAGCCCCGAAAGACGACACATGAACACACACACACACACTCCAGTCATTCTTAAACGTAAATAATGGGAACAGAAAACATCATCCAATGGAACTGCAGAGGCCTCCTTAAAAATCTTGACGATGTGTATGAGATTCTGCATGCCAGTCAGGCAAGTATCATGTGTCTTCAGGAAACCCACCTCAATTCCTAAACAAACAAATTTCTTAAATAGGTACATTGATATTCAGAAAGGACAGGGTTGGCTGCACCCACTCTTCAGGAGGTGTGGCCATTATCGCCCGAAACCATTAGCATGCCACCCTCTCTCTTTAAACACTGTCCTCGAGGCCTGTAGCGATCCGTACAATAATATTTAATAGGTTGATAACGGTATGCTCCATTTACATTCCTCCTGATTTTGCACTTCTGAGCTCTGATTTCGAAGCACTGGTTGACCAGCTGCCCGAACCATACATACTAACAGGCGACCTTAATGCGCACAACTCTCTTTGGAGGCTCCTCCAGAACGGATGCCCGAGGTCGCCTGATAGAGAAGGTTTCCTTACATCCTCCGGAGCATGCCTTTTCAACAAAAAAACAGCCTACATACCATAACTTAGGACACAATACATACTCTCATCTTGACTTGGCGATTGGTTCCGCAGTTCTCTTTCCATGTCTTGAGTGGGGTGTGGGCACACGACCATATGGTAGTGACCATTTCCCACTTCCCTAACGTACATAGGTAAAGGCCCATGCAGTCCCTCTTCCCATAACAGGTTTAATGAATCAAAAGCAACTGGAGTACATTCACAGAAACATCTAAACTACACCACACAACCATAAAACACCTACACGTGGAGGAAGCAGCCCAACTCGTCACGGCGCACATAGTCGACGCCGCCGAAAAGTCAATGCCCCAGGCCTCCAGTGGGTCCCGCACCCCAAGGAGGCCCTGGTGGAACGAGGACTGCAGGCGGGCGCGAGAGGCCCAGAAACAAGGCGTGGGGTGTCCTTCGCCGGTACCCCACGTCAGATAATCTCATTTCGTTTAAACTGGGCAAAGGCTCTTGGAAGCGTGTGCGTCGTGAGGCGAAGAGGGAGAGTTGGAGCACCTTCCTCACTTCCATCAACTCATACATCGACACTCACAAAGTCTGGACACGAATACGCAAGCTAAAAGTACAACAGACACACAGCCTGCCCCTGGTTAGCACAACAGGGTACACACTTAGAAGACCAGGCCAACACGCTTGCACAACACTTCGAACACGTGTCCAGCCTCAGCACACTACACAACACTTTCATTAAACACAAAGCATCATGTGAGAAGAAGTGCTTGCGAGACACTAATAGTGGAACTCATCCTATAACACCCCCTTTTCACTTCATGAGCTGAAGGTCGCACTTGGTACTTGTAAACCTCAGCTCCAGGTGCAGACAGGATTTCATACACAATGATACAACACTTACATGCAGGACACGCTTGAAACACTTCTTCACCTCTACAATAAAATATTTCTTCGGGGCACTTCCCACGCCTCTTGGAGGGAGGCCATAGTAGTGGCTTTCCTAAAGGAATGGAAGGACCCTTCCTCTCCCGCTAGTTATCGCCCCATTGCCCTGACAAGCTGCCTGTGTAAGCTCTTCGAGAAGATGATAAACAGGAGACTCGTGTACTTCTTAGAGTATAACGGTCTTCTCGAGAGCTGCCAGGCGGCTTTAGGGCAGGGGCGATCTACGAACGATCAACTCGTTGCGTTAGAGTCATATATTAAAGATGCTTTCCTCCATAAGCAGTACTGTATGACAGTATTATTTGATCTTGAAAGGCGTTACGACACTGCTTGGCGGTACGGCGCATCCTCAGCGATTTGAAGTCCTTTGGTATGTCGGGTAACATGTGGAACACGCTTGCAGTTGCCTCTCTGAAAGAACGTTTCGCGTGCGAGTTGGAACTGCACTTTCTAGAGTTCATGTGCAGGAAAACGGTGTTCCGCGAGGTGGAGTTTTGAGTTGCACTTTGTTTATTGTAAAAAATGAACTCTCTTCGGAAGGCTCTGCCACCAACCATTTCCTGCTCAATCTATGTAGACGACGTGCAATTATCCTTTAAGTCTTGTAACCTGTCTATCTGCGAGCGCCAAGTCCAGCTTGGTGTTAACAAGCTAGCTGGCTGGGCAGATAGCAACGGTTTTTTTAAATTTAATCCAGTGAAGTGTACTTGTGTTTTGTTTTCGAAAAGGCGTGGCATTCGGCCGGATCCAGACATCAAACTCAATGGTGTCTCAATTCCTGTCAGAAATGAACACAAGTTTTTAGGCGTAGTCCTTGACGAAAAGCTCTCGTTCATTCAACATATAAAACAACTTAAACATAAATGCTTAAAGGCCATGAATATACTCAAGGTTCTCTCCCACTCTTCATATGGTGCTGACAAACAACTTCTTTAACGCTATTTTTACTAGCCTGATAGGTTCACCGATTAGACTATGGAAGCGTTGTTTATGGTCAGCAAGTAAGGACATACCTCAAAATGCTGGACCCAGTGCTTCATCTGGGGCTGCGGTGCATGTGGCGCCTTCCGGACTAGCCCGGTCGAAAGCCTCTATGTGGAGTGTAATAAGTGGAACCTACAACGTCAGCGAGCATACACAGATCTCCTTTTTGCTTTGAAAATTTTCATCTATGCCACAACCTTCCTTTTAAATCGGCTTTTTATGATACGTCTATGACTGCACTACTCCTAAACCGACCATCGTTCTCTGCGCCCTTCTCTTACAGAGTTAGGGAGGAAGCGTCAGAGCTTTCTGTCTCCTTTTTAGACACCATACAAAGTTCTCAAACAGATTTTATAGGCAACCATGGCATCTCCGCCCTGTATCATGCGACACATCCTTCACACATGTAGATAAAAACCGAGCTCCCACATGTGCAATTCTGCATCACTTCTCTGTATTTGCAGCAGAAGTATCAATTTTCTGAATTTTATACGGACGCCTCTAAAACTGCCACCTCTGTGTCCTGCGCGGCGCATGGGCTCGGCCTTAAGTCACTAAAACTCTAACAGTAATACGAGTATCTTTACGGGCAGAGGCCTTATGGTGTACTTCTTGTTGTTAATCATATCCTGCAAAGTCACATCCCACAATCCATTATATATACAGACTCCATGCAGTGTCGTGCGGGCGTTGTCGTCAAACAAAGTCTTCAAAAAAATCACGTTTTAAATGTAATAGGTCAGGGTATTATGTCGTGTATGTCCACAAATTTGAACTAGTCCTTGTGGGTCCCTGGCCACTGTGGTATAGCGGGAACGAAGCAGCGATCGAATGGCCACTGCTGCTACACTCTCGAATACAGTAGACATAACCACATTACCCTACACCGACGTGGAAAACCACACATCAGACAACAAACTTCGCCAACATGGCAAACACACTGGAGCGAACAAATCCGACAACAAGTTACACGTAATAAAACCCACACTTGGGACATACACCACCGACACACGCAATAGATACACTGAAGTCGCCTGGCTAGATACGGATAGGGCACACTCACGCAACGCACTCGCACCTGCTCACTGGATCTCCAAGACCTCTGTGCAGCAGGTGCGGAGAGGCCCTATCGTGATCCAATCCTCATAGAATGTAAGGCAACTCGGACCGCTACCCGACGCAAACACTTCCGTTTCAACACTACACACCAACGACATATTCCACCACACCCATCATACTTTCTTAGGAGATGATGCCATGTTTTCTGTTCAGCGCACGTTTAAGTCTCCTATCAGAAGTTACAACTTTTTTACAGCTCATCTTCATACCACCCATAGGCTTTACCCCTGGTCCTCTACACCAGCCACCTTATTTTTTAACCACACTTGTTCTTCACCTGGCCCTTTACACCAGCCGTACTCATAGTATTTTTAACTGATTTTATTTCGTGTTGTCTCCTCATTCAAATAAACTTTTCTTGTTTGGCGCTCTTGCCCGTGTCGGCCTTGCGCCAATTACAATCAAACCACCCCCAACCACTGAATAACTGGGGTCCACCATCTTCAGTGTGTTTGGATTGTGCTGGTGCTCTTTTTTTCGAATTCATCGCTTTATCAGGCTGCTATGTAAAGAAATGCAACACTGACCTCTTAAAAAAATCGCCAAACTAAAAAAAGCAAAGAAACCAAGATTTGCTCTTTTCGTTTACAGCGTAGTTATTGTTGGTGTTGTTGTTTTAATTGATTTACGAGAGAAAGGGGATAGGCTGGCCAGGTAAATGTCTCTCAAAGAGTTCTCGAGGCTTCCCCCAGGCACCAATCAATGTGCAACCTGCCCTGTGATAACATCGGTCGTCTGCAAGTGCTAGCGAAGGGTTGCCAGGCTTCCACTACTGAAGAACCAGATTGCTCGGTTTGCTTTGTTTTTGAAATGTGGCGGGCTCCAATTGTTCTTTTCACTCAAATGTCGTATACCTTTTCCCGAGATGCAAAACACGCTACTCACTCAATACGTACTGCGTAGCCTGTAGCATTGAAATTGGATGATGCCCAGGCCGCTTTGTATACAGAAGGTGACAAGAGAACTCCAACGCGAATCAACGCATGGAAAAATGAAATGCTTCATCACGGAACGGCTTAGGGATGTAAACGTTACTTTTGAGCCCCGCGTTCTCTCTTCATCTCAGTGGGACATATCGCGGCACATTTGTTTTATTCGGTTTCATTGAAAACAAATATTACGTAGGAAATTGCGTCATTGTGGTAAACATACATGGGTTAGAGTACTTAACATGCTCTGAGACCCTCAGCAACGCAAACAGTCTGTAAGTTGAGCCCTCCGATGAACAATAGATGACCAGCTCTCGTCACTTCCAAGGCCTATGCCGCCCTTTTCAGGAAAAATGGCAGCCCGAAATATTGCCTACAAAAGTACACAAACGCACCACATTGTGAGCGTGCGCCGGCATTCTGGGTTTTCAGTGTTGGTTGTTGTCTAAAGGAATACCAAAACTGAAGCTAACCGACATGTGTAAAGCGTAGAACCTGCTAAGGTTAAATCAACCTCCTGTGGTTGTTGTCGTCGTAATAGCATCATGTAGTCACGGCACTAAAACAGCGCGGCACTAGTTTTCCAAGACCTCGCGGTAGAACGTAACGCGTACTAGAATAACACATCGGGACGCTCGTTTTACAACGCCTCGCGCAGGAATGTTTGATCTCAGGGGGAAGAGCGCGAACCAGAAAAATACACGGCAACACTCGTCTTCCAATGCCTCGCGCTAGAACGCTTCGGGCTTCCGACGAGACTTACAGTAAAGCTGTATACCTCTACCCTCCAACGGTTTCACATCCGGGGGCAAAAACGCCAAGGCGCTAAGAATAGCCTTATGCACTGAATTATTCGCCCCTCCCCCGGTTTCACGTTAGTGGAGACGACCGAGAATTTTTTTCTTGGCTCCACCATTCGGTATACCGTCGTTATTTCTTACATAATCTTCAGCTCACGCTCAATGAATTCGTAAAAAGAAACGCACTCGCACGTAGATCTAAAACCATGCATGTGTCCTTGATGAGGAAACTACGTCGTCACGTACTGCGCCACAGCCCAGACTATACAACGTGTCCAATGATAGCTCGCAACGTCCAAAGCGTTCATGCATTGTGTTTGCCTCTGTAATGTATTCCAGCGCTGTGCTGCGCAGACACGTGCACTTCTTCGCGGCAATGTAAATGCTTTTGGTGCGTTATATTATAATAAATGCTGGCAATGTTACCACCAGTGCTAAAGAACAGACCACGTAACAGCACTAGCCACCAAAAACATGTCGAAGTAAAGCTGACTACAAACAGAACGACGTCTTCTGTGCGCAAAATATGCGGAACCTTTTAATTTCCGTTCATTTGTATTCCCCACCTATTCCATTCCTCAGACAATGGGGCCACTTGGATGACATTTCTCGTATAGCTGCAGCCAAAGTTAACAGGTGCAGGTCACTCTAAATCTACTAAGGGACAGGATGTTTGACAAAAGTGGATGGCCCCTATAGACGAGTCATATGAAGGCACAAGCGACGTTATAAAAAGAGCAAAAGAAAATAGGCCAGCTGTTTCATGACCAGTCAGGATTGTTTCTCGAATTTCAGGGCCACAATGTACCCCTCAATTTACCTAGCTTTTGGAGTTCACGCGGCTTTGTACTGTGGGAAATACGATATGTGTTTTTTGATCATGCCATCTTTCAATTGTTAAGTGTTACTGCGCGGTATGAATTACTGTTTTACCACGTGATTCCCCTCATAGAGACCTTTCATTTGATACCTCACAACACTTAGTGGCTTCACTTCGACTTTGTTGTACGATATCACGTGCCGACGCAGTGAAGAAGATGAGGCGCGCCGTAGTGGATAGGCTCCGGAATAACTTTGACCTCCTGGGGACCTTTACGTGCGCCGAAATCTCGTGTACGCGGGCGTTTTTGCGTTTCGCCTCCATCAGAAAAGCGGCCGCCGCGGCCGGGAATCCAACCTGCGTCCTCGTGCTCAGCAGCGCAAACCACTTTTACTTGTAACCCAATCTATGACTCTCGCGGCTATATCATGACTATAACCAAACAGCAATTTTTAATTTGCCCGACACGATTCCCCTCATTTAGAGCTTTAATTTGATACCTCACAAGCCCTGCTTGTAACCCAATGTATGACTCACGAGACTATCTCCTGACTGTAACCAGGAAGCAATTTTTAATTTTTCCCCCGTGATTCTGCTCATCGAGACCTTTAATTTGATACCGCACAAACCCTGGTGGCTTCACTTTGAATTGTAACCCAATCTATGACCCACGTGACCATCCCATGACTATAACCGAGAAGCGATGTTCAATTTGTCCCATGTGATTCCACTCACCGAGACCTTTTATTCGATGCTTCACAAGCCCTAGGGGCATCACTTTGATTTCTAACCCAATCTTTGACTGACGTGACTACCTCATGACTATAACCAGGAAACAATGTTTAATTTGTCCCATGTTATTCCCCTCATCGAGACCTTTAACTTGATACCTCACAAGCCCTTTGATACCTCACCAGCCCTACCTCACATACCTCACACAATACCTCACAGGCATCACTTTGACATGAACCCAATCTACGACTCACGTGACTATCTCATGACTATAACCAGGAAGGAATTTTTAATTTGTCGCACGCGATTCCCCTCACCGAGACCTTCAATTTGATACCTCACAAGTCCTACATCTAACCCAACATATGACTCACATGACTATCTCATAACTGTAACCAGGGAGCAATTTTCAATTTGTCCCCCGTGATTCCCCTGTTCGAGAACTTCGATTTCATACCTCACAAGCCCTACGGGCATCATTCTGACTTGATAATAATAATAATAATAAGCTTTATTCAATGTTTTATATACATGATATATTTACTGCCACACCTAAGCACGCAGTGCTTGTGAGTGGCCAGGCAGATCAGAGACGCAGCGACCGTGCAATAACGCAAAAAAATTGAAATAAAAGAAAACAAGGAAATAATAATAATAAAGAATGAAAATACATCCATGTATGCCCTTAAACAGCATTTCATCCTTTAGAAAACACTGCTAGTGAAACAAAATCAGCAACAGGAACAGTAATGCCAAAAAAGATTACACAATACCAATATCACAAATATACAGCGGCGTACGACACAATTGACGCATATCAATGTATGCTGCCCTAAGAGCAGAAAACATAACGTCATAGCTGCAAGCAAACAAAGAAGACAATTTTTGCATAAAGAATGAACCAGGACGGTAAAGAAAGAAAGGGTAGGCAACAATTCGCGAAAATATGCGTCTGAGGGAGAGAAGAAAAAAAATTACAAAATAGATATACTGACTTGTATACAGGTAATTGCCATGATGCACAATAATGCCACACTGATGAAAATGTAGATCACAATTTGTGCAACCCAACTGCGACAACCACGATGCATTCAAATGGGCCGCGAAGTTCTTTTTTTCCAATATAGTTTCTACTTAAAAATCTAGACACCAGTTTTTCAATTGCTTTTTTACTTGCTTAAGACTGCCTAAATTAAGAATTTCTGCAGGGACCGAGTTAAACATGGATGGAACATAATATTGTGTATTCCTTTTCCCATAATTCGTAAAAATTCTAGGTATGTGGAATCGTTCTGTCTGCCTTAACGTTCTAGCTTTAGCTACAGGCATTTTGAATTCCACGAGATACTAGCGCGTAATAAAGACGGTATAACGAAACAACTGACCAAAATTTATATGCCCATTTCATTCATTATGTCTGTTGTTTTCTTTTCATGCAGGCTTGTAGCATATACAATGTTCCTGACAATTCGGCGAAGAAGCTTATTTATCTTTTCCTGTTTAGTTATTGGGCAGCTTCCGTACAGAGTTATGCCGTAGCGAAGAGTGCTTTCCGCAAGTGACTGCTAAACACGATATTGTGTTTCTATATTAGTGCCGTCTCTCAATTTATACATGTAGGCAGATATTGTCCGCAGGTTTTTGCAAACGCGATTTATGTGTTCATCCCAGTGAAAACTCGTCTATGCAAAACCTAGATATTTTACACTTTGACTGTACTCTAAAGTCGAGCAAGAACAATCATTACAGTTTTCTAAGTGTAGAAATACCTTTCTGTTCAATTGAATTTGCTTATAGGGGCTTCTAATGCAAAGAAGTTTTGTTTTGGCTTTGTTAACGTGTATGCAGTTCTCAAGCATCCAATGAAGTACTTTGCTTATATCCTTTTGAAGAGCTTCAACGGCATGTTCGTATAACGAATGTTCAAAACCTAATGCTGTATCATCAGCATACTGATACAGCCTGGACAAAAGAGATAAATTGTTAATGTCGTTCGTATAAATATTAAAAAGTAAAGGGCCAATTGTAGAGCCCTGTGGAACCCCACTTTTAATTAGTAATTTTCTGCTCATGGCATTTCCTATTCGAACAGATTGGTATCTTCCTGTAAAGTAGTTCTTGAATAATTGACTATATTTTCCTCTGAATCTCATGTGTGCTAATTTCTGTAACAATATTTCACTTGTTACCCAATCTAGGACTCACGTGACTCTCTCATGACTATACCCAGGAAACAATTTTTAATTTGCCCCACGTTATTCCCCTCATGGAGACCTTAAATTTGATACCTCACAAGCCCTGGTGGCATCACTTCTAACCATATCAATGACTCACGTTACTATGTCATGACTGTAAGCAGGAAGCAATTTTTATTTTGTCCCGCGTGATTCCACTCACCGAGACCTTTTATTTGATACCTCACAAGCCCTAGTGGCATCACTGTGACTTGTAACCGAATTTCTGACTGACGTGACTATCATGAATATAACCAGGAAAGAATATTTAATTTGCCCCACGTTATTCCACTCATCGCGACCTTTAATTTGATCCCTCACAAGCCCTAGTGGTATTTGACTTTGGCATTTAGCCCAATCGACTTACGTGACTATCTCACGAGTATAACCACGAAGCAATTTTTTATTTGTACTCCGTTATTCCCCTCATCGAGACCATCAATTTGATACCTCAGAAGCCCTACTGGCATCACTTTGACATGTAGCCCAATCTATGACTAACGTGACAGTCTCATGACTATAACCGTGAAGCGATATTCAATTTTCCCCACGTAATTCACTCATCGAGACCTTTAATTTGATACCTCACAAGCCCTAGTGGCATCACTTTGGCTTCTAACCCAATCAATAACTACTTAATTAGTTAACATAAATTAGCTAATTAGTTGAATGCGCGTCGGTAATTTCAGGCCATAAAATGTGAGTGTTACATTAAACAACACGGAAACACGCGTTCTACACATGCTCAGTACTGGGCAAGTCCCGAGCATTTTTGCGATTTTCTTCCACGGGTGGCGCTGTTGAACGGCGCCCGCAGCGCCACCTGTCCCACGTTCGAGCCCTGCTTTCTTTTTCATTACTGTGACGCTCGGGTTGCGATAGTAGTTAGGAACAATAACTCGCGCTGCCCAATCTCGCACTCTAATTCACAAATACGCGATTCGTGACCACGGTTCCCCAAGCAACGCTGCGTATTCAAGTTTGAAATGAATTCATACTTTGTATAGTAAGAGTTTCAGTGAAGCAGGCACCCTATTAACATTGCTTCCGACGTAGCCTAACATGCCATTAGCTTTAGCAGTAATAGGTTTAATGTGCGTCTTGCTAGACTGTGTAGAAGGTGTATGCCCAGATAGTTATAAAATTTCACTATTTCAGAGGGCTCGGCGGCACATGTGCGATGGCTTGGGCTCACCGGAACCCTGTCTTTCTGACGCAGCTCCTGCTCTTGGCCTGCTTCCCGCCCTTGCCTGGTGAAATCCCTGGCACCGCTATCAACGCGATCCCAGGAATCTACGTACCCTGCTTGGAGGCTCAAGTGCCGGCCGACAGCCAATCTAGCGATCTTCAAAACTGGCGCGTGCAGCAGCGTCATTGCCCGTGGAGAACACGTCAACCTGGCTTCCCTGGCAGCAGGCACCCTATTAACATTGCTTCCGACGTAGCCTAACATGACATTAGCTTTAGCAGTAATAGGTTTAATGTGCGTCTTGCTAGACTGTGTAGAAGGTGTATGCCCAGATAGTTATAAAATTTCACTATTTCAGAGGGCTCGGCGGCACATGTGCGATGGCTTGGGCTCACCGGAACCCTGTCTTTCTGACGCAGCTCCTGCTCTTGGCCTGCTTCCCGCCCTTGCCTGGTGAAATCCCTGGCACCGCTATCAACGCCATCCCAGGAATCTACGTACCCTGCTTGGAGGCTCCAGTGCCGCCGACAGCCAATCTAGCGATCTTCAAAACTGGCGCGTGCAGCAGCGTCATTGCCCCGTGGAGAACACGTCAACCTGGCTTCCCTGGCAGCAGGCACCCTATTAACATTGCTTCCGACGTAGCCTAACATGACATTAGCTTTAGCAGTAATAGGTTTAATGTGCGTCTGGCTAGACTGTGTAGAAGATGTATGCCCAGATACTTATAAAATTTCACTATTTCAGTGGGCTCGGCGGCACATGTGCGATGGCTTGGGCTCACCGGAACCCTGTCTTTCTGACGCAGCTCCTGCTCTTGGCCTGCTTCCCGCCCTTGCCTGGTGAAATCCCTGGCACCGCTATCAACGCCATCCCAGGAATCTACGTACCCTGCTTGGAGGCTCCAGTGCCGGCCGACAGCCAATCTAGGGATCTTCAAAACTGCGCGTGCAGCAGCGTCATTGCCCCGTGGAGAACACGTCAACCTGGCTTCCCTGGCAGCAGGCACCCTATTAACATTGCTTCCGACGTAGCCTAACATGACATTAGCTTTAGCAGTAATAGGTTTAATGTGCGTCTGGCTAGACTGTGTAGAAGATGTATGCCCAGATACTTATAAAATTTCACTATTTCAGTGGGCTCGGCGGCACATGTGCGATGGCTTGGGCTCACCGGAACCCTGTCTTTCTGACGCAGCTCCTGCTCTTGGCCTGCTTCCCGCCCTTGCCTGGTGAAATCCCTGGCACCGCTATCAACGCCATCCCAGGAATCTACGTACCCTGCTTGGAGGCTCCAGTGCCG
Organism: Haemaphysalis longicornis; assembly: GCA_013339765.2. Classification (NCBI taxonomy): domain Eukaryota; kingdom Metazoa; phylum Arthropoda; class Arachnida; order Ixodida; family Ixodidae; genus Haemaphysalis; species Haemaphysalis longicornis. The sequence goes on along the minus strand of CM023453.1, from coordinate 160,407,905 downwards.
GCCGACAGCCAATCTAGCGATCTTCAAAACTGGCGCGTGCAGCAGCGTCATTGCCCCTTGGAGAACACGTCAACCTGGCTGCCCTGGCAGCAGGCACCCTATTAACATTGCTTCCGACGTAGCCTAACATGACATTAGCTTTAGCAGTTATAGGTTTAATGTGCGTCTGGCTAGACTGTGTAGAAGATGTATGCCCAGATACTTATAAAATTTCACTATTTCAGTGGGCTCGGCGGCACATGTGCGATGGCTTGGGCTCACCGGAACCCTGTCTTTCTGACGCAGCTCCTGCTCTTGGCCTGCTTCCCGCCCTTGCCTGGTGAAATCCCTGGCACCGCTATCAACGCCATCCCAGGAATCTACGTACCCTGCTTGGAGGCTCCAGTGCCGGCCGACAGCCAATCTAGCGATCTTCAAAACTGGCGCGTGCAGCAGCGTCATTGCCCCGTGGAGAACACGTCAACCTGGCTGCCCTGGCAGCAGGCACCCTATTAACATTGCTTCCGACGTAGCCTAACATGACATTAGCTTTAGCAGTAATAGGTTTAATGTGCGTCTGCTAGACTGTGTAGAAGATGTATGCCCAGATACTTATAAAATTTCACTATTTCAGTGGGCTCGGCGGCACATGTGCGATGGCTTGGGCTCACCGGAACCCTGTCTTTCTGACGCAGCTCCTGCTCTTGGCCTGCTTCCCGCCCTTGCCTGGTGAAATCCCTGGCACCGCTATCAACGCGATCCCAGGAATCTACGTACCCTGCTTGGAGGCTCCAGTGCCGGCCGACAGCCAATCTAGCGATCTTCAAAACTGGCGCGTGCAGCAGCGTCATTGCCCCGTGGAGAACACGTCAACCTGGCTTCCCTGGCAGCAGGCACCCTATTAACATTGCTTCCGACGTAGCCTAACATGACATTAGCTTTAGCAGTAATAGGTTTAATGTGCGTCTGGCTAGACTGTGTAGAAGATGTATGCCCAGATACTTATAAAATTTCACTATTTCAGTGGGCTCGGCGGCACATGTGCGATGACTTGGGCTCACCGGAACCCTGTCTTTCTGACGCAGCTCCTGCTCTTGGCCTGCTTCCCGCCCTTGCCTGGTGAAATCCCTGGCACCGCTATCAACGCGATCCCAGGAATCTACGTACCCTGCTTGGAGGCTCCAGTGCCGGCCGACAGCCAATCTAGCGATCTTCAAAACTGGCGCGTGCAGCAGCGTCATTGCCCCTTGGAGAACACGTCAACCTGGCTTCCCTGGCAGCAGGCACCCTATTAACATTGCTTCCGACGTAGCCTAACATGACATTAGCTTTAGCAGTAATAGGTTTAATGTGCGTCTGGCTAGACTGTGTAGAAGATGTATGCCCAGATACTTATAAAATTTCACTATTTCAGTGGGCTCGGCGGCACATGTGCGATGGCTTGGGCTCACCGGAACCCTGTCTTTCTGACGTAGCTCCTGCTCTTGGCCTGCTTCCCGCCCTTGCCTGGTGAAATCCCTGGCACCGCTATCAACGCCATCCCAGGAATCTACGTACCCTGCTTGGAGGCTCCAGTGCCGGCCGACAGCCAATCTAGCGATCTTCAAAACTGGCGCGTGCAGCAGCGTCATTGCCCCGTGGAGAACACGTCAACCTGGCTTCCCTGGCAGCAGGCACCCTATTAACATTGCTTCCGACGTAGCCTAACATGACATTAGCTTTAGCAGTAATAGGTTTAATGTGCGTCTGGCTAGACTGTGTAGAAGATGTATGCCCAGATACTTATAAATTTCACTATTTCAGTGGGCTCGGCGGCACATGTGCGATGGCTTGGGCTCACCGGAACCCTGTCTTTCTGACGCAGCTCCTGCTCTTGGCCTGCTTCCCGCCCTTGCCTGGTGAAATCCCTGGCACCGCTATCAACGCCATCCCAGGAATCTACGTACCCTGCTTGGAGGCTCCAGTGCCAGCCGACAGCCAATCTAGCGATCTTCAAAACTGGCGCGTGCAGCAGCGTCATTGCCCCGTGGAGAACACGTCAACCTGGCTTCCCTGGCAGCAGGCACCCTATTAACATTGCTTCCGACGTAGCCTAACATGACATTAGCTTTAGCAGTAATAGGTTTAATGTGCGTCTTGCTAGACTGTGTAGAAGGTGTATGCCCAGATACTTATAAAATTTCACTATTTCAGTGGGCTCGGCGGCACATGTGCGATGGCTTGGGCTCACCGGAACCCTGTCTTTCTGACGCAGCTCCTGCTCTTGGCCTGCTTCCCGCCCTTGCCTGGTGAAATCCCTGGCACCGCTATCAACGCGATCCCAGGAATCTATGTACCCTGCTTGGAGGCTCCAGTGCCGGCCGACAGCCAATCTAGCGATCTTCAAAACTGGCGCGTGCAGCAGCGTCATTGCCCCTTGGAGAACACGTCAACCTGGCTGCCCTGGCAGCAGGCACCCTATTAACATTGCTTCCGACGTAGCCTAACATGACATTAGCTTTAGCAGTAATAGGTTTAATGTGCGTCTGGCTAGACTGTGTAGAAGATGTATGCCCAGATACTTATAAATTTCACTATTTCAGTGGGCTCGGCGGCACAAGCGATGGCTTGGGCTCACCGGAACCCTGTCTTTCTGACGCAGCTCCTGCTCTTGGCCTGCTTCCCGCACTTGCCTCGTGAAATCCCTGGCACCGCTATCAACGCCATCCCAGGAAACTACGTACCCTGCTTGGAGGCTCCAGTGCCAGCCGACAGCCAATCTAGCGATCTTTAAAACTGGCGCGTGCAGCAGCGTCGTTGCCCGTGGAGAACACGTCAACCGTCCCTGGCAGCAGGCACCCTATTAACATTGCTTCCGACGTAGCCTAACATGACATTAGCTTTAGCAGTAATAGGTTTAATGTGCGTCTTGCTAGACTGTGTAGAAGGTGTATGCCCAGATATTATAAAATTTCACTATTTCCATGGCTCTCAGCGGCACATGTGCGATGGCTTGGGCTCACCGGAACCCTGTCTTTCTGACGCAGCTCCTGCTCTTGGCCTGCTTCCCGCCCTTGCCTGGTGAAATCCCTGGCACCGCTATCAACGCATCCCAGGAATCTACGTACCCTGCTTGGAGGCTCCAGTGCCGGCCGACAGCCAATCTAGCGATCTTCAAAACTGGCGCGTGCAGCAGCGTCATTGCCCCGTGGAGAACACGTCAACCTGGCTTCCCTGGCAGCAGGCACCCTATTAACATTGCTTCCGACGTAGCCTAACATGACATTAGCTTTAGCAGTAATAGGTTTAATGTGCGTCTTGCTAGACTGTGTAGAAGGTGTATGCCCAGATACTTATAAAATTTCACTATTTCAGTGGGCTCGGCGGCACATGTGCGATGGCTTGGGCTCACCGGAAACCTGTCTTTCTGACACAGCTCCTGCTCTTGGCCTGCTTCCCGCCCTTGCCTGGTGAAATCCCTGGCACCGCTATCAACGCGATCCCAGGAATCTACGTACCCTGCTTGGAGGCTCCAGTGCCGGCCGACAGCCAATCTAGCGATCTTCAAAACTGGGCGTGCAGCAGCGTCATTGCCCCTGGAGAACACGTCAACCTGGCTTCCCTGGCAGCAGGCACCCTATTAACATTGCTTCCGACGTAGCCTAACATGACATTAGCTTTAGCAGTAATAGGTTTAATGTGCGTCTGGCTAGACTGTGTAGAAGATGTATGCCCAGATACTTATAAAATTTCACTATTTCAGTGGGCTCGGCGGCACATGTGCGATGGCTTGGGCTCACCGGAACCCTGTCTTTCTGACGCAGCTCCTGCTCTTGGCCTGCTTTCCCGCCCTTGCCTGGTGAAATCCCTGGCACCGCTATCAACGCCATCCCAGGAATCTACGTACCCTGCTTGGAGGCTCCAGTCCGCCGACAGCCAATCTAGCGATCTTCAAAACTGGCGCGTGCAGCAGCGTCATTGCCCGTGGAGAACACGTCAACCTGGCTTCCCTGGCAGCAGGCACCCTATTAACATTGCTTCCGACGTAGCCTAACATGACATTAGCTTTAGCAGTAATAGGTTTAATGTGCGTCTGCTAGACTGTGTAGAAGGTGTATGCCCAGATACTTATAAAATTTCACTATTTCAGTGGGCTCGGCGGCACATGTGCGATGGCTTGGGCTCACCGGAACCCTGTCTTTCTGACGCAGCTCCTGCTCTTGGCCTGCTTCCCGCCCTTGCCTGGTGAAATCCCTGGCACCGCTATCAACGCCATCCCAGGAATCTACGTACCCTGCTTGGAGGCTCCAGTGCCGGCCGACAGCCAATCTAGCGATCTTCAAAACTGCGCGTGCAGCAGCGTCATTGCCCCGTGGAGAACACGTCAACCTGGCTGCCCTGGCAGCAGGCACCCTATTAACATTGCTTCCGACGTAGCCTAACATGACATTAGCTTTAGCAGTAATAGGTTTAATGTGCGTCTTGCTAGACTGTGTAGAAGGTGTATGCCCAGATAGTTATAAAATTTCACTATTTCCAGAGGGCTCGGCGGCACATGTGCGATGGCTTGGGCTCACCGGAACCCTGTCTTTCTGACGCAGCTCCTGCTCTTGGCCTGCTTCCCGCCCTTGCCTGGTGAAATCCCTGGCACCGCTATCAACGCGACCCCAGGAATCTACGTACCCTGCTTGGAGGCTCCAGTGCCGGCCGACAGCCAATCTAGCGATCTTCAAAACTGCGCGTGCAGCAGCGTCATTGCCCCGTGGAGAACACGTCAACCTGGCTTCCCTGGCAGCAGGCACCCTATTAACATTGCTTCCGACGTAGCCTAACATGACATTAGCTTTAGCAGTAATAGGTTTAATGTGCGTCTGGCTAGACTGTGTAGAAGATGTATGCCCAGATCTTATAAAATTTCACTATTTCAGTGGCTCGGCGGCACATGTGCGATGGCTTGGGCTCACCGGAACCCTGTCTTTCTGACGCAGCTCCTGCTCTTGGCCTGTTCCCGCCTTGCCTGGAAACCCTGGCACCGCATCACGCCATCCCAGGAATCTACGTACCCTGCTTGGGGGCTCCAGTGCCAGCCGACAGCCAATCTAGCGTCTTCAAACTGGGGCAGAAGCACGTCATGCCCCGTGGAGAACACGTCAACCTGGCTCCCTGGCAGGGGACCTATTAACATTGCTTCCGACGTAGCCTAACATGACATTAGCTTTAGCAGTAATAGGTTTAATGTGCGTCTGGCTAGACTGTGTAGAAGATGTATGCCCAGATACTTATAAAATTTCACTATTTCAGTGGGCTCGGCGGCACATGTGCGATGGCTTGGGCTCACCGGAACCCTGTCTTTCTGACGCAGCTCCTGCTCTTGGCCTGCTTCCCGCCCTTGCCTGGTGAAATCCTGGCACCGCTATCAACGCCATCCCAGGAATCTACGTACCCTGCTTGGAGGCTCCAGTGCCGGCCGACAGCCAATCTAGCGATCTTCAAAACTGGCGCGTGCAGCAGCGTCATTGCCCCGTGGAGAACACGTCAACCTGGCTTCCCTGGCAGCAGGCACCCTATTAACATTGCTTCCGACGTAGCTCATGCATTAGCTTTAGCAGTAATAGGTTTAATGTGCGTCTGGCTAGACTGTGTAGAAGTGTATGCCCAGATACTTATAAAATTTCACTATTTCCAGTGGGCTCGGCGGCACATGTGCGATGGCTTGGGCTCACCGGAACCCTGTCTTTCTGACGCAGCTCCTGCTCTTGGCCTGCTTCCGCCCTTGCCTGGTGAAATCCCTGGCACCGCTATCAACGCATCCCAGGAATCTACGTACCCTGCTTGGAGGCTCCAGTGCCGGCCGACAGCCAATCTAGCGATCTTCAAAACTGGCGCGTGCAGCAGCGTCATTGCCCCGTGGAGAACACGTCAACCTGGCTTCCCTGGCAGCAGGCACCCTATTAACATTGCTTCCGACGTAGCCTAACATGACATTAGCTTTAGCAGTAATAGGTTTAATGTGCGTCTTGCTAGACTGTGTAGAAGGTGTATGCCCAGATACTTATAAAATTTCACTATTTCAGTGGGCTCGGCGGCACATGTGCGATGGCTTGGGCTCACCGGAACCCTGTCTTTCTGACGCAGCTCCTGCTCTTGGCCTGCTTCCCGCCCTTGCCTGGTGAAATCCCTGGCACCGCTATCAACGCGATCCCAGGAATCTACGTACCCTGCTTGGAGGCTCCAGTGCCGGCGACAGCCAATCTAGCGATCTTCAAAACTGGCGCGTGCAGCAGCGTCATTGCCCCGTGGAGAACACGTCAACCTGGCTGCCCTGGCAGCAGGCACCCTATTAACATTGCTTCCGACGTAGCCTAACATGACATTAGCTTTAGCAGTAATAGGTTTAATGTGCGTCTGGCTAGACTGTGTAGAAGATGTATGCCCAGATACTTATAAATTTCACTATTTCAGTGGGCTCGGCGGCACATGTGCGATGGCTTGGGCTCACCGGAACCCTGTCTTTCTGACGCAGCTCCTGCTCTTGGCCTGCTTCCGCCCTTGCCTGGTGAAATCCTGGCACCGCTATCAACGCCATCCCAGGAATCTACGTACCCTGCTTGGAGGCTCCAGTGCCGGCCGACAGCCAATCTAGCGATCTTCAAAACTGGCGCGTGCAGCAGCGTCATTGCCCCGTGGAGAACACGTCAACCTGGCTTCCCTGGCAGCAGGCACCCTATTAACATTGCTTCCGACGTAGCCTAACATGACATTAGCTTTAGCAGTAATAGGTTTAATGTGCGTCTGGCTAGACTGTGTAGAAGATGTATGCCCAGATACTTATAAAATTTCACTATTTCAGTGGGCTCGGCGGCACATGTGCGATGGCTTGGGCTCACCGGAACCCTGTCTTTCTGACGCAGCTCCTGCTCTTGGCCTGCTTCCCGCCCTTGCCTGGTGAAATCCCTGGCACCGCTATCAACGCCATCCCAGGAATCTACGTACCCTGCTTGGAGGCTCCAGTGCCAGGCCGACAGCCAATCTAGCGATCTTCAAAACTGGCGCGTGCAGCAGCGTCATTGCCCCGTGGAGAACACGTCAACCTGGCTGCCCTGGCAGCAGGCACCCTATTAACATTGCTTCCGACGTAGCCTAACATGACATTAGCTTTAGCAGTAATAGGTTTAATGTGCGTCTTGCTAGACTGTGTAGAAGGTGTATGCCCAGATACTTATAAAATTTCACTATTTCAGTGGGCTCGGCGGCACATGTGCGATGGCTTGGGCTCACCGGAACCCTGTCTTTCTGACGCAGCTCCTGCTCTTGGCCTGCTTCCCGCCCTTGCCTGGTGAAATCCCTGGCACCGCTATCAACGCGATCCCAGGAATCTACGTACCCTGCTTGGAGGCTCCAGTGCCGGCCGACAGCCAATCTAGCGATCTTCAAAACTGGCGCGTGCAGCAGCGTCATTGCCCCGTGGAGAACACGTCAACCTGGCTTCCCTGGCAGCAGGCACCCTATTAACATTGCTTCCGACGTAGCCTAACATGACATTAGCTTTAGCAGTAATAGGTTTAATGTGCGTCTGGCTAGACTGTGTAGAAGAGTTTTATGCACCAGTATACTTATTAAATTTCACTATTTCAGTGGGCTCGGCGGCACATGATCGATGGCTTGGGCTCACCGGAACCCTGTCTTTCTGACGCAGCTCCTGCTCTTGGCCTGCTTCCCGCCCTTTGCCTGGTGAAATTCCCTGGCACCGCTATCAACGCCATCCCAGGAAATCTACGTTACCCTGCTTGGAGGCTCCAGCTTGCCAGCCGACAGCCAATCTAGCGATCTTCAAAACTGGCGCGTTGCAGCAGCGTCCATTGCCCCGTGGAGAACACGTCAACCGGCTTGCCCTGGCCATGCAGAGCCCTTATTAACATTGCTTCCGACGTAGCCTAACATGACATTAGCTTTAGCAGGAATAGGTTTAATGGCACGTCTTGCTAGACTGTTGTAGAAGCTGTATGCCCAGATACTTATAAAATTTCACTATTTCCTGAGGGCTCGCGGGCACATGTGCGATGGCTTGGGCTCACCGGAACCCTGTCTTTCTGACGCAGCTCCTGCTCTTGGCCTGCTTCCCGCCCTTGCCTGGTGAAATCCCTGGCACCGCTATCAACGCATCCCAGGAATCTACGTACCCTGCTTGGAGGCTCCAGTGCCGGCCGACAGCCAATCTAGCGATCTTCAAAACTGGCGCGTGCAGCAGCGTCATTGCCCCGTGGAGAACACGTCAACCTGGCTTCCCTGGCAGCAGGCACCCTATTAACATTGCTTCCGACGTAGCCTAACATGACATTAGCTTTAGCAGTAATAGGTTTAATGTGCGTCTTGCTAGACTGTGTAGAAGTGTATGCCCAGATACTTATAAAATTTCACTATTTCAGTGGGCTCGGCGGCACATGTGCGATGGCTTGGGCTCACCGGAACCCTGTCTTTCTGACGCAGCTCCTGCTCTTGGCCTGCTCCCGCCCTTGCCTGGTGAAATCCCTGGCACCGCTATCAACGCCATCCCAGGAATCTACGTACCCTGCTTGGAGGCTCCAGTGCCGGCCGACAGCCATTCTAGCGATCTTCAAACTGGCGCGAGCAGGCAGCGTCAGTGCCCCGTGGAAGAACACGTCAAACTGGCTTCCTGGCAGCAGGCACCCTATTAACATTGCTTCCGACGTAGCCTAAATGACATTAGCTTTAGCAGTATTAGGTTTAATGTGCGTCTGGCTAGACTGTTGTAGAAGATGTATGCCGAGATACTTATAAATTTCACTATTTCAGTGGGTCAGCGGCACATGTGCGATGGCTTGGGCTCACCGGAACCCTGTCTTTACTGACGCAGCTCATGCTCTTGGCCTGCTTCCCGCCCTTGCCTGGTGAAATCCCTGACACCGCTATCAACGCCGATCCAGGAATCTACGTACCCTGCTTGGAGGCTCCAGTGCCGGCCGACAGCCAATAAGCGATCTTCAAACTGGCGCGAGAGCAGCGTCATTGCCCCGTGGAGAACACGTCAACATGGCTTCCCTGGCAGCAGGCACCCTATTAAATTGCTTCGACGTTAGCCTAACATGACATTAGCTTTAGCAGTAATAGGTTTAATGTGCGTCTGGCTAGACTGTGTAGAAGATGTATGCCGAGATACTTATAAAATTTCACTATTTCAGTGGGCTCGGCGGCACATGTGCGATGGCTTGGGCTCACCGGAACCCTGTCTTTCTGACGCAGCTCCTGCTCTTGGCCTGCTTCCCGCCCTTGCCTGGTGAAATCCCTGGCACCGCTATCAACGCCATCCCAGGAATCTACGTACCCTGCTTGGAGGCTCCAGTGCCAGGCCGACAGCCAATCTAGCGATCTTCAAAACTGGCGCGTGCAGCAGCGTCATTGCCCCGTGGAGAACACGTCAACCTGGCTTCCCTGGCAGCAGGCACCCTATTAACATTGCTTCCGACGTAGCCTAACATGACATTAGCTTTAGCAGTAATAGGTTTAATGTGCGTCTTGCTAGACTGTGTAGAAGGTGTATGCCCAGATACTTATAAAATTTCACTATTTCAGAGGGCTCGGCGGCACATGTGCGATGGCTTGGGCTCACCGGAACCCTGTCTTTCTGACGCAGCTCCTGCTCTTGGCCTGCTTCCCGCCTTGCCTGGTGAAATCTCTGACACCGCTATCAACGCGATCCCAGGAATCTACGTACCCTGCTTGGAGGCTCCAGTGCCGGCCGACAGCCAATCTAGCGATCTTCAAAACTGGCGCGAGCAGCAGCGTCATTGCCCCGTGGAGAACACGTCAACCTGGCTTCCCTGGCAGCAGGCACCCTATTAACATTGCTTCCGACGTAGCCTAACATGACATTAGCTTTAGCAGTAATAGGTTTAATGTGCGTCTGGCTAGACTATGTAGAAGATGTATGCCCAGATACTTATAAAATTTCACTATTTCAGTGGGCTCAGCGGCACATGTGCGATGGCTTGGGCTCACCGAAACCCTGTCTTTCTGACGCAGCTCCTGCTCTTGGCCTGCTTCCCGCCCTTGCCTGGTGAAATCCCTGGCACCGCTATCAACGCGATCCCAGGAATCTACGTACCCTGCTTGGAGGCTCCAGTGCCGGCCGACAGCCAATATAGCGATCTTCAAAACTGGCGCGAGCAGCAGCGTCATTGCCCCGTGGAGAACACGTCAACCTGGCTGCCCTCTTCCTCCTTGCGCATCCTCCACGAACGGTCAAGGGGAACCGGATCGGCATCGACAACCCACGCAGCCTACAAAGGGCATCCCCGGACCTGCGGCCCGCTCAGTGGGCTCGGCGGCACATGTGCGATGGCTTGGGATCACCGGAACCCTGTCTTTCCGACGCAGGTAACAAACCGCTTGTCTTTGCTCACGCGACGTACGCGTTATTCCGCTCTGCTTGTGCTGCCGGGCCCACGGTGTTGCTGTTTCATTGCTCTTGATTGCGGTCGTGTTCTGTTGAAATTACTGCTGTTGTGCGGAGATATTGAAGAAAACCCCGGTCCGGCAACCCGTTCCACTCCCACCGACGAACCTTGTGACCTAATGGCAGTACTTAATGACATTAAAAAAGGCCAGTCAACGCTGCTTAGCGAAATGAGATGAATGAAAGCTAAACTCACCGAAAATGACGCAATTTTCGAGGACATAAAGAAACGTTTATCTAAAATTGAGGAGGACTGCACTTCCATTGTAAGCATTAAAACACAGGTGCAGGTAATTCAACAGCTAGCTGAGGGGAACGCGAATGAAATCTCTCATTTAGCCTCCCGCCTTGACGACTCCGAAGACAGAGCCCGACGCCAAAACTTGCTTTTCTTTGGGGTAACCGACACCGCAAGCGAAACGTGGGCACAGTCCGAAGCAAAGGTAATTAGTCACTGCTCAGCGAAACTGCAGATAAACATCGAACCACGTGACATTCGAACGCGCACACAGGCTTGGTGCATTCCATCCCGATAAAAAAAGACCGGTGATCGTAAAATTCACCCATTTCAAGGATAAGGATCGCATCCTTGGAGCGAGCTGGAAAATTAAAGGGTTGGAGGTTACTGTCTCCGAAGACTTCTCGCCCAACACACGCCTAGCCCGCAAAAAAATTGACAGAATTCGGCAAAACACAAGGCACCCCCTACAAGCTCCGACACGACAGACTGAAGCTTGGCGATGCCACATACATGCACGATCATAGTAGTAAAAAGGTAGTGCGGCGCAATTCATAGCGGTTAACGAACACAGTTCCCAGTCACAATAACAGTGTTGTATCATTCATTTCTACGAACATCAGAAGCCTGCATCCCAAACGTGATCTACTAAGTAACATTGTCTCCTCAACTGATTGCAAATTTGTAATACTTACCGAGACCTGGCTAAATCAATCCATATGCAACACAGAAATACAGCATTCCTTCCCAGATTTCGACATTATCAGATGTGATCGGGGCAACAGCGAGGCGGCGGGGTCCTGATTGGGGCTCATCGTAGTTTTCAGTGTTCTCGTATCATCAGCTCCCCACTCGAAATTATATTTATTCGCTGCACAGCTGCATACCCTCCGGTAATAATGGGTGTATGTTATCGCCCTCCATGTGCCGGCACGTCGTTTGTGTCCAGCTTTCACGATGCGTTGCACTTGATTTCAACCCTACACCTCAACACGCGTATTGTAATTTTCGGCGATTTTAACTTCCCGTCTATTAATTGGTGTGATCTCGCTATCACGTCAGCAAACAAAAGCGTCGAAAGCGATTTCATAAACACGTGTCTCACATTCGGTCTTTCACAGCTGGTCACATCACCCACGAGGACTACAAACCACTCCAACAACATACTTGACCTGGTTCTAACGTCAGACCCTAACAGTTTCTCTCCACTCACCTATCTAGACGGAATCAGTGACCACGCAGTTACTCATGGTACATTTCAGTGTCAACACAAACGCCCACACGAAGCATTGAAAACATTAACGCTCTACGACAAAGGAAATTATCTCGAGATGAACGCCGAGTTGAGCCATTTCTGAGATTCATTCTTGTTGGATTTTGAACAGCGGTCTGTTGAAACAAATTGGTCCCTCTTTAAGCACGAAATGCGACGCTTGATTGCGAAATACATACCTACAAAAAAAAATAACAGAACGCATCGCATCCCCATGGTTCAATGCCACTTTAAAACGGCTGAAAAGAAAAAGGAATATTCAATTCAAAACGGCGAGATCTTCCGCTAACACACGCGCATGGGAAAAGTACCGAGCAACATTGAAAAAGTTCGAGTCACTCCTATCTACACAACCTAAACGTACCTTCTTTTCATCAACTTTACCAAGCCTCATCCGCACAAACCCCAAACAGTTCTGGAAGATAATTAACCCCAAGAACACAAATCCGAGTGTGTCACTGCTTGACACATCTGGAAATGCCATCCCTGAATGCCACGTCACCGAGGCCTTAAAGTCTTCTTTCTGCTCAGTATTCACCCGCGAACCGGACGACGGCCCTACATCCTTTCCTACTCAACTGCTCACCAACATGCCCAGCGTTACATTCTCACCGCACGGCATCTCAAACGTCATTGACTCTTTGAAATTAACCTCGGCCTCTGGCGTTGACTGTATCAATGCAAAAATCCTCAAAAACACTAAGCACATCTCAAGCATCATCCTTAGCCACATCTTCCAGCAGTCCCTCTCCACCGGTTGCGTGCCACAACATTGGAAGATTGGTAAAATTGTTCCTGTACCCAAGAAAGCCTCCGATAACGCCTTCCGTCCAATTTCCCTGACATGTGTTTGCTCTAAAATAATGGAACCCTTAATTTACACACACGTAGCCAGCTTTTACAAATTTGTTAACTTCTTCCACCCCAACCAACATGGCTTCCAAAAGGGCCTCTCCTGTGACACTCAGTTAGCACTCTTCTTAAGCGACATAAATTCTAACCTGGACGTTAACACCCCTGTCGATGCAATTTTCCTAGATTTCGAGAAGGCCTTCGATAAAGTCCCCCACAAGCGCTTGTTGTTAAAACTTTCACACCTAAACCTTGACGCACACGTATTCGCATGGATTTCCAACTTTCTAACCAACTGACAGCAGTTCGTATACGCTAACGATAATTTCCTCTCTGTCCCCTGTCCTCTCCGGTGTTCCCTAAGGTACCGTTCTCGGGCCTTTACTTTTTCTCATATATATAAACGATTTACCAGTTGACATTTCTTCGTGCATTCGATTATTCGCAGACTGCGGCATTTATCGCCCCATTGTTGACCTCACCGATAACTCAGTGCCCCAACAAGGCCTACGTAAGATTGACGAATGGTGTAGAAAATGGCTAATGGTCATTAACGTCAACAAAACATTTCTTATGTCATTCCATAGGCGTAAGTCTTATCGCAGATACAACTACTCCTTAAATGGCTCTGTCATCTCTTCTGTATCGTCCACTAAATATCTAGGCATTCACATTTCCCGTGAGATTTCATGGTCATACCACATAAACCGCATTACAAATGATGCGAATCGTACGCTCGGCTATCCACGACGTAACCTGAACTTGGCTCCACCCTCCGTGAAACTACTAGCCTACGAAACACTTGTCCGGCCTAAACTAGAATTTGCGTGCGCTGTCTGGGATTCACCACAAGCTAACTTTTGTACCATCCTCGAATCAGTCCAGAACCGTGCAGCCAGGTTCATCTTCTCTGATTATCTTATCGTTCTAGCGTAACACATTTAAAATGTAAAGCTAACTTGCCCTCCCTTAAAACTAGACGTAAAGTTGCGAGACTTTGCCTATTTCACAAATTTTACAACACGTTATCATGTGGCAGCAATCGCATAAACCATTCCAAAGCAGTTTACCCCCCCCCCCACGCACGCACATCTGCATACCTTCATTCATTTTCCGTGCTGACAGCCATCGAATGGAACGGCCTCCCCGATAACATCATTGCTCTCACGAATCCGGCGCGCTTCAAGCGGCCATTGAAGAATATTTGTACTAATTTTGCCATGTTTTTCACTGTGTATTGTGCACTCTTTTTTAAGCATTTGTACCGAAACCGTTCGTACCTATATTTTGTAACCTTGTAAACTTGCTTACTTGTAACCTGTACCTATACTTGTAACCTTTTGTTTTCATCCACCCCTCATTGAAAACCCCGCCCACTGGGGTCTTTGAGGTATTTGTAAATAAATAAATAAATATTAACGTAGTATGTACTGGTATCAGTGCTGTGATGGCCGAAATGCACGTGCTTCCATTTATTAATATTTAAACTCATACCCCAAATTTCCCGCCATTGCTGAACGTGATCAAAGTCTAATTAATGTACGTCTTCAAAAAACGTGCTTTGTATATGTCACAGTTTATGTGCATCAATTTTTGAGCGTACCGATGCTCAGCAACCACCCTTCATGACATTACCAGGTCCGAAATGCTGCTTTCTACGGTTATAACATAACCGGATATCACGAGAGGCTGTTAGGTTGAACCATACTAGGTGAGGCTCCCCGGAACACAAAACAGCATTTCCTCACCAGCCAAGGATTTGGCATCTCTGGTTGAGTACATCTGCTCATCTACATGATTATACAATGACACCATCGGCATTCAGGAACTCGATAGGCCTGGCTGGAGATCTTTGTAAGAGGCTTACGTCCTGCAGTGGATACAACAAGGCTTATGATGATGATGATGAAATTACTAATAATTCCTCAACAAATTACGTAGTAATCTGAGAAAAGACTGACAATAAGATATTTTTAGAGGCAGGTCGTTAATATTCTGAAGTTTGTAGTTTATTTATTCAAACTAAAAAAGATACATACACAATAAACACTGTGACCTAACAATGTTGCCAAAGGGTTACAAGAACATAATATTACGCATTTATAACAAGTTTGCAGTGGCATTTGCAGCAAAAAAGAAGGATTAGAAAACGAGCAAATGTCGTGCTATCACATGTAATCTTCAGACACAGGATGTTGCTTGACATGTTTTTTTTAAACAGTACAAACGAAGCAGGGTTTTGTGTTTCAGCATACAAACTATTTCAGCAAGTTGCTCCCTTAAATTCTTGTTTTTCTATAGTTGGTACAAATTTGAGGCAACAGGAAGACGTTGTGGGATGGTATCAGTGGTTACATGAGAAGGTTGCAGGCAACGTGTGTTAATATTTAGTTTTCAATGAAGAATCGGGAACTTGAGTTGAGCGATGTTACATGTCCCTAAGCTATGCACATTACCTACATCAAAAAATTCAAACGTATTCACTATTCCTTAACTTTTACAACGTAAAATTACTCAAAGTGCTCGTTTTTATATCCTAAAAAGGCAACGATGTGTTTTATAGGCGCATCCCTACACTACGACACAATAATTTATTTGGTGTTGTACGAATGCATAGTTAAGTTGACAAAGTATGTCTGAAGTAAAGAAATGTCGATATCGCGCAAGTAAATGACGCCCGAAGACGCCTTTAGGGTGTGTGATAAATACAGTTTAAGTGTTTATCAATAATATAGCCTAAAAACATTGTGTCGTTAGTGCCTGCTATCAACGAAGGATTACAAATACCAGGATACAGATCTCCTACGCATCCCGCCTGTGAGTGGAATACAATGTAAACTGTCTTTTGAGGATTGAGTTGCATGGCATTACCTGTAGATCATAAATACAAGATTTTTTAGTTCATTACCTTTCGTTAATAAAGAAAAGAAGAAGACCAAAAAGAAGACCAAGAAGAGCAAGGGTCATAGTACGGACCCCTGTGGGACCCCACAACCAATCCGAATGCTGGTCGAGTCTAAGATAATTACAGTTACGAATTGAGAATGGTTACTGGGGAAAGCCATCAGCCAAGCGAGGGCGTTATCAAAATTTAGGCTCCGTAGTTTAAAAATGAGCAAATCGCGAGGTACTTTGTCGAAGGCTTTCGCGAAATCTAGGAATATACAGTTAACGGGTGTGCCGTAATTTATAATCGCACCGAAGCCCTGAGTAAACCACAATAGTTGCGTTTCACAGGAAGAACGTTTCCGGAACGCTGCGAATTAGTAAAGAAAGAATTGCCCTCTGACCATTTAACTAGCTGCAAGTAAATAATACGTTCCATTATTTTACAAGATATGGAGGTGACTGATACTCGTCTATACTATAATTATCCGGACAAAATTTACCCCCTGTTTTAAAAAAGGGACTAACCCTTCGCACCCTCAAATCATCAGGAAGATAGCCGACTTGAAGTGACTGTTCTAATATTTTTCTGTTAGAATTTGCGCGCTGAAGATTTTAGTGCTAATTAGGAAATTGCAAGTAATGTTATCGATTCTACCAGATGATGCCATTTTAAGATTTTCACTTATTCTTTGAATGGCTGCTGTGCAAACCTAATTGCATCCAAAAGAAGGTAGTCACCAGATAGATACGTAGTATTTCTGCTAGTGTTGATGGAACTCGAGAACACCGTCGCAAAGGTGAAACACAGAGTAATGGCACTCCACACCATGGGTTCCCTCCGTTCCGTGTTTTCAGTGTCAAAGCACGGTTACCTTCTTTATTAACGACCTTCCAAGGCTGTCTCACGTTTCTGGCATATTGGGGAGTGTGTTTTAAGTGCGACGCACTTCTTAAGCGACCCTGAACCTGCGTCCACCGGCGATGTCCGCATAGCATACCCACGTGGGGGATTGGCCAGGAATCTCCTCGTCTTCCTTGGCAACGGGGGGAGATGGGCGCGCGCTGCCTGGCCGCTGACATGGCACATACCCACGTGGCGGATTGGCCAGGGATCGGGCGTGAGAAGGGCTAATGCACCCGCTTAAAGGAGTACTGACACGAAATTTCAAAGCTCAGATCCACTCTAGCAATCAAGTACAACGACAACACAAATAGGTGTCTGTGAATAAATGCATCTTTCTTTCTTTGTAGTTGTGTGTGTGTGTGTGATCTCTCTTTCGCGAACATTACCGAACCGCGCAAATTCAACTCGTGCATTCGCACTTTCACATTCTTCCCCTCGGCGAAATGCGGGGAATTTTTTAAATTATGCGTCCTTTGCTGCTTTCGTGGCCCTTTTGAATTTAGCAGTGGCAAGGTGGTAAGAATCCATCTGGCCGGTGAAGTGTCGGCCCAAACAGCAAAGCGGTTTGGGCCGACACAAATCTGTTAGGTGGAGACAAAAAAACCCAGAGCGCACGTGAGCGCGCGCCTCTCGGAGAACGCCCGGCGTCGTCCAGGCTTGCGCGTAGGCTTACGCCACATGAGCAGCTCACATCTTTGCTGTTAAAACACGAAGTCCCAAGAATGCTAGCGTTCGTGGCGTGATCTTTTCGCAGTGCATGTGAGCTCGCGCCTCGAGTAGCGAAAACAGAGCAGCTCGAGCTCCCGGCGCGGAGTTTTGGCAGCAGGTGACAGCCGGTACTGGCACGTGCTAACCTGAACAACTTTACGACAGAGGTGAAAGCATGCGTCGCAACTCATGCCTGCATATAGGCTCGTGTAGGGCAGCGGTCTGGAAGACGTAGCGATGTAGAGACCGAAGAAGATGCCCACTCCCGAGGAGGAAGCCGTATACCTGGAACCTGCTTCCCACGCCATTCCCGGGAAGCGCGAGAATAGCGGGATGCGCGTGGTCTGACGCCAGATAAGGAGCTTCCGCCTTCGTCGTGGTCGTCGTCGGCCAGTTTTCTTATTGGCTATCCTTTTAAGAGATTGACTCTACCGGGGGCAGCCTTGTTAGTAGTCACTAGCATCGGGGGAACAAACGCTTCGGCCGGGTGCGTTACCTTTCCTTTAAGCAATTTTCATATTTCAGTTAACAGAACGCTCATTGCATCCAAGTAGATAACGGTCCACAAAGAAAGAAAGTTTCCCCACTGATGACTTCGAAATGGGCAGCGGGATAATGACTAACGCGCGTAATAGTTTTACTGAGATGAGTAACGTAAATATTGACGGTGAAATATGCCAGAGATTGACCACCTTATTGCAGCAAAGTAAGAGACGTAAAAAGTTCTGGCCGCGTGGTTAACACAAAATTTAAAACTTTGGATGTAAACGACGTAATGCAGTCGGTTGTGTGAGAGTTTGAGTAAAATCAAAATCAAAACGAAAGCTCAGAACATTATTGCTTGAGGTACAAAACGGACTGAAGTGCGGCACGTCACTGGACTAAACTATAGATGGCGAATAAAAATATCCAGCTTACAACACTGGGAAATTGGGAAAATGCTCCATAACCGTGTTAAGAGTTAACCGCATCATCAAGGCTATCGCGAAAGCTGCGATCAAATGACGGTAGAGGGTAGCAGACATGTCAACCCATGTCAACCCATATAATCTCTAAAGTGGTTGCAGCTGACACAAAGGACGAAGAATTATGAGCCGCAACAGCAACACGTACACCACCGCCGCATCTTTCAGCTCTATCCCGATAACATACATTGAAGCGCTTTGCACAGTGAAACAATGCACTGCTATCAATCTTTGAAGCAAGACACGTTTCTGTCAACAGCACAGCGTAAGCGTCACATGTATCTATAGCAGCATTTATGTCATTGTGTTTCGGTTAGCTACTCCTGATGTTGGTTCAAAGAAAAGAAAGCGAATTTCTTCACACGCTTTTTCATCAACTGCAGTAACCCTGCGATCCATGTCGTTAATTTTTTCCTGGATTGCTTCCTGGTTCTTCTTTATTTAATTCACACTTGTAATTATTTCCCGCTTGGTCCTTTTCAGTTTTTCCCAGTTATGTTTGCTTTGTCTGCAGCAAAGCAAACATGTCGCTAAATTTCTACCCCTTAGCAAGAAGAGAGACAACGAGAAGCTCTTCCTTACAAAACAGAGTATTTAGCCGGCGTACAAAATCTCCTTCATGCTACCTTGTAAGGGAAGGGGGAAAAGAAAAAAAGGCCCAAGAGAGAGGAGGGCAGAAAAGAGATACAAGCTGAGACAGGGATCAACGAAATTAGGTAAGAAAAGGCAATTGTAAAAGTCTCACAGTGAAAAGATCTAAAGTTTCTTAATCAGGCTGGTGTCACTGCGGTATCAGGACAACGTTTAGAGCTAGGCGCTACTAGAACAAGACGGCGAAGGACATAAAACGCTTTTATGTCACTGGTCTTTGCATATAACCTATGCGTGTAATTTTGTCTAGCAAGATTGACCCAGAGTACTTGTAAGCAGGTCACTAGAACAAAACATGCTCTATTGTGTCTTCCGACGCACAGTTCCTGCACCTGGAATCGGAAAATAGACCAATGCGGAAACGGTAACTATTTATGCACGCTGCATTATGTCAGAAAAAGGAGAGTACATATAAAATCAACACAATCGCCTAATGGCTGCAACAAGACTCCCGGGTGTGGGAACCGCATAAAGGACACATTCTGCGAAGACAAGTCTGACATCCACCACAGTGCAGCCCTACGGCTACAAAGGAAAGCTGTAAAGGTTCCTCAAAAACTTTTTTTTAACTGCTAAGTTTCTGAGAAAGCTGTACAGCTTTCCTTTGTATCCGTACGGCTGCATTGAAGTGGATGCCAAACGTTCTTTCGCAGAAACTTACTCCACCTTGGGGTTTCCCCTAAATGTGGCTGTTTATGAAGTACAGATTGTTCGTCTTTTTGGGGTACTAAGTCGAACTGTTGGTAACCTGTGCAAACAAGCGATCAGAGTTGTACAACCGCACTTCTGCGCTGTTCCCACGCCCACTGAGGAGGCCTGGTTCTTTCCACCCCTTTTTATTCTGGGTTCGCACGGACGTCACAGTCGACAAGGTGGCCGTCTTGGGCGAGAAGATATTGCAGTGTTGTTCCCGGGACAATCTAGGACTGGTCAAAGATTCCTCACTATCAAGACATAATACCGGCCATGGCTTATGCCCAGTAGTCGGTGATAGCCACGCCCTCACCATCAACCTTACCATAAACCGCCATTTAGTACCCTACTTTTATGCTATATTCAACAGTGACCGCACTTAGTAATGCGGAAAGACAGGCTAGTCGATGAGTATTTGTGGCTGATATGATACATTGCGCGCATAAAACGAGTACATGAAGGAAGGCCCTCCGCCCTATGACTGTTGCCACGGTGAGCAGAAGTGTCATTCAAGCAAAAATTCCGCTGTCCACCAGCCCAATTACCAATAACCTACAGCTCAAATGTTCTCCAACAACTCCTTCACACTTTTATTTATATCAACTCGTACAGATGCCCAGTGCCTTCATGACTCAACATCAACTTGTACAGATTCCTAGTACAGGTGACTCAGATTTGTACAGATGAGTCACCGACCACCCGCGCAAGCACAGTGATGGCAAATTCCGAAAGACTAGTGTCGTCTCATCAATATAATTCACGTGTGGACGCTTTGGTCATCATATACATACAAGATTACTTTGTTTTTTTTTTATTATTTACAGATACTGCAGGCCCTTCTCGGGCCCATGCAGGAGTGAAGACAAAGAAATACATCGGCAGAAATTCAACATACAACTCGACAATACATCAGTGTTGCTTGACGTAATTTTAAAACGTACAACACACATAGGCGGAGGCGCAAATATGCTTACACAATCGCTTATGGAAAAGAAATGAAAATTATAATGTATTCCAGTTTTGAAACAACACATCAACCAAAGGCTATATTATCAATACGCTGAGAAAACACTTCTAACGACACAGAGTTCACCGTCTCTTCATGTAACATATTCCAGTAAGAAATTGCTCGAGGAAACAAAGAAAATTTATGCAAATTAATGTAACTAATCGGTTGCCTAATGAGTTTTCGCTGAATGTTTGAAAGGCTCTTGGGTGTTAGTTTTCCCGCGACAATTTGAAGTGACCGTAGTAAAGCTGATAAAGAAATTTTAAGCTAGATATGACCCTACGCTGATCGAGTTTTTGGAGGGTTTCCCTATTACGTAAAGTGGTTATCAGGTATTGTTGGTAAGGGCTCCAAATGACATCTGCATACTCCAACTTAGGTCGTACTAGTGCTTTGTAAGCGTTTAATTTCACAGCAGGAGGGGTATTACGCAACTTTCTTTTCAAAAATGCCAATTTCTTAAGTGCACCCTGACAAACGTTATCAATGTGCGTTTCCCAACTAAGATTACTTGTAAGTGTGACGCCTAGATATTAATTGAATTACTATACCAGGAAAATAATGACTGGAGCAATTTCCAGTCAGGATTACCCGAATAGAGCAACGCCACATTGCATCACAAATTAATTATATCATTGTCTATCCAGCTTAAACCTAAAAAACTAACGCGCATTAACCGCGTGGCACCATTGAGATACCGGCTGTTCAGTGCCCTAAAGGTGGTACTTCTTGGCCGATGGACGGGCTTAGCTTGAGTGGTCCCGCCTTGTGCAGAGGCCACGTCTTTTTTCTTCGCCTTTGTGCCGTTGCCACACTCTGGCGCCCTTTTGTCGACGGCTTGCCATCCGCTGCCTCATAGGCCCTGCTTGCATCGCTGCCCCGCGTGTGCTTCCTTCCTATGGTGCTCCTTGGGCAGCACCCTCGGCGCCCTTGCTGCCAGCGGCCGCCTCCTCGCGTTCAGCGGATGACCTAGGCCGCCGTTCCTCCCTGAACGCTGGAGTGTCTCCGCTTGCTCCCCTGGCTGCTGCCGCTGGCTTTTTTTCCCTTGCAGGAAGATGGCGGAATAAAACAAAAAAAGGAAGTAAATATTTAAACATCTGCCGCTCCGTACTACTTCTAAGTCTTTACATACCAACGTTGCATAGGAAATAGCAGAGCGATGGTTAAAGCAACTGAGGATGCCTAACAAGCAACCCTGCCTACGCTTCGCCCAAACAAAAATATGCCATGACAACGTTTTAATTTGAGCTCTTGCTTTATGCGACTTCTGCTATTCCGCCAACGTGCGTGAATACTCTATTTTCCCAACTATATAAGGGTAGGCGAAACTATATGCGCGTATTCCTTAGAGTCACCCTACGAAGGAGCTCAAGTTAAAAATTAGCAAATTCCATTGTGAGTGAAATAGTTCAATTGCCCGAACATATGAGGTATTCATGTTTCGTGTGATGTGAACATTTACGTAAGAGAATTTCAGTGCGCAAATAATTTTGCTTCTATGCCTAGACCACAGTGACCTGGTAAAATTGATTTGCGCTCAAAATGACATCATCATAACAAGTACCACCACCCAAGCTGTACCACACAATAAACTTTTGCGCATAAATCTTGAATGGTGGGACACGATTGTTGGATTCAAGTCGATATGAAAACAAACCGATTAAAGAGCACAAAACGGCCTCGGACCGAGCGCGTGGAGTGAGTTTCCGTTGCAATGCTTGCGACATTGCCAAGGAACACATAGTCGATGCGCCGCTTGCCCCTTCCTCATCCTCTACGAATACCGCCAGTTCTGCCAACACGTCGTAGAATACAGCCTGCACCCAATCTGCCGCGGCGTATGAGGAAAGGATAATAATGGCGGCGATGAAATGCCCATATTAGTAGGCAACAGATGGAGCGAAAAGCCGCAAATGCCGCTCCTAAAGCGAGCAAAATCGACCTCTGAGAGCATTGGTCATGTACTTTTTTCCAAAAATGGAGGCTTATAACGCATCAGCTTGGTGAATATAGAACGACAGAGGGTAAAAGAAGCCACCTCATATGAGGCCGTACTAGTAAACGGAAACGGCAGAGATAGAGGAAGGAACTCCCCTGACATTCCCTGTGAGATGGCGGTTATGAGCGCGTGGGCTTACAGACATCTTCCGCCTGTAGGACGAGTCGTCCATGTGAGCCGGAGTTAAAGCTGGGCAAGACGGCCTGCCATTTCTCTAGAGTCCTAATACCTAACGATCTCCTACATGGGTCAAATTTCTGTGGGCATGCCCATGTGATACGTTGTAGGGTAGCCTTGTCTGCACGGCACATGCATTTTTTAGAATGTGACTGTGAAAAATATTGGTTAAACAGGACTTAGTTGGGAAAGAGAGGCGTCTAGCTCATTCGTGTGCTAGGAATATTGCGATTTTGACAGTATTTTAATATTCACTTTCTATGATTGATTGATTGATTCATTCATTCATTCATTGAAGGGTTTAACGCAGGCGATGCGGCGCGCCGTAGTGGAGGGCTCCATATTAATTGTGACCACCTGGGGATCTTCAACGTGCGCCGAAATCTCGTACACACGGCCGTTGTGCTTCGTGCCTCCATCAGAAAAGCGGCCGCCGCGGCCGGGAATCGAACCCGCGACCTCGTGCTCAGTAGCACAACGCCTTAGCCACTACGCCACCGCGGCGGGTTTCACTTTTCTGTCTAATAGGCCAGCAGATTCGTCGAAACCTATACTAACCGCAACAAGCTAGTACGAAAGTAAAGTAAAGTAGAAGAATGCAGGATCGCGCTGCAGAACCGATATTCAGCTTTACTTGACGAGGCCGGGTATACGACACAGGGAGCCAGCTACAACCTTACAGGGATTATCACGGAGTGTGCACTAGACGTCGGAAGTACGATGACTAGATAGTATACCGGTAAACTTCCCAGGAGACAAAAGATTTAATTAGGAAACGGCAGAGCACGGCAATCTCCACCCCAGCTGACAGAATATAACTAGCGGAACTTCCGAAGTTAATCAATAAGCGTAAGACAGCTCACATATAGAAGTGTAATATGGAGAGGTTCGAGGAGGCAGTGAATAGAGAAAGCCTAACAGCAGTCAAGAGGCTTTTAGGCATGGGGAAAAATCAGATATTTGCACTTAAAGACAAGCAAGGCAATGTAATCACAAATAAGGAAGAAATAGTTATAGTAGCCGAGGAGTTCTATATCGATCTGCACAGTAGCCGCGACATGTTGGAAAATACCGAAGAGGGAAGCAGTTCAGAGGATACAGACATCCAACCGGTAACGACAGAAGAAGTAAAGCCGGCGTTGAAATAAATGCAAGGGACAAAAGCACCTGGTGAAGATCAGATAACACTAGACGTCGTGAATGAAGGCGAGCAAATTGTACTTGAAAAATTGGCAAACTTGTATACGCAATGCCTAATGACCGCGAGTGTACCGGAATCTTGAAAGCCGCAAACATCATCTAAATTCAAAAGAATGGTGACATGACGGACTTGAGCAATTACAGGCCGATCAGCTTACTGTAAGTCGTCTACAAGGTTCTTAGCAATATAATGGGTAACGGAATTTCTGCCAACTGCGATTTCAGTCAACTTAAAGAACAATCGGGGTTTCGTAAAGGCTATTCAACAATTGACCATATTCACACAATCAATCAGGTGATAGAGAAGTGCACGGAGTATACTTCACCCCTGTATAAAGACAACAGATTATGAGAAAGCACTTGACTCGGTCGAAACATCAGCAGTCATTCAGGCCTTGCGGAAGCAAGGGGTGGAGGAGCAATACGTAAGAATACTAGAGGATATTTACAATGGGTCCACAGCTACCATCGTCTTCCATACGGAGAGCAGTAAATACCTATAAGGAAAAGCGCCAGAAAAGGAGACACAATCTCTACTATGTTATTCCCGGCATGTTTACAAGAGGTATTCAGAACATTCGTTTGGGAACAGGTGGGCGTGATGTTATTGGATATTACGTCCGTAACCTCACATTTGCTGATGACCTTGCCTTGTAAATCGGCGGAGAAATCGCAAAGGATGCTTACCGCACTTGACAAGCAAAGTACAACCATGGGCATGAAAATGAATATGCAGACAACTAAACTACGGCTCAATGACCTCGCGACAGCAGATCGGTTTGAGATACCTGGCGAGGCAGTGGAAGTGGTAAGCAACTTTATCTACTTAGGCCAAGTGGTGAGGCAGAGATAGTTAGCAGGATAAGAATGGAATGGAGTGCATTCGGCAGGCATTCACAGATAATCAATGGCAGCCTACCATTGCCCCTCAAGAGGAAAGTGTATAACAGCCGCATCTTACCGGTACTCACCCTACGTGGCAGAAACTTGGAGGCTCACTAAAAGGACTCAACTTTACTTGAGCACGACTCAGTGAGCAATGGAACTGAAGAAGATAGGTGCAACAATAACGGACAAGAAGATAGTGGAGTGAGTCGAGGAACAAGCGCGTGTTAAGGACATTTCAGTAGAAATTAAGAAGAAATGGCTGTGGGAAGGGCATCTAATGCGAACGCTAATGTTCGTTGATACATAAGGACGGCAGAGTGGATCCCTAGAGAAGGCAAGCGTGGCAAGGGGCGCCAGAAAATTAGATGGGCAGATGAGAACTTGACGTTTGCGGGGATAAATTGGTCGCAGTTAGCACAGGACTGGGGTAATTGGAGAATAATGGGAGAGGCCTTTGCCCTGCAGTGGGCGTAGATAGGCCGATGATGGTGATGACGATACTAAAACCTTTCGCTCCCCTCTCAAGAAAGATAAACCGTATTTCATGACACAAGTATTCCCCACTCCAGCAATATACGCGCTCCAATGCCGGTGGGCAAACTCCACGGTAATTTTGAAACCTCGAAGAATAAAAAAGAACGTTATCAACCCCCGCGGGTCAATTAATTTGCATTTCGCTGTCATTACCACGCCGACGAGTTAACACTAAATCGCTGCAGGAGCTGAATATGCGTTGAGTGAATCCCGAGTGATAAGTCGTCTTTTAAAGCGCGGAGAAAGATTTGTCTGCTGCTGTATATTTCATTAATTAGAGTATTTCGATTGAGTTTCTCACCCCTAGTGAGTCAGGCTGTCTTGAAAGTGGGGAGACTACCTGATAACATCTGGGAAGATTATGACCTGGATAAAAATATGTCACATGCTCCGCGGTATATATGCAGCTCCAAGAAAGTATGCACCCCTCAGCCTGAGCAGGACTGTTATTAAGAGGTTCCGCTAGGTGCTCAAAATGAAAACCCGGACACACGACCCCATGAAGCAGGCACCTACAGGGTGAAGGGTCCGCTGTGGTTTGTCCGTCACCACGGGGCAGCACCGAAAAATAGCACAATAGGTTCGCGCTTTCTCAACGGTCGTGCCACTAGGGTTGCTGACAGCGAAAAAGTGGCCACTGGGCCTCTCAATGAAATGGCGCTCAAGTATGTGCGGAAAGCGGGATAATATGAGCACAAAGGTAGCGCCTACATGGAGTCCCGCTGACCAAATTAGTACAAAAGGATTGAGTTGGGCGAGTTGGTGAATATTTTGCCTTTAATAGTCAGCATAAATAAACGCATAGGCAAAAGAGCAAGAAACGGGAAAAGTTCTTCCAAAATCCAGAGCTTCTTCCAAATTAAAGGAGTTGTGAGTGCACTGCTGTCCTGTCCGTTTCTCGCCATTTTGTGTCTCTTTTTTTGGCTCTTGAGTCACGATGGCCAATTGAGTCAAACGCAAGAATCATTACAAAAAAAAGGGGAAAATTAAGCGACAAGGCCAGTCTTATAGAAGAGCTGGCCTGTAACGGAAAGGCGCCTAGAATATCTTTTTGTCAATTTTGAATGTGAAGAGAAAAAAAACCCGAGGAAGCCTATAGCGCCTCTTATGGGTTGTGAATGCAAAAGATTGCACATCCAGCTTAACGACACATTGTTTCACCTCACGTTGTCCGAGGGCTGTGCAATCTTGTCGCTGGAGACGCTTCGCTTTCCATTCCGCCTACACGCTTTTAAATGGTTTTGATCTCTCTCGTACAAGTTTCGCCGCAGTTCGCTCATGCCGCCATGTAATAGCAGAGTTTACGACAAATTTCGCAGCTTTTTCACCTGCGACATCACTACTCCCTACTGCCGCGTTCAAGCTCGCGCTGAGGAATGGTTGGCGAAGGGGCCGTTTCATGTCACAGACGTTGAACACCAGTTTTTTTTCTTCACTGTATGGGCAACTGATAGCTTTTGACTTAAGAGTAGGGAAGCTGGTTCTGCGCGTGTGTGCGTGTATCTCAATACTATGGTTTGGCTGCGACGCCGAACTGGCAGGGCCACAAATTGAAAATAAGCGAACGAGACCATCTGCACTCATGCGCAAACATAGAGAGTCGTAAATTTAATAGAATGCTCTCGTTAGAAACAAAGTCGCGGCATTCAGTTATGTGTTGTGCCATCGCGACAGCGCAAGCTTCAGTCCTGGACTTGGTTGCGGCTGTGGGAAGCGTACAGCAAGTGCGAAGCGTACGGAATCTTTACCTGGGACTCCCGGGACGCGTCCTCTTCGGTTAGAGTGATGTCCTCCCTCGCGTCCTGGCGTGCGGGCTTTGAAAGGTCAGCGCAGTTGTCGTCTGCACTGGACTATTGGCCACAAGGTGTCGGCACGGTCCAATAAGAGGCGGGGTGCGTGCAAATAGAGCCGTTTTAGTGTCAGCCATTTAGAAACACAAGCACAAAAGTGATGAAGAGCACACAAAGGGGCCCTACCACAGGGCTTAGCAAGCGCTGACAACAGACTTGCGATTGCGTCCATTTATTCCATGATTATGACCACCGTCAGCCTTACTCTGTCCACTGCGGGACGAAGATTCCAGAAGATTCCCTCCAAGATTCCCAGTCACTTCCCGCGAATTCCCACGCGAAGACGTTTCGGTACAGGGCTTTTCGGGACACGGACGCGTCCGTACAAGGCGGTTCGGTACAAAAACGAATTCGCACGACCGTTTCAGGCAGCAACATGCGCACGCGTTGTTGACGTGGTAGTTGCAAGCACGCAAATTTGTAGTTGCAGGTGCGCAATTTGTACTTGCTAGTAATTATGCGTCATTTTAGCCCAGTGAAAGGTTATCCGGCCTTGCCAAAAATGTCTATCCATTTACGTAGCAACAGCAAGAATATGCATAGCTTTAAGATAATATTATTGTTAGTTATTTTCTATTTTTTCTTAGCGATCCATTCCTACCCGTATTTTATGTAAGAAACGCAGTGACACGAGCATGTTTTGTACACTTTTGAACCGTTTATCGTCATGAGTTTTTTTTTCAGAAATCAACCACTCTGGTAACATTTTTTTTTCCTTTCCAGAAACCGCGATAACAGCAGTGTAATTCAGCACCGCCGCATAACCCTGAACTACGCTGTCAACAGCCGCGCTCGCGTTTAAAGTGGATGCGAAATAACGGGCTAGAAAACAGGGGGCGGTTTCCGGCTGTCGGCAGATGCGGTGCGCTGTCGCCCAGCTCAGGGCGTACGGGATTCACCCCAAGAAAGGTGCCGCAAGCAATCCAAAGAGAAGTGCGAGAGAGAGAGAGGGGTGAAAGGGCGCTAGGCAAGTCAGCAACGAGAAATCACGTTATCTTTTTAGCGCAGCTTCAGGTGCCTGATATACGGTGCACTTTTTAGTACGTAGCGCTTTGCCGGCTGCTCAGTTGTTTGACGTCGGCGTCGTGCGCGAGCGAACGAAGACGAAAATACAATTCACGCATCTCCACGAAGTGAATCATCACGACTGGGCTAAGCACTGGGGATAGTTTTTACGCTAAATCACCCGCGACATTGCCACCATGCGCGAAGGAGCATTAGTTTGGATTGGAGTTGCATTTGGATTGGATTCGATTGGATTGGATTGAAATGAATTGGATTGATGATGATGATGATGGTTGGGTTTTTTATGGCGAAAGGCCGACTAAGGGCAAAGAGCGCCAGAGAAAAGTTTATTTAATGAAATGAAGTGGTTACACAAAAAGGTAGGTAAAAAAACGTGTCAACCGAACATAGTAAAATCAGTTAAAGATAATGGTGAAGGCTGGTGTATAGGGCCAGATTTGATTATGCGTGATAGGAAATGAGGTTTAAAAACTTAACGTCTGACAAATACTCAAACACACGTTTCACAGAAACAATGGCATCGTCACCTAGAAACAGCGATGGATGTAGTGGGATATGTTGTCTGTAGAGTTCTCTTAAGTGTTTGTGTCGTGTTGTGTGAAGTGCCATACATGTGATTAGTATGTGCACTACGGATAGGGCCTCTCCGCACCTGCTGCACAGAGGTCTTAAAGATCCAGTGAGCAGGTGCGAGTGCGTTGCATGTGTGTGCCCTATCTGTAATCTGGCGAAGGCGACATCAGAGTATTTATTGCGTGTGTCGGTGGTGTATGGTCCCAAGTGTGGTTTTATTACGTGTAACTTGTTGTCTGTTTGTTCACTCCAGTGTGTTTGCATGTTTTGCGAAGTTGTTGTCTGATGTGTGGTTTCACGTCGGTGTAGGGTAATGTGGTTATGTCTACTGTATTCAAGAGTGTAGCAGCAGCAGCCATTCCGTCCGCTGCTTCGTTCCCGTCTATACCACTGTGGCCAGGAACCCAGCAAAGAACCAGTTCAAATTTGCGTACATACACAGACATAATACCCTTGACGATCAGATTGACAACGTGGTTTTTCGAAGGCACTGTTGAGGACAGTGCCCGCACAACACTGAGGGAATCTGTATAGATAATGGATTGTGGGATGTGGCTTTGAAGTATGTGATTGACAAAGAGAAGTACACCGTAAGCCTCTGCCATAAAGATACTAGTATGACTATTCAGGGTACTAGTAACATTAAGGCCGGGCCCGTGCGCCGCGCAGGACACAGAGGTGGCAGTTCTAGAAGCGTCTGTATAAAATTCGGAACACTCATACTTCTGCTGCAATTACAAGAAATGCTGCAGAATTGCACATGTGGGAGCTCGGTTTTTATCTACATGTGTGAAAGATGTGTCGCATGATACAGGGCGGAGATACCATGGTGCTATAAAATCCGTTACAGAACTTTGGATTGCATTTAAAAAGAAGACAGCAAGCTCTGACGCTTACTCTCTAACTCTGTAAGGGAAGGGCGCAGAGAACGATGGTCGATTTAAAAGGAGGTCAGTCATGGACGTATTATAAAAAACTGATTTAAAAGGATGGTGAGGCATGGATGAAATTTTAAAAGCATAAAGGAGATCTGTGTATGCCCGATGACGTTGTAGGTTCCGTTTGTTGCACTCCACATAGAGGCTTTCGACCGGGCTAGTGCGGAAAGCGCCACACGCCAGGCGGAACCCGAGATGGAGCACTGGGTACAGCATATTGAGGGATGGTTTACTTGCTGACCCATAAACAACGCTACCATAGTCCGATCGTGAACCTATCAAGCTGCTGAAAACACGTAAAAGAAGTTGTTTGTCAGCACCAAAAGAGATGTGCGACAGAACCTTCAGGATATTCATTGTTTTTAAGCATTTATGTTTTAGTTGTTTTATGTGTGGGATGAATGCGAGCTTTTCATCGAACAATATACCTAAAAACTTGTGTTCCTTTTTGAGAGGAATCGAGACACCATTGCGTTGAATGTCTGGATCCAGCCGGATGCCACGCCTCTTGGAAAACAAAACACAAGTGCACTTTCCGGGATTAAATTAAAACCACTGCTATCTGCCCAGCCAGCTAGCTTGTTAACGCCAAGCTGGGACCTGGCGCTCACAGACAGACAAGTTACAAGATTTAAAGGAGAGTTGAACGTCGTCTACATAGATTGAACAGGAAATCGACGGTGGCAGCGCCTTCCTAAGGGAATTCATTTTCACAATAAAAAGGGTGCAACTTAAAACTCCACCTTGCGGCACTCCATTTTCCTGCTCATGAACCCTAGAGAGTGCAGTTCCAACTCACACACGAAAGGATCTTTGAGACAAGTAGCTGGCAAGTGTGTTCATAATGTTACCTGTTATGCCGCAGGACTTCAGGTCGCTTAGGATGCCATACCGCCACGCCGTATCGTACGCTTTTTTCCAGATCAAAGAATACCGTCATACAATATTGTTGTGGAGGAAAGCATCCTTCATATAGGACTCTAGTGCGACGAGTTGGTCGTTAGTGGACCGCCCCGCCCTGAAGCCTGCTGGCAGCTCTCGAGAAGACCATTGTACTCAAGAAAGTACACTAGTCTCCTGTTTATCATCTCCTCGAGGAGCTTGCACAGGCAGCTTGTGAGGGCCATGGGCCGATAGCTAGCGGGAGAGGAAGGGTCCTTTCTTTCCCTCAGGAAAGCCAGTACTATGGCCTCCCTCCAAGAGCGAGGAACGTGCCCTGAAAGCCATATGTTGTTGTATAGATGTAGGAGTGTTTCAAGAATGTCTGGGTGTAGTTGTTGTATCATGGTGTATGTAATTTTGTCTGCACCTGGAGCTGAAGGCTTACATGTGCTCAGAGCAACCTTCAGCTCATGAATTAAAAAGGGAGAATTGTAAGAAGTGTGCGACTTGTTGTTATCACGCAGGGACTTCTTCTCCGCAGATGTTTTGTGTTTCATGAAAGTGTTTGTGTAGTGTGCTGAACTGGACACGTGCTCGAAGTGTTGTGCAAGTGTGTTAGCCTGGTCTTCCAGTGTGTCCCCTGTTGTACTAACCAGGGGCAGGTTGTGTGTCTGTTGTCCTTTTAGTTTTCGTATTCGTGTCCAGACTTTGTGTGTGTCAGTGTATGACTTGATGGAAGTGAGGAAGGTGCGCCAAATCTCCCTTTTCGCCTCACGACGCACTCGCTTCCCAAAAGCCTTTGCCCGTTTAAAAGAAATGAGGTTATCTGACGTGGGGTACCGGCGAAGGACACCCCACGCCTTGTTCCGGGCCTCTCGCGCCCGTCTGCAGTCCTCGTTCCACCAAGGCCTCTTTGGGGTGCGGGACTCACTGGAGGCCTGGGGAATGGACTTTTCGGCGACGTCGAAGATGTGCGCCGTGATGAGTTGGGCGGCTTCCTCTACGTGCAGGTGTTTTATGGATGTGTGGTGTAGTTGAGATGTTAGTGTGAATGTGCTCCAGTTTGCTTTTGATTCATTATACATTTTATGGGAAGATAGACTGCTCGGGCCTATACCTATATACGTTAATGAAGTGGGGAAATGGTCACTATCATATGGGTCTGTGCCCACACCCCACTCAAGACATGGAAAGAGAACTCCAGAACCAATCGCCAAGTCAAGATGCGAGTATGTATTGTCCTAAGTTATGGTATGTAGGCTGTTTTTTGTTGAAAATGCATGCTCCGGAGGATATAAGAAACTTCTCTATGAAGCGACCTCGGGCATCCGTTCTGGAGGATCCCCAAAGAGAGCTGTGCGCATTAAGGTCGCCTGTTAGTATGTATGGTTCGGGCAGCTGGTTAACCAGTGCCTCGAAATCAGAGCTCAGAAGTGCAAAATCACGAGAGATGTAAATGGAACATACCGTTATCAACCTATTAAATATTATTGTACGGATCGCTACAGCCTCGAGGACCGTGTTTAAAGAGAGAGGGTGGCAGGCTAAGGATTTCCAGGCGACAATGGCCACACCTCCTGAAGAGTGGATGCAGCCAACCCTGTCCTTTCTGAATACCATGTACCTATTTAAGAAATTTGTATGTTTAGAATTGAGGTGGGTTTCCTGGAGACACGTGATACTTGGCTGACTGGCATGCAGAATCTCACACACATCGTCAAGATTTTTAAGGAGGCCTCTGCAGTTCCATTGGATGATGTTTTGTGTTCCCTTTATTTAAATTTAAGATTAATTGGAGTGTGTGTGTTCGTGTGTGTTCATGTGTCGTGTTTCGGGTCCGTTACTCTTGGATTAGGCTTTTTAGGCCTTTCTACTGGCTTGGCCGTCGGAGGCCGCTCCTTGCGCTGCGTTGCAGGCAGGAACGGCGCGATGTCCATTTCGTCATCAGATGTCCTGGGGGTGCCCGTCGAACCTGGCCACCCGGACTTGGTCCCCCTTCGGGAGCCCTTCGTTTGAGCCGCCACCGCCGCGGGCGGGACCCGATGAGGGGAGCCCGATGTCCATCCCCTCGACACCCTCCAACGCACTGGAGGACCGGGAGGAAGCGGCAGGAGTGGCACCGAACCCAACGGAAGAGGTTGGCACCACAACCGCTGCTGCCTCAGCAAGCGGCGTGGTGGCAGGTTGGGCTGCCTGAGGCACCCGAGGGGGGGGGGGGGGCAGGGACCAGGTCAGACTCGCTGAACTGGGTCCCTGTGGAAACCAGACGCCGCTCCGCCCCCCGGCGAGCTGCGTCGGCGTACCTCCCCAGGGGGAAAGAGGCGAACCTCTTCCGCGCCTCTGGGAAGGTGATGTTCACAGTTACCTTGATTTTGATTATCTTTTTTTCAGTTTGAACTTTTTCGCACTTGCAGGAGTTGGCTGCATGCGCACCCCCTCCCCCCTCCGCAGTTCACACAAGAGAGGGTGTCGGATGGACAGTTGTCGCTCGGATGGTCATGCGACGCGCATTTTGCACACGTCGTTCGGCCACGGCAAGAGTTTGTACCGTGCCCGAACCGCTGGCACTTAAAACAGCGCCGCGGGGTTTGGGATGTAGGGACGGATGAAAAACGGATAAAAACCCGCATTTATGTGTTGTGAAGAACTGCGCGGTTAAACGTAAAAGGGGGGGAAACCCCGGTTTGGGAAGTTTTGGGCAGCAAAACGATTTTAGCGAAGAGATTTGGACGTTCGGTTTAAAATCGTCTTGGATTTAAAAAAAAATTTTTTGAATTTGAGGGTCGTGTTTTAAACGTTTTAAAACACAGCATCAAAAAAACCCTTCCTGAAAAAAATTTTTAAATACCAAAAATAATCACACCTTTTTTAACTTGATTTTTTGGCCCCCCGAACCTGACAAAAAACTGCCGTAAATTGGGGTTTTTTCATCCTCCTTTTTTTTATTTTTCCGGGGTTTTTGGAGGGGGTGGGCCGGGGAAGGGGAGGGGGCCGGGGGCCCCCCCTACAAACCTGGGGTGGTGAACTAACTAGTAAACGGAAAGACGGTCTCTTGAAATTTCGGGTGCAACGTTTTTTTCCTTTTAAGCCAAAAGAACCCAGGCGGTTGTCAAGCTTGGACGGCAAAAATTACGCTTCACTAAATAACCCCCAGTACCCGTTTGCCCGGGGCGCGGTTCCCCTAGGGCAGATACTTAATTTTTTCCCGTTTGGATTAAATTTATTTGCAAATCAATGTTTATGGTTTAGGAAATGTTCCGGTACCTCCTCTCCCCCCCCGCCCCCCCAAATTTGTGGACCTTATGGGTCCGGTCCCTTGAACAAGAAAATCCCTTTTTCAAAAGACCGCCAAAAAAATCACTTCACGAACCCGATTATAGACGCGCGCACCGCGTTTCGCACTCAAGGACGAACCACGCCGAAGTCGTAGGCCCAACCATTTCAATGAACTTTTTTCGAGCCGCCCCAACTTCCCGTAATCTGGCACCAATCTCAAACCATATCCTTGCGTAAACGTCACTAAATCAGAGCCACAACAGATAGAATGAATAGACTGGAACTCAGCTGATAGCGTAAATAAACCAGGGGAAAAATTATCGGCGATACGCACTGAGCGCGTTGGTAGCAGCCATATCAGGCGGCGGCCATTTTGTTGCCACAGCGATGCCTAATCGAGAAGGCCGTTTCTGCGAACCCGGACGGAAAGCGAATCGTGTTTTAGAACTATCGCTTGCTTAGTTTCAGTCTTTCTATTTGTGCCATTCTGTGTTGCGATTGACCGACGATAAAGCGGTGACCGGGATGCGGGAGGCTTTTGTCCCCGCCGAAACTGACATGAGCATCAAAATCCGTGCCGTTGAGGCTCTTCTGGAGCAGTTTGGCGCAATTTTCGTCATTTCCTTGCTTTTGGAGCAGCTTGGCGCAGGAAAATGGAATTGTATCAGAAAGGCGCAATATGCGCAGCTGTCTCACCCCTGCGTCAAGATAATGTACTTGGTGGGAATTTCCTTGTCGTCTCTGCGGATAGTGATGCGTCTCCGGCAGTGACGCCCTGATCCTTCAAGCCGGCAAGGAGATCCGCATTCGTTTCGTTCAAGAGATCCGTCTCGGATATCACACCTTGCGAACTGTTGAGGCTCCGATGGGGTGTGACCCTGATGTCTATATCAGCCAGTCTAGTCTGAGCTAGAAGCTTCGTGGACTGCTGTTTGTCATTTACCTCGATTAGTAGTTCACCAGACCTTTATTTTTTGCACCTATATGATTTTCCTATTATGGCTTCAAGATACCTTGCGATCAAGAAGACTGACTGCGATACAAGAGGTTGGGTTGGATTAAGCGATTCCATCACAAGAAATCGAGAAAAATTATCCGGTTCAGGAAATGTTAAAGATGGCAATGAAGGAAACGATACTTCGGTGCGGCCCCTTCTCATGGACCGATCACGTTTGGGGGGGGGGGGGGGGTTGTAATTACCATAGGGCATAGTATAAAAGCAGGAAGACTGGGGTACGTTCTTCTTTCTTCTGGTGCGTTCTTCTGGTAGTCAAAGAGGTCCCGGAGCTCCCTTCCTGGTAGACAGGCAGGGAGCCCATCGGCCGGAGCTTGTCCAAGGCTCCGACGGCCACCGTTTACGGCTTCTACCCTTCACCTTTAAACACCTCGCCACGGTTGCACACGGCTTATGTTGGGAGCTCGGGGTCCACGGTGTCGCCACTCACCGTCACCAAGATTACTCAAGGTGCCCCGTTCGGGGATGAATTGGATTGAATTGGACCAAATCGAATTGCATTGTATTGGATTAGAATTCGTTTTAGCAGCAGTAACCACACTCTCTCTCTCTCTCTCTCTCTCTCTGTCTGTCTAACCTTTTGTGAACCACTTTATGTTGTTCTTGTTAACCTTTTTGAACATTTTGTTCACAGATGTTTCGATTACACGGAGCTGTGCCGTGAGCTCGGACACCGGACACCGGACGGACAAGCCTCAGCCTTAAGGTGCTTCGCCCCAAAAAGGCGGAGGAAAGTGTGGCAAAAGTGGTAGGGGAGAGAGGCAGTATGCTGAAGACGCCGGATACGCTCCCCGTCGGCGAAGCATGGCGAAAGTGTGAGAGGTGGCAGTGAGACATGCCGGGCGATCTCAACGCGCTGCGAGATGACGCCATGCGCTGAACGATGATGTGCGTTCACTCCCTGAGACGCAGTCCGGGGTCCCTTCCTGACACGCAGTTCGCGCAGCCGACGCAGATGCTTACCGTCGCTGCAGTCGAACACCCCACGAGTGAGTGCTGCCTAAGCGCACTGAAGCACTCAGGAGTGAGTGCTGAACAACGAGTGAGGCAACCGGTGGATATGCTTCGCCTCCTTCTCGTTGCCTGGATCTTACGAACAACGTGACATTTGCGCAGGAGATTCGAACACGGTTTCCAACAACAAGCTCGGCGGCGGTGACGCGCCGCTAGATAACGGCAGCGTAGCGCGCGCAACCGTGCGTTCGCTAATCACGCGATCACTCCCTGAGAACTGAGGAAACAACTTTTTCTCCAAATGTACTACTGGCTTTGCGTTAGCAGGCGAGATTTGATTTATCGTCTGCAGGCGCATGACTTTGCTACAATGTGGTGGCGCTGTCCCAAACAAATGCAAGAAGTTGCCTTGGAGCTATGAAAACAACCAAATGTAGCTGCGTTAGGTTATTAGATCGATACCATTTATTTTCTGCACATACACCACTTTTGCCGAAATGAGGTGAACCAGTTCATTCACCTTCTTTCCCGCGGCGGCTTCCACGCCTTCCGCCCCAACTCCGGCAGGACCCGCTTCGTCAGCCTTCATCGATGTTCCCGGCGATGTGGACCTCTGCGTCGCCGTCAGCTCCGCTCCCGCTGGAGGCGAGTGTGCACCTGCACATATTCACCCCTTAAGCACCTCAAAGCTTTCATCACTTGCGTCGGACATTATGCAAACTGGAAAAGTAATTGTTTTTTTGTTGTTGTTGTGGTGGTCTTAAACGAGCCCAGGAATTTTTTTTCAAAATTTCAAAACAAAGGTATCCTACAACCTATTAGTGCTGTTGTCAAGCAATTTTCGCCCTTACATATAGCAATCAATATGCAATTAGCCACAGGCGGAACTTTGCCTCTGGCTCCAAGCCCTATCCTTGCTTATCACTTTTCAAGAGGTCTCTAGAGCTCTTCCCCTGAGGACGCTCGAATTCCTACTTTTATCTGTGCGCTTTTCTTCACAGTGATGCTTGACTCTTTGCCCTCTGCCTAGCAAAGTCACATTTAAAGCGCGCCTTCTTTCCGTATCCCTTGAGGCTGTTTTGCCATTCGTTAGCTGTTATATCATAACGGCAGCTTAGCTTAAGACGGAGATGGGTTTGCGAATGAACATCCGCCACACTTACTCTTTATCCACCAAACGGACACAGCGCGCACACCGCTCAACCAAGCCTCTTGTTGCCAACTGATGACTGAAAGCCAGTCAGTCACGTTGGTCATGAATGTGCATCCAGAACAGACATCTTAGCATACAATACGCGTTATTACAGCAATGGCGATGTCTGAGATGGTAGTTACTAAGCTGTGCATATTCTTCCGGCTATGGGATATTCTTAAAGGGACAATAAAGGTAAGAAACAAGTTGGTCTGCATTGATGGATTACAGTGCCGAGAATCTAAATACACCATTCTCGCAACTAGCAGTTGTCAAACAACAAGAAAATTTCAAGAAACGTGAAAACAGGGGAATGCGCCTTGAACACTTTTGGGTAGCTTTGTGACTCTCGCAAACCATGGTGAACGGCGAGAGATCATTGGAGAAGCATCTATAGACGTTTTCCTGAAATAAACAGTTCCTGAGTCACGTGCATTAAACATCAAGCGCTACGTGAGCTTACCGGATCTAAAATGCGCAGACTACAGCTTTTATACACTGAGGCCGGCTACTTCCCTAAATATCCCGTCAGCTATCATGCTTTCAGTTTCGTTTTTCGAAAAGCATTGGCGCGCAACCAGCCAACCTACGGTGGTGAGCGCCCTAGCTTCTGCAAGCAATATAGCGGGCAGAAAGCACCTAAGGTTCCTACATTAGAATCGGCAAAAAGAACAAGATGCACTGCAAGTGGCTAAGCGAGCTGCCCGAGCTTCAAATCTCCCGTTCTCCGCGCGTGGTGGAGGACGAGTAGGAGAAGTAATGCTTGGTTTAGAACGTTGCAATTGGTTGATTGATTGATTGATTGATTGATTGATTGATTGATTGATTGATTGATTATTGATTGATTGCAGGGTTTAACGCGGCTATACGCAACGCAGCCGATGAGGTGCGCCGTAGTGGAGGTCGCCGTATTAATTTTGACCTGTGGGAGATCTTTAACGTGCGCCGAAATCTCGTACACACGGCGTTTTTGCTTTTCGCCTCCATCAAAAAAGCGACCGCCGCCGCCGCCGGCAATCGAACCCGCGTCCTCCTGCTCAGCAGCGCAACACCTTATAGCCACTGAGCCACCGCGGCGGGTCGTCGCTATTGGTAAAGTGCGCCACGTTCGAACATAATCGCCGGTGAAATGACCTTACTGCGAGTGGTTCGCTGACCGATCCGCCCATTCGCCTTGAGCCACGGTTGATAGTACGCAAGCGCCCGTCGCTGTGCGCGGGAAACGACGACTACTGGAGACGGCTGCCGTGAAAAGGGTTTATTTCACGCTAGGTTCCCGAAACGCATGGAAAGATAATATGAGATGGATGTGATCGCCAGAAGAGGTGATGTCAAGGCGCTAGCCGGGAGCCTGGACCGCAGCACTTGATATTCAAAACGGCGCTTGTAGCTTCAAAACCGGCCCTGCGTGCTCGCAGCCGGCTCGGTGGGGTCTGGTACGCCGGCCTGGGGTCTGGTACGCCGGTGGGGTCTGGTAACCGGCCGCTCGAGCATCTAAATGCGTTTCTCATTGCGCCGGTGAAAAATCAAAAGTTCAAACCGGCCTTCTCGGCCAGAGAAACGTTGCCGTAGTATACCTGTGCGCCGCCACGTCGCGCCGCCGCCGCAAGCTCTTGTGCTCGCACCAGTCTGAGCCGCCGGGGATTTGCTCCTTTTTTGTGACGCATGGTTACGTCACAAAAAATGAAAATGGTGCAGGGGAGAGAAACACCACCTCTAGCTACTCATTTCTCAGCAAATAAAGCATCTTTGCTCCACTAACAAAAGCAGAGAGAGCTACGAAACGTAGGATCTTTCAGTTAAAACAAAATTTTCTTCAGCCTTTTTGTCCCTCTCATGCGGGTACATCTATCAAGTTCGTCCTAGTTGGTTTAGCGATCACTCCATAACTTATAATTAGAATTACCTAACATGTTTTTATTCAAGGTAAAACGCGGCTTTGTAGACAATTAGCCGCTTACAAGATGGTTATTCCACCCTCCAGGGACATAGCAGCCACCATACTTGTCCACCAGGCACACTTCTATGGGGGGTAATATTACACAAGGAGAAACTGAAGAAATATTTTGGAGGTAAAAAGGGTATTTTTGTGCTGTTCGTATCTGGGATGCATGAATTCTTGCCGTATGCAAAGTATTGCCTTTACGAAATGCTCCTGACGGAGTACTGGAGGCTCAACCTTCTTCATAAAATCGCTGCGCCCGGACTGAAAGACCGGTGATTGCTTCAACACTTCCATCGGTAAGACTCTTCTCAGCTTTGATGGCGTTACGGCTGGGATGATGCACATTACGTGTTATTTCTACACGTTAGTGATATTGTGGGAAGTTCAAGTCATACTAAGCTTACGGCATTTTTCGTTCACATGGTCTCCTTTTAACCATTGCCAACCATAACGAACGTTACGCAGTATTTTCGGTTTTTCATACCGCCCAATTTTGCCGTTGAATAAGTTGTTTTACTGGCTCCAGGGACAATAACAGACTTGCTACAATCACTTCCGTTCAGGGATGCGGTGTTCGCACCCTGTCTCGGCCTTTAACAGACGCATTGCTTTCGGTGTTTATGTGGAATTTTGCTTCAAGAATTCAACTAGGACCTCTCTGGATCACACCAGCACTGCAGACAGAAAGCTTTGGCACGTTCTTTGTGGGTAAACGTTTCTATTCCGTATAACACATTCACGGCTGGATCGGTAGGGCAAGTAAACAATGCAGAACGAGTGCACAACTTGTTTGGTTACTTTGCGTTCCGGAGTTGAATGTATTTCTCAATAATGAGGCTGTCAGTCGCTGATTCAGTAGCGAAATTCGGAGAAAGTCAGTTTGTCTGTCACCTGACTTAAGAGCGGGACTGCTTTGAGTCGTTCGCTCATTCATTAAGTCTCTAAGAGTGTTTAAGAAGGATTTGTTTCGAACCCGACTCGGTATTGCTAGAAAGCGAAGCATTACCGGCAGGGCTTGACGAAGCAGCCGAGCCTGAGCCGGATGTCGGGGTCCCAGTTTCTTTTCGGTGCGAAGAGGGTATCCCCTGCGCAGCCTCATACTCCTTGACCTTCTCGATTAACCTGAATGCAGATACACAATGGTACCATGTTAGACATATGGCACAGGCTTCAACGGTACCTTTCTTCATTTATGAAGTACGTTTTAGGCGCGGAGTACCTTACGAATGCACAATGTCCGTTCGCGTCCGTGCGGTTAGCATTTACAATCGCAAAAAATCACACAGGCACCGGCGGCATTCGAGCCTGTGTCTGGTACACCAGACAGAGTTAGTGTCCGTCGTTTTACTCGAGAGTCGAGAGTACTCGAGAGTACTTACGAGGGCTTACTCCCTCGTCTGTAACGGTGTAGAATACCTTAGGACCTCCAAATGTCCGTCCGCGTCCATCCGTGCTGCACACAACCATCGAGCGAAAATCATGCGAAATTCGATTTGAGCCGTGTGTTGCCGTTTCATTTATCGCAACTTGGATGTCATTTCAAGTACCGGTACTCCGCACCCTCGCCATCATCCACGGAGTCGAGATGCTGCCATTTTTTCCTACAGCGAGGAATGTATTTATATTGCGAAGCGAAGTAAGCGAAATACCAGCGCTATAGGCTTCATCGTCAACGGGCTACTCGCGGGAAGGCGTTTTCTTGTGACATAATGTTCTGTCTTCCTTAAGGCAAACCCTTTGAAACAAATACTTATTTTGGAACGAAAGCAGCGCTTCTAACTATATGGAGAACGCTCGACCTATATTTTACGTGATTTAATATGGAAATGTTAACTTTTGTCTGCACTGAGCAACAACTGTTATTAAACAGACTGAGCCTATTGCGACCGTACGACAAAAACGGCTATTTCAAGACTTTGTCACGCCACAGCAGGCTTGACTTGACCGAGTTTATCGAGTCCTAGGAAGTTGAATTTGCCTAAAAATGCAGTTCAAATGGTGCCATAAATATATGTCTCTAACATATATGATTCAATCCTTCCGGAAAACAAGCCATCTGAGAAGCCGCTCCTTCGGGAAATGCCTGAAAGCAGTTTCTGTCAGCTGAAAGACAGCGATAAGAGGCCCTTTCAAAACATTCCGCCAGACAGTGGCAAGGCGTCAGTTTACAGTATTTCCTACCTTTTCAAGGTGCACGCCGCAGTTGGCAAAGGAATGGGAATATAAACTCCTCCATTTTTGCAAAATGTTTGATAACCCCATGTAACTTCCTAGCCTGAGCTGTCCCAGCTTTTCAGAGCCCCACTGCAGCACGAGTCAGAAACTGCAAAGGCATGTCCTGTGGTCTTCGTACTGTCGCCAACGCTGCCACTCCGGCAGCAGTTACCATCTCCTGAAAGCAGATATGAAGGCCTCAATTTTCCAACGAATGTCTACGCCTACATATCCCGTCAATGCCGACCTGCATGATTTTCGGTAGGGAATCGATTCTGTGAACTTCTTCCCTGGCAGGTTATGGTTTCAATTTTTGGGATCACTCGAGGACAGCATTGTAGCTCTCAAGTAATAACACACCGCTGATTATGCTCCTGCTTGTCGGCCGTGCTCGTTGGTTCTTCATTTCGACTCTTTTACTTCACTTCGTTTCAAACCTTTGCAGCCCTGAAGAGATCCCGGGCGCGTACCGGATGAACATTGATTTTTTTCCTAGAAACATTTCAATTTAGCTTCAGTTGAGGCAGTTTATATGTGCGTTTGGTAATGTCCATCTATTGAAATGATGCGCACACGATGGATACCTGTGACAGGGCTTGCACACAAGCCGGCTACTGTTGAAGGCTTCGCGTTAGCCCTGCCACTGAAGAGTTCAAACGTACCACACTAGTTAGTGCATACACGCAGCAACATACGTGGCATTAGTCGGAGAAGTCGAACAATAGCGAGTAAACTAAACCTCTTAAAGGGACTCTGTGATAACGTGACTCTGTGTCTGCCTATGATACTGCCTGTATCTGCCTGTGATACTGTTATTTTTCTCGGTGTACATCTTTACAGCCATTTGAAGTTTAACCGGTACACTGATCACCTCAGAAAGAAAACTCCCTTCGGAATCCGGGCTCTAAGCAAAGCTAAACTTTTTCATATAAATGTACTTCGGTCTCTGTATTTCAGCTTTATTCCTTCTCATATTATGTACGGTATTCTTGCTTCGGGAAACACTTATGACTGTCATGTATCAGTAATTCAGAACATAATAAATTCCCCGCATTTCCCCGAGGGGAAGAATGTGAAAGTGCGAATGCACGAGTTGAATTTGCGCGGTTCGGTAATGTTCGCGAAAGAGAGATCACACACACACACACAACTACAAAGAAAGAAAGATGCATTTATTCACAGACACCTATTTGTGTTGTCGTTGTACTTGATTGCTAGAGCGGATCTCAGCTTTGAAATTTCGTGTCAGTACTCCTTTAAGCAGGTGCATTAGCCCTTCTCACGCCCGATTCTTGGCCAATCCCCCACGTGGGTATGTGCCATGTCAGCGGCCAGGCAGCGCGCGCCCATCTCCCCCCGTTGCCAAGGAAGACGAGGAGATTCCTGGCCAATCCCCCACGTGGGTATGTGCCATGTCAGCGGCCAGGCTGCGCGCGCCCATCTCCACGTGCGCGGACATCGCCGGTGGACGCAGGTTCAGGGTCGCTTAAGAAGTGCATTGCACTTAAAAAATCAAATGATCCGCATTGTCACTATTAGCTCACGTCCCTCCACTGCAAGCGATCTACTCGATGACAATAAAATCCTACCTGTTCGTAAGTTACTTTTTTTATAGCATAGCCGTTCTTTTGTTTCAATTGCGAAATGCACAGGTACGGTTTGATTTTATTGATGCAATTTTTATTACGAAGGAACAATGTGACCGCGTGTGCAACCAACCTTAACTTTTTGCTACCCGCCCCGCAAAAATTATGGAAAAACGACTTCTGCCTTTGCGCCCATTTCTTTACGGAATAACATGCATCTTTCTGTTAAATCGATGCCTACATTGTCATTCATTAAAACGTCGCTTAAAAGTTTTCTGTTAATTCATTACCTGCCTGTTTTCGGGATTTTGGGGGCGGCTTTGGGGTTTTGGTTATATAATTTAGATAATTGTATTTTGATTGACAATGTCCGCCATTAACATGAATATGAGACTTTTCCTTTTTCTTAAGAGCCCTAAAGTGTTCTGCTCTTAAAATAAAGCCACAAAAGCAAATCAGTAACATAAGGCGTACCTTCTGCGACGAGCAATCACGCAGTGCCACTCCGGGCTGGCGATAACTATAGTTTTCGCAGTGACTGCAGCCGCGAAGGAAAAGTGAAAGCGTTCATTGGAAGTGCTGCAGAGTCCGTTTAAGCTTGGATTATTTCTGTTTTACTTTGGTGTACACTAACTTCTTTTACACTTTTGTCATTGCTTTGAGTTATACCTTGTTGGGCTAAACGTTGTTCCTGGGTAGGTTAGAACCGTATCTTGTGAGCATGGTAAGCGCTCACACGGTACATTTTTTTCGTATTGATTATCATCCGCTTTCGTCGCGCTACTCCACATGCATTTTCACATTAGTGTCTAATCTCGCCATTTGAGGCATTTTTTTTTTCGAAATGAGCCATATCCACAAACAGCAGATAAGTGAGGTAAAATTGCAGTTACAAGACAAACTCGACAAATTTCTCCTAAGAAAGAGTGGCAAGAAAATCGGTGACAGAACGCCATACAAACGTGTACGCAGATCGTAGTTCCTGTCGACGATGAGCCAACTCGTGCTGTTTCACGGATCAAAATGGTCCAAATCCATTTGCCCAATGGGAGCTCTGTTTTGGCTTGACTGTTCGGACTGTTTAGTGAGTGTTTTCAGAAGTTTTTCTTTTGCTTTTAAGAGCTTGCTTATCAATTCAGACGGCGATTAGGAGATCGGCGAAAGGTCTGTCACAGACGTCGACGACAAAGTGAGCGGTATAAGAAGTGAACGAAATGAAAGTGAGACCTGTAAAACAAGCACTTCATGTGGCCTCCCCGTCCCTACGGAGTAACTCTGGTTCATTGTTTCTCCCATATTTACATTTTTAATGATTAACTAAATATCCGCCGTTTACAAGCCTTGGTAAGTCTCCTCTTTCCTCCTCCTCCCCCCTGTTTTGAGGGCACGAACAACTTTAAGGTGAAGAAGATATGAGCAGCCCTGTTGTGAAGCGTTTTGGAAATTCATAGCAAGCCACTGAAGAACTTGCTTACTTCGTGAGTGCCTTGAGGCGTACCCGAGAAAGTTACCCTACGGATGAATTCGAACA
This sequence comes from Haemaphysalis longicornis, assembly GCA_013339765.2. Taxonomy (NCBI): domain Eukaryota; kingdom Metazoa; phylum Arthropoda; class Arachnida; order Ixodida; family Ixodidae; genus Haemaphysalis; species Haemaphysalis longicornis. Next base: position 160,363,511 of record CM023453.1, on the reverse strand, counting down.
GAGCGGCGAATTGTGTCAAGAGGACTCACCATTTATTCATGTAAAGTTCTAATGTTCGTGGAGCCCTGTTGCATATGCTTAACGCATTTTCCCGAAAATTCCATCTCACCATTCTTGAAAGTCAATTTAAATTAGGTTTTCATAAGATTGCCGCATACATTTGAGTGTTTCAATTGAATATAAGCCAAATGCAAATTAACCATCCCAATATTCCCCAAATTCACCGCATATTTTTTTTTACTTGTGGCCATGAACTTCGCCTAGATGCATATTACACATATCACATAATAGCTTTGACAGCGTTGCATTTGGGTCTGTAACAGGTAACAACCTTCCGCTTTTTTCCCAAATTCGCTTGAGGTGGAATTTGCTCTTTTAGAAAAAAAAACGTCTCGTTTGTTTTTTATGGATTCCCCATGCTTTTATTCCTGTTATGGTGTGCCGCAAGTTCACCCTCATTTTAAAAAAATGCCTTTCTAGCCATTTTCACTACAAAGGATTATTACTTGTTATTGAGGTCGGAGATAAATGCTTCACTGCTTCTTTATTCAAGTGCCCTTGGTCCCCCTTCAGCGAGCATGAGATTTCGTGTCCCATAAAAGGGCGATGCTTCATTAGTGACTTTAATCTTTACTTGGCAAACTTCTCAATTTTTTTCGACCTCGCATTTTTCTTCAAAAATGTTCCGCGTTCTTAATTTTTCTTGAAGCACATCGGCTGTGTGCTTTGCCCACGACTAATGTATTATGTCTCTTCGGGAAGTATCGCAAAACCTATTTTTTAAATGCATGTAACTTGGTTAAATGAACATTTTGTATCCGCGAATGTGCCGTATTTTGATTGTTTCTTTTTACTGTTGAAGCTTTTCGTTTTTCCTTAGTGCTCCAGAAAAAAATTGGCTTAACATTCTTGACGCTGTAAATAACACTGATTGGTTGAATTATTGATTATTTTGCTTGATTGATTTATTGATTGATTGACCGAGTGATTGATTGATTAATTTGGAATTGATTGAGTGCTGTATTCGACTGATTGTTCACTTTCATTGATTGAGTTTTTGGGTGATTGATCGACTGATTGATTGTTCGACTGAGGGTTTCATTGATTGTTCGATTGAGGGATTCATTGATTGTTCGATTGGTAATTGGTTGATTGATTGATTGATTGATTGATTGATTGATTGATTGATTGATTGATTGATTGATTGATTGATTGATTGATTGATTGCCCGTACTATTTGAGAGCATAATAATGCCGGTAAGACTTGTGCACCGCTAGTGAGAAATGCGTCTAAGTCCGGACTTTAGGTTTGCGTTTAGACGCTCGTAGCGACAGCATTCTTCGCATTGCCCCGGTGTGATGCGCTGCACCGGTAAAGACAACAGCACAGTTCGCGTTTTTGCAGATAAGGTTTTCTCTCTCTTTCTCACCAGCGATTGGCCCTTGCTCAATGCTTGCCCCTTAACTATTAAAGCAAGCGCCTCCCGAGTAATACACTAATTCTCCGTTAGCGACTGTAACTGCGTGAATGTGAACCCGAGAGGCGCATTCACGCATGTTCGTAGGGCGTCCTTACCCCTTGAAGGGGCTGGGATATCTCTTCATCCAGGGATGCCGGACGACACGACCGATGGAGGCCCGCAGTGTGACGACTGGCTCCAGCATGCACCGGATGGCGTGCTTCAGCTCGCGACTCAGCGACAGCACCTGCACGCACGTGGCGCCTGTGTTGGTGCCTACTCGAATAGCCCGAGCGTATTTACGTTTCTTTTTCTTGCACTCCAGACGTAATAATACACGCATGTTCAGGACGCACGAAATAGATTTAGCCCTTTCAGTCACCGCTCCCTATTTCCCTCCACAAATTTCTTTTGGTTGTTTCTATGCTGTGTTGCACGTCGAAGACCGTTACTGCGGAGATGATGAAGAATAGAACGGGTTAAATGTTTCTGCCAGAAACTTTTTTTTGGCTGAAGCCTTTTGTGGTGTATATTCCTGTATAGCGCGCCAAAATAGAAAGTAAGACTGAGCGGACACACCTTGGGAAAGCGTACTGTGCGCGTCATCTGGAGTCGAACCTGGTGGAGAATTCCCCTGCTCTCGAACGGAAGGAGGCCGGTCACCATGACATAGAGGATGACCCCCAGGCTCCAGACGTCCGCGAGCTTGGGCAGGTAGCCGATCCCCTGCAGGATCTCCGGCGCCGCGTATGCCTCGCTGCCGCAAAACGTCTCGCTGAGGTCCTGCTTCCTGGTTTGACGGTCGGCTGCGATACGCAGAGGGTGGAGCGGTTTTGGGCAGGTCTTTTTGCAACCTTGAAGCAGGGATTAGCGCTATTTGGTGCGTTTCTGCAGAATTCCGCCATCGCGGGTAACTTAGAGCGAAACAATGCAAATAAATTTGCCACGAAGCAATGCGTACAGCTTTTAACTCTAGGTCCCGCCCGTGCGACTGAAGAGGAGCATGTTAGTCGGGTCCGTGACGATCCCACCACACTAGAAGCAATCACCGAGTACGCCCTTGAAAACGGACTCTAGAAATTGGTGTAGCGGCCTGGTAGACTTCCCCGTTCTGCCTACAATGTCAACTGTCTGCAGCGTGCCCTGTTTTCAGTGTGAACCGCATTGCCTACAGTGTGAACTGTACATTTAAGTGTGAACTGTGCATTCTGCTGCCAATGACTGACTTTAATGTGTTCATTTTGTGATTAGGACCCCAAGACTACAACTGCGTTCATTGTGCGAGTAGTGACCTTCCCCTTTTCCCCTCATTATTGCTCCCCCCCCCCCCCCGGGCCCCTATGGCCTCTCGTTTAATAAAGTGTTTCACTCACTCACAGCACTCCGTCCAGAAGTTTGCGCTTCAAACTGATTCTGTTCACTTCTAATTCAGTTGGTAACGGGCATAAATAGCTTTGTCCCACACTGGATACGCGGATAGAACGTCTTTTTTTTCTTTTATTGAACGGGTGAGAACAGTAGCACTTGGCCACTAAAACAATGCAGTTTGATACCTGGCTGCCGGAATTGCTACTGTGGTAAACGTTATCTCCTCATTTAGTTTTCTAGTCTTAACTCACTAGCGCTTGTATTATGCCATTATCTTTCCTAAATAAATTGTTTCCACGGGCTATGCTTGTGGAATTCTAGGTATTCTTCGTATGTGGATTTGAATGTACACCCACCCACACATATGCTTCCGAAAGTCAACGGCAAGCCAAAATATAAACTGTCAACAACTGAAAATGAACAAACGACATCGCAAAGATTCGCATAATCCAGTGCCCTCGCGAAATCTTCCAAGGAACAAAAGAACGAATAAAAATAAGAATACACTAAAAATGACGACAAAGTTACAAAGTTGTATCCCACCCAGCGCCCGCATGGGAATTCCTACCAAACGACTGCTTAAATTTCAAAGAAATTCAGACCTATTCTTTTACTGTGAAGGTAGGGGACCAGCGAATCTGTCTTGGTAGATACCTATACTGAGCAATGTAAGTATTCTTACGTTGAAGTCGTCTTGCTGTTATTTCTCATGATATTGCCGCGAACCGTGTATGGGTTTGTTTATTTATTGTTTGTTTTACTGCCCGGCCACACCCTGCTCTGTTATGTGTGTCCCAAGCGAAGCGCGTCATCCATTCTTTATGTTTATGCCGCACGGGCTATGTCATTCAGATAAGCAAACTGTTTCACCCTAACGTCACTAAGCTCAGAATAATCTTCTTTGATCTACAATGTTCTGGGTGCACATCTACGGTTCCAGAAACCCTCGTGCCGAAAGATAAAAGCCTGCAGAGCCGACGCCGCGGCATTCGATTCGGCGACACTCGCCTGCGGAAGTCACTTTGTTGACCACTGCTTCGCCGCCTCTGTATTCTTTTGAATTGTTAGGGGAGCACAAGTTCGCTCCAATAAACTTGTTTCTCCTTCAAGACAACTGCGTCGTCCTTCGCTTCGTGACAATATTTGCTTCTGAATAGTTTTGATAAAATCATAGATACAGCCTTTTTCTGGAGCCATACACCACCGTAGACGGCTGTGTCCTGATAGCAAACGTTCATAACGTTTGGAGCTTAACTCTGAATTAACTAAATAGCGAAACGTGGCGTAATGATAAAGTCTTCTCAGCAGCCAATTATCATGTAATTTGTTTCGGAACAGTTTCTGCGCAATAAGAGTTACTTCCGCTTTCTGTAACCGTACACCTCTCATAGATGCCCATGTACTGGCGTTTACAACTAGTCGCGAATAATTAGACTTGGACTCAGCGGTCCATTTTCATATAATTTGAGGGAGGGGGTTATAAAACAAGGGTTCCAGCCTTTTTCTTCTTGGCATTCGCGATAATGTTGGCCTTGCCGCTTGGCGTTTTTTCTCGCTGGGTATTTACTGACAAAGAACAAAAATGCCCGGAAACGTATCCATACACAGCTTCGCTGTATCACTCAAATTTAAAAATAAGCTCGCGTGATCACAAATGGCTACACCAGCACAGCGATCCCGCCTACGTTAGGAGGTCTTTGACAATACCAAGTAAACCTAAAGTTGTTTACCCGAAAAGCGGTGCAACAATGCTCATGCATTAGTAGACAATTCTCAGAATTTCTGCAGCTTTTTCGTCGTAATAATAAGAGTGTGAATTGCGGGGACTACACCAGGATTCATCGTACTCTCTGGACGTGCATACAAAACCCCAAACCTGTCCAATAACTAGTCAAACCCCTTTCCCTTCCCCCCATCATAACAAAGGAATGTGACCGACCACGGTGCGGAAGTGCACTGGTTCAACGCAAAGATATGACCGTGTCGATATTCTTGGGAGCTCGGGACTAGGAGTTTCGTGTGAAAATAGAGTTAGTTTCTTATTTTTTGCTGTTTATCCCGCTTCGCCGCCATCATAATGATTTTCCCTCAAAAAAAGGCAGGCCGATATTTCTGTCGCTACGTCGTCCGCGGAATGCGAACTTGAATGCACGTCACAAAATTATCAATCAACGTATAATGAACGAGCTACATTCTAATCACCTCATACGATATCTTGGGGATTGCTAACCGAGTTCTGCTTCCCTGCGCCAGTTTTAAGTCTACATGGCTCCTAGGTACATTCAGGTACGAGTTGCCCCAAGCAAGAAAGCGATTATAGAAGCAAAAAAATTGCTCCATACTTTCTAAAAGCGGTGTCATTAACGCTAAAAACTATAGAATTTTTATATTAACAGAACCCTATTGCGCCTATCGATTGTACCTCATAGCAGTGCTACGTATCAATCAGAACATATGTAACAAAATTAGAATGGTAATAAAAAAGCCATGATGTATGCAAGGTACACAGTAAAACTTTTTTACACCCTTTTTGTCCAGAAAGGGTCTAGTATAAGTGCAAAAAGGGTGTTAGGAAGCCATTACACCCTTTTTCTTGAATCTCAACACCCTTTTTGTAGCTGTGCACCCCTTTGTGTGTTAAAAAAGGGTGTTCACCAACTTCAACACCCTTGTTTTTTAGTAGGGTGTTGAAAGGGTGTGGAAAAGGTGTTAAACTTTTGATTTATTTACGTCATGTATGTATTCATGTATAATTGCACTGTGAAGCACAAGAGATCCCCTCATACCCTCCTCTCCACCTCGTAAGAAATGTCCCAAAGCAAAAGAAATATTGTTAACCTGCAATGGTCGCTCGTTTCCATATACGCTGCGCTTCAATGCCGAAGTTTAGCTTTGGCACGTGAAACATCAATTTGAACTTTTAAAATAAAAAAGGCTATATTTCTGTGGCGAAAAGGGTGTCGACCAACTGCAACACGCTTGGCTTTCTGCAGGGTGTTTAAAGGCGTGAGAAATAGGTTTTCAGCAGCAAAGCAACAGCGCTGCTGGGGTTGACCTATCTTCTACCGGTATTGCTAAGTTTGGCTACGTTTTGCTAGGTTTTGATAAGTTTGTTCGGTTGTGCAACGTTCTTGCTAGGTTAGGCCAGGTGCTGAGGGGTGAGCCCAAGTTTAGCCGGATTTTACAAGGCTGTTCCACTGTGTCCCCCACACTGACAGCGCATCCAAGGGGGAAACAAGGTAGGTCGACCCCAGCCCTGCCGTTTCTCTAGACTTGCGCCACCACTGGAAGCAGCGCCATTATTTTGCGTTTTAGAATCCCCGAAAATACTAGTACATTTGAAATGGCCTAATAAGAGGTGCTCATACGCATGCGCCCCTTGTGCTCACACTCGAAAAGGCACGAAAGCCGGCTTCACAGTTATAATACCCTATCTGCGGGGGTGCACCCTTTACAGGCGGCGCTGTTCTTTTTCTTGGTATTTTTTTTGCTAACGCCACCGAAACTATCTCACGCTTAACGAGCTTCACTGGTAATAAACTATGCCAATTTGAGTATTTCTTACCCCCTTTTCTCAGCTCGCGGTCCTTCCTTACACCCTTTTTCCTAGTTTCCAAAGCACCAAATTTGTAGCTTTACACCACTGTGGGAAAAATGGTGTTAAAATAATGAACACCCGTATTGAAGGGTACTGAGAGAGCGGGGAATACTTGTTCACTCGTTAATAAAATTTTATAGCTTGCTGAACATCTATACCTACCTCACGATTAAAAAATATTTGCGAATCCACATGCTGATTTGTATACGCTCACATTAAAATGTATAATTCCGAAATTAGAGCTAAGATATCTGGATTTTGCGACAAGCCCACCGACTCTATCGGGGGGGCTTTCCTCCGCTGGATATAAAAGCAAGAAGAGCACATGTATATCTAAGTATGCACTCGCTGTACCTATGCATCCCGTACGTTTTCTTGATCAATTCATTTGTGGTCGAAGTGTGACTTGTGTGTGTTTAATGTGTCTGCATTGAGTGCTGCGCCCTCCGCCGATTCACGCTGGCACGCGTAGCTGCGCTGCCCACACTTTCAAGCAACCTCACACCCTTTGTTAGGGTGTTCACACGAACACTCCTTTTTTAGCCAAAACACATTTTAAAGGTGTGCGCCATGCCCTTTTCGGCCAAAAATGGTGTAAGGATCAAAGTTAGTGTTTAGTATGCCGATATTCTAAGCCGTATAGACACGCACTGCAGTATCGGGAGAAGCTGAAGTCGGCAAGCTTGACGACGTCCACCATGGTGAGCAGGATGTTTTCGCACTTGAGATCGCGGTGGGCGATGTCGTTCTTGTGCAGGTACGCAAGGGCGCTCACCAGCTGCATGAAGAACTGGTGCGCCATCCGCTCGTCCAGGCGGGTCACCTTCTGCGACACGGCAGCGGTGCGAACGCGGAAATGGGCGGCAAGTGAACACTCTGCACGGTGCTGGACAAAGCGGCAGTTTTGATGCATCGGATTCTTTACTCGAGCAGAACGCAGTACAGAAAAGAAATCAAACACACTAGGGCTTCTGCTTTGAAGGGGCAATGGATACAAATACAAATTTGTTCAATTTAAAAGGACGAGCCTTGGGTAACAAATTAGCTCCTTTCCAGCCACGCAACACTTTTTTTAAAGACGATAGTCTTTCTTGGGCTACTTAAACCCAGAAATTTTGGTCTGTCTGTATGTCTGTCTGTCTGTCCGTCTGTCTGTACTCGATTCAGCCACCCGGCCAAAGCAAAACATTGCCTGCGCAATAGTCTTATATAGTCACAGCTAAATCTACCCGTCTATGTCCGGTGTAATGTTCATACTTCTCAACGTTGTTAAAGAAGAACAAGACATTACGCAAATATGAGACAACAAATCAATACAGAAGTGATATTTGCAGTGTTCCTTTATAAAAATTCAAAGCATGCTGACTTTTGCGAAATTAAACACTTCATCAACTGCACAAAAAGAATTCCGCCGTCGCCTGCTGTCGCCCGCGCCACTATAGCTTCTGGTGCCATTTTAGGAAATCAACCGGCAACAGTTACGCAAGGTTCCAGTAGATAGTTTGCACGTTCTGCTAGCAACGCACGTGGAGTAGGGAAACGCGGTTCTATAAACGTTGAAGTAGGGTGCCTCGATTAACGCGCGTCTTCGCCGTACGGCAGCGTTCGCATCGAGACACCCGGTTTGGAGCAGTGGAACGCGGGAAATTTAATATGATTTAAGCACACATTTGGCGTCTTTACCTTGGGAGGAGCGCGACGTAAGAGGAACAACATGAGAGGTGAGCGGTAAAGTACATTTACTTCGCAAAAGTCGATAAAGACTATCGTCTTTTGACGGCATTTGCAACGAAAGGAGCAGATACGCGGCCAATTTTTATTCTAGAAAACGCTAGAACTGTGTAAAGGCTTTCAAATTTCGCCGTACAGTTACGTAATATGGGCAGTGACGCCGCAGAGAGAGGCCAGCTCTAAAGTATCGTTATCAGTGTGTTAACTATGCTCAAATGAAAAAAGCCCCACCCGCCGCGGTGGCTCAGTGGCTAAGGCTGCTGAGCACGGGGTCGCGGGTTCGATTCCCGGCCACCGCGGCCGCTTTTCTGATGGAGGCGAAAAGCAAAAACGGCCGTCTGTACGAAATTTCGGGGCGAGATAAAGATCCCCAGGTGGTCAAAATTAGGCCGGAGCCCTCCACTACGGCGCGCCTCATCGCCGACGTTGCGTCGGCGCGTTAAACGCTACAGTAAATCAAATTAGAGCCCCCCCCCCCCCACCTCCCCCTACAACCGCTCAGTCATGTTTCTTCGGCGTTGGCTAAAGTCGGGAACCTACAATGGCACAGATAAGATTCTGTGACTTCATAGAGGAATCACCGGAAAGTGGCTTCGGAGTCGCCACTGCTTTTATTGGTATCACCCTTCTTATCCAAACAGGGCATTCTTTTTAATGAACCCAGCCCAATTGTATTTGTCTTTATGGCCCCTTTTTATCACTGTTGGGTCATTAAAGATTCCACAGGCAACAGTGTGCGTGTTTCATTCCCCTTTGTTGGCCTACTCATAGTACAAAGTGTGAATGGTTATTAGACTGTATATCCTACGACGCTCATATGAATGTGGACTTTTAAAGCCGTAGATTAGCCTATAAAGATGCCAGCGGGCTTGAGCCATACACGTATCCAATGTGAACGTCCCCGTTATGATCGCCCTGTACAAGCTGCAGGACACGATTATGGTCCCCAATTTTATGCTATAAATATTGCTCAGAAAGACGAGGTGGGTGCAACCGGACCACTACCTAAGCATCCAGTACCGTTGAAGGTTGCGTAAATTGTAGTAAGATACGCTCAGTAAGCACGAAAACTTCCCAGATAGAAAATCAACGGCAGTAGTGACCACGACCCGCTTTTATAGATAGCGACCTGCCCGTAGCAGCCGGCGCCAATGCGAGCCAGGCTAGCCTGCCGAGAGATCGCTGCCATGTGGAGGGTGTGCTTCTTTAACTTAGGATAAATTTAATCCTCAGCCTTCATATTGTCGCTTCGCCAGTAAAGCAGTCTGCGACTGCTGGCATAAAATATGGCCGTAGTACCTGTAACGGCGCTGTGTTTTTTTATTTTTATTTTGACCGCTTAAACTAAGGGCATGGATGTGGTTTTAGGCCGCGGCGCTCACTTGTCTAATGCAGGCGAAAAGCGATAACGCCCGTGTTTTCGAAATTTCGCGCACCTTAAAGGGACACCGAAGTGATTTGAAAACATTGTGTCATTACTTGTGCAAATTGCAGTCTGTAGTCCCTTGGCCACCTTAGACCACTCTCGGTGCTTTTAGGCGAATTCATTTAGCAGAAAAATCAATTCCAAAGTGACCTTCCTGCCTGCATCATCCTTGCCGATTTCTTAAGAAGTTTCGTACGAACCTCACTTGAGATGGCTTAGCTTGCCTGCGCTACTGCGCGGTTCGCCGACCCTCCAACAGTCGCCGGCCCGCTGGGCGGCGGCGGCAACGTTTATATACTACAGTAAAAGCTCGCTAATTCGAACTCGGTAATTAGAACTTACAGTTAATTCGAACAAACGCCCTGGTTTCGGTACAGCCCTGTATATTTCAATGGGGGAAAACTCACGATAATTCGGACACGTCGGCATCCGGAACCAGTTATAATTCGAACTGCGATACCCCTGGTTGCCATCTCTCCTCGCGAAAGAAGTCGGCCCAGAGTGATTACAGGGTGTTGCAAATCCAGAGCAAACCAAACTTACTAGAGATGAAAAACAACGAAACAGAAAAGAACAGCTGTGACAGCTTCTTTCGCTTCCGCAGCTGGCGCCGCGCCGCCTGCTCCAGTGCTCCGGCGCATGCAGTTGCCGGTTTTCTTTATGCCGCGGTCGCCGTTCTGGGCCTATATACGATCACGTGGCGTGAGTAACAACCGTGGGATAGTGCCTAGTTCGCGATAACAAGTCCAGAGGTGGCTTCGTTGTGTTCTGCCCGTAAAGAGTGGCGCGAAGTCCATTCATTCTCTCTCCCGCCCGCTAATTCGAACTCCGCTTAATTCGAACAATATTATGGTCCCCTTCGTTTTCGAATTAACGGGCTTTTACTGCACAAACGCGGACCTGTGGGTCGTCGCAATTCGTTCGCTCACCTGAAACTAAGCCACGACACCATTTGTGCCTCGAAGAATATGCCTTTAGTTTGTTAGTTTGTAGACTGTATCAGGCGTAGCGTGTTCTATGAAGTCGAAATAGCACTACACAAGCAACACAAGCGCACATGCGAACCTTCGCTGACTGGTGCGGTAGTAGAAACGCTAAGGCCAATTACAGGCGGTAGAAAAGTCGGCGAAGTTAATATAGGTGCCAAAAAATCAATGTCAACCGAAACATTTATTTGGAAGCGTAAAACCAAGGTGCGCGAAGCGCTTTTCACGCTAAGGTAACTAGCACATCAGTCAGCAGCACGACCACACATTTGCGATAACTTTTCTGCCTAAGGGATGCAGTCGCTAAAGCTAAGATATTTATGGGAATTTCGGGGACGCCTAGTGCACAATCGTAATTCAAGGACTAGTCATCTAAGCTTCTAGGATAATTGAAACTAACAATACACGATATACCATATATATTTTATATCCCCTACACACAATAGTTGTGGCTTTGGCCGAGTGGTCTGAACCCCTGAGTCATTTCCTTTGCAATTCCCAAGTTCGAATAGCCGATAGCGCTCGGGGCATTTTTTTTAGGTGATGTCCTTGTACTTGGGTAATATTGTCACCATTTTGCGCTAAACTACGTTGCCTTACGAGCGAGTTGGCAGAATAGGTGCAGACTGACACTGACGCGCTGGCCAGTTCTTGTTGGCGGTGTGTTGACATCAGCACCGACTGCTTGCGTGCACAGTGCCCAATCAGCCGACTCTAGGTCTCGTGCGAACACGCCTCTTAAATACAGCCACGAGCCAACCAAACTCCAACGGTGGGGGCAAAATTCACATTTGAGCGTCTCCGGTGACACCGAGGGCTTTTAAGCACAGCCTACGCCTCGGCTAGTGATTGTTACAATTGTAAGCCATGCTGGCAGGCTTATCTGATGCATTTTACAGCGAACACGTAATTTAACAAAACTTCTTAAGGGGGGGGGCTAGTTCGTTCATGATTCTTAAAAATATGTTTAGCGCAATAACCAAACACAGTACACAAGAAAGGAGGCGGGACAGGCGCCAACTTTCAACTGAACATTATTCACTGCCGGAGCCGATAAATATAGAAACAACTGCAGCATGCGCAGCATGCGCCACAGTAAGTGTCACAAGTACGCATATGTGTCAATGACCGAAACACTCGAAAAAAGATTCCACCGACTTATCGCTGATACACTTATCGCCGCTTTGCTAGTTATATAAAGCTTCCAAGAGTTCCCGTGCTGTCGCATCTCTGCTCCTACCCAGAATTTTAATCTCACACAGAAGTGGCTCACACTTCAAGGCATCTCAATGCGCATGCAAATGCGCATTTCCTTTATTTCTTTACCGACAGTTCATGTTCTCGTGTTCGGTCGTTGATACATCGGCCGGTCTGGCCAACACAGACTTTCCCGCATTTACGTGGGATCTGACATACGACACCTATAGCGCAGACCACAAAGGGCCTAGCATGCTTCTTGTAGCATCCTTGCATTTTGCACCCATTGGAAGAAGTGCGCGTGCAAATTCGGGCAAACTTACGCGGCGCCGAAAACAGGATCGGAATCCCGTGCCTGTTGGCCACCTTATTGAGGTGACGGGCGACTTTGTGGATGTAAAGCACCACTTCGGGTTTTGCCGTGCTCTGCGCTGGCTCAGGCGCTCTTCTAGAGGTGCCTCCATTAACCTTCTTGAGGAGTGCCTCAGCGACTGAGTACAAAATCGTCCACAGGAAGCCAGCTGAACGCAGCCTTTCAATTTCTTTATCCACTGGCTTAATTCAACAAGCTCACTGCCGACATTCATGTTCAATGACACTCTCGTTTGCTCGAGCGTCGCATATAGTGAAACAGCCGAAAAAAAAGAATACTTGGGAGCCGGAATTGCTGAATAAAAAGAGCGCTACTTTATATCTAGCTCACATAATTTAACATGTCAGGTAGACATAATAGTAAACGCAAGAGCGAAAGTGATTGATCAAGAAGTTGACATGAGGGCCGTTAGGTAATTCTTTAGCAATTTTCTTATTTGCAGCGGTATTATCCAAATTGTTGAGGCAAGTCGCCCCTTCCCTGCCAAATACACCTGCACAAATTTGAAGAGAATTTTCAAAAAGTGCTTAGCAGACTTAAAGATTTTAATAGAAATGCATGTTTTAGAGCAGAGCCCATAGGCAGTGTGAATTCGAAGGCGCAAGGAAATCCGGCCGCTCAGTGCTGATTCGCCTTTGGTTTTTACCGGCTCATCTACACCGCCCCCCACCAGAAACTTCGACGTCCCCCCTAAATTCATCATCATCATCACCACCCTATTTACGCTCAGTGCAGGGCAAAGGCTTCTGCGACCAATTTATCCCCGCAAAAGTATTGATCTCATTCCCCATCTAAGTTTCTGCCGCCCTCTGCCAAGCTTGCTTTCTTTAGGGATCCACTCTGTTACACTTAACGACCAACCGTTATCTTGTCTTCGCATTATATGCCCTGCCCACGTCCATTTCTTCTTAATTTCTAGTAATATGTCCTTAAAACATGTTTGTTCCCTGACCCACTCCGCTCTCTTCTTGTCCCTTAATATTACACCTATCATCTTCCGTTCCATTGCTCACTGAGTCGTCCCCAATTTAAGTTGAACCCTCATAGTGAGCCCCCAAGTTTCTGCCCCGTATGTGAGTACCGGTAAGATGCAGCTGTCATACACTTTCTTCTTCAGGGACAATGGTAGGCTGCTATTCATTATCTGAGAATGCCTGCCGAATGCACTCCACCCCATTCTTATCCTTCTAATTATCTCTGCCTGATGATTGGGATCTGGGGTCACAACTTGGCCTAAGAAGACCTTTTCGCTGCCCTAAATTCAATTCCTCCAAAACCCCCCGGATTGGGAAGGCCTCGGAGGGTAGCAGTGCGGAAAGCGTACCAGTATCTTCTCCAGCAGGTCTCCCCCGTTGGCCATCTCCATGATGATGTAGACCTTGCTGGGCTCGTCCATGACGGCGAAGACGTGCGTGATGTGCGGGTGGCGAATCGAGCGGATGATCTTGAGCTCGCGCGGGAGAAACTTGACCTGGTACATCGTCGACGACTTCTTCTTGATGATGATCTTGCAGGCATACGACAGGCCTCCCTTCGTCACCAGCCTGCAAACAAGATATTGCGGCAACACTTTGGTCAAGACTGGTGGACTTGCTGTGCGAGAGCACGTGCAAGTGCGCGCCATATGATGTTTTGCCGTCGACTGCGGCTGTGTGGCTGTGTATTACAACGCAAGAGTCGCTAGACGCGGTAAGTAAGCTCAGGACCAAGTCTACTCCTTAGCCTCATCCAGTGCCGTACATACTATTGGGCGAAGTCATCACAGCAGTGTATTCCAGCACGTTCATTTACGCACTACCGCAGGGACGCATAGATTTCTTAGCTGCGTGTCCGTGCCTTCTCTTATTGCTCGTGTTTCTGTAAGGAGTGTTATTGGGTACATTTTCTAGCCACTCGGCCAACTTTATAACTGTGTTAATGGATTGATCAATCAGCGGACAATGATCCATAACTTCACGTAGCGCAAAGGGACCACAGGAAGATGTAAAAGGCACAAGCGCTAACTTCCAACTCTTCTGAACAAATGACAATTATAAGTATTTACTGATAGTCTCGCGTTTTTGTTCGCTGACAATTACTGTAAATCAATTGCTGATTGATTGACTGATTGATGATTGACTGATTGGTTGATATTCTTAAGAGTGCCGGTAGCGGGGTTATATTCAGTTTTGATCGCACTGCCGCAGCATGGGGCCACACGTCTATATCACCTGTCTACAACGTAGCTGACAAAACGCGTGGTTACTGAACACACAAACTTCGGCGGCATGAAAATTGCGGTAAGAAAGAAGTATCCTTGGCAACTGTAATGGTAGTTATAAAGTTACGTTGTCGCTAAAATGATACAACGAGGTGGACCGACAAGGGGGCACAGCGCTGTGCTACCCCAATGCAGACGAGGAAAAAGTGTGCGTGGCGCGTAGCCTTGAGCGAGTTGTCATGGCGCCCTTGAAAATAGAACGCTCCACCCTCGTCTATCGTTGTTCGCCTCATCTGCTGCGCCGCCACGTAACAACATTTTGCCACTCCTGAGTGCCAACAGACCAGTTCATACCTAAGGTACCAGCATATACGGAGCGCTTCGCTTACCAAACCGCGTCCCCACCTTTCGTACTGTGGTGGGGATTGTCACGAGCAGTTCTCCGGCCAGAAAACCTGCTTCTAAAGGGAGCGTGTATACCTGACCGTAGAGTAGGATCCGGCGCCTAGCTTCTTGCCCATGTCGTAGCCGTGCTTTGCCAGGAACTCCTTGCACTGCTCGTCTTCCTCGGTGTCATCCTCGCTGGAACCCATGACCGATGCCGCAGAGTGTGCTTCTTCTTCTCCTCCGGCCTCCTCTTCTTCTTCGTCGCCGCCTTTGTCTTTAGTGTACAGCCAGGACAGCCAGTGGTGGCCGTGCAATGAACATGTCTAGTGAATGACGTTCTCTAGAGTCACGGTGGCCTATACCTTGCTGCAGCGGACTCATTTTTCGTTGTAATACGCGAACGGAAAAGAATACCACCTCAAAAAAAGATTTAAAAATATCACATTTTAATTACAGCGCCTAAGCCACTGGTACAGTGACCGTAGAATGTCTTGATCCAGTGGCGCGAACGGGAGCGCTCTGCAGCGTTCGGCTGAAGCAAAGCGCATCTACCGCCGCCAGGGGCGCCACTGCGCCTTCTCCGAAAAGGGTACCGCGGTTACCCGAAAAGGGTATCCGAAAAGGGTACATCACTCGCGGAGCACAATAGAGATGGCGCAGTGAATGGTCCGCCGGCTAAGCGGCCGGCGTTCGTTGTGCACCGGCGGGCGTGTTGGCGGCAACCGCATTTCCGTCGGGGCTTTTGTCGTCTGCTTGGCGACGATAGTTTTGGGCACAGAGGTGGCTTTTGGCCTGCTTTGGCAGGGGTCGCTTCAGCGTTCATTGCGCTTCACTCATTCCCACGGGTGCTTATTAACTTGTTCAATAGCACCACCTGCTAGGGTCAACCCGCACCCCGAAGGATTGGAGTGGTCCGTACGGACAAATGATAGCGTTAGGAATGGTTTGCATGTCGTGAAAAAACAACATGTCATGATGGTTATGTTTTTAAATGCGAAGGCCGGACTAAGGGCAAAGAGCGCCAAGAAGAAGTTATTTATTGGTTGATGAGACTAAATCCTGAAATGTGTGAAAGTGACGTAAAAGTGACGCAAAGCAAAACGGCAATGGAGATGGCTGGTGTATAGGGCCAGGAGCTGCAGAAATTTTACCTCAGCTAAAAACTTAAAAACACGTTTGAGGCGAGGAAACATTGTTCGTCGGACTAAAATGTATGAACGGTGCTGTGGAATTTATCGTCTGTATACTTCACGGAATGTTTGTGATGATGATGATGGTTAGTGTTTAATGGCGCAATGCCAACGAGGGCAAAGAGCGCCAGTGAGGACGTTATTTAATGAAGAGAAGTGATGCAAAGGTAGGTATAAAAAACTGTAAACCGAACATAGTAAAATCAGTTAAAGAAAATGGTGATGGCTGGTGTATAGGGCCAGATTTGATTATGCGTGATACGAAATGAGGTTTAAAAACTTGACCTCTGACAAATACTCAAACACACGTTTCATAGAAAGCCATGGCATCGTCACCTAGAAACAACGATGGATGTAGGGGAATATGTTGTCTGTAAGAGTTCTATGAAAGTGTTTTGTCGTGTTCTGTGAAGTGCCTTGCATGTGATTAGGATGTGCACTACGGATAGGGCCTCTCCGCACCTGCTGCACTGGGGTCTAGGAGATCCCGTCAGCAGATACGAGTGCGTCGCATGGGTGTGCCCTATCCGCAGCCTACCCAAGGCGACTTCCATGTGTCTGTTGTGTGAGTCAGCTGTGTACCGTCCCAAGTGTGGCTTTATTACATGCAGTTTGTTGTCTGTCTGTTCGTCCCAGTGTGTTTGCCATGTTCTGCGCAGGTGTTGTCTTATGTGTGGCTTGAGGTCTGTGTAGGGTATCGTTGTAATGTCTACAGTGTTCCTGAGTGCAGCAGCAGCGGCCCTCTCGTCTGCCAACTCATTCCCAGAGATCCCTGCGTGTCCTGAGACCCAGCAGAGGACCAGCTCATGCTTTTGTGCATACACGGACGTGATAGTGTTGAATACAAGTTTAACTATGTGGTTTTGGGGGGGCTTGTGCGATGACAGTGCGCGAACAACACTCAAAGAAGCTGTATAGGTGATGGAATTGGGAATTTGATTTTCAAGAATGTGTCGTACAATCAGTAAATTCCATACGCTTCTGCTGAAAAATTGTTGTGTGCTACGCTCATGTTCTGGCTGCATTGAAATTTGGACTCATGAGCAAGCGCACGACACCACAGTGGAGGTTTTAGAAGCGTCGACTATAAAATTCTGCACATGTGTATTTAAACTGCAAAAGACAAAAGTGCTGCAGTATTGCAGCTCGTGATACACGATGTTTGTCAAGTCTCATAAAAGAAAGGTCGCACGACACACGGGCGAACTTGCCAAGGCGGTAAACTGTTAGAAAAGGATGACCTGTACACATTATAAACGAAAGCACCAGAGATCCGAGGCTCGCTCTCTCACTCTAAGTGAAAAGGGCAGAGGAACGGATGGGCGATTTACAAAGAGCAGAGATGTTGATGTATCGTTAAAGACAGGATAAAAAGGATGATTATTCAGCGACGAAATTTTAAAAGCATTAAAGCAAAGTCCATGTAGTTCCGTTGGTTCTCAAGGCTCCACTTATCAACACTCGACATAAAGACTCTCGGCAGGGCTAGGCGAAAAGCACCCGAAGCAAGACGGAAGGCCCAAGTGTAGCACTGGGTCCAGAATTTCGCAAGGCTATGTCTTAGTTGCCGACCCATACCAACCACACTGCCATAGTCTAAAGCGAGACCCAACCAACGCAGTATACAAGCGAAGCAGGAGTTCTTTGTCGGAACCGTAGGATTGGTGGAGAGAACCTTAAGTATATTTCATTGTTTTGAGACATTTATTTTTAAGTTCCTTGATTGTGGGGAATGAATGTTGAGTTTGTAGGTCAAACACAACAGCCTAAGAACTTGTGCTCCTTGTTCACAGGAAGCCGAACACGCCATTAAGATGAATGTCTGGGTCCTGGATGGACCCCGCGCTTCCTGGAGAACACAACGCAGGAGCTTTTACAGGATTCAATTTAAAACCATTCTTGCCTGCCAGCCGACAAGTTTCTTTACACCAAGCTGGACTTGACGTTCGCAGATTGAGATATTGCATGATTTATAGGATATCTGCACGTCATCTACATACATGGAATAAGAGATTGTAGGTGGCAGTGCCTTACCAAGAGAGTTCATTTTTACTATGAAGAGAGTGCAGCTCAACACGCCACCTTGTGGCACGCCATTTTCTTGCACGTGAACCTTTGAGAGTGCACCACCGACTCTTACTCGGAACGTTCTGTCTGACAAGTAACTGACAAGAGCGTTCAACATGTTACCCGAAACACCAAATGACTTGAGGTCACTAAGGATCCCATAACGCCAAGCGGTGTCGTATGCCCTCTCAAGGTCGAAAAACACAGTTAAACAATACTGCTTATGCGCGAAGGCATCCTTGATGTACGAGTCAAGAGCTACCAGTTGATCGTTCGTCGATCGCCCCACCCTGAAGCCTGCCTGGCTGCTCTCGAGAAGACCGTTGTACTCAAGGAAGTACACAAGCCTGCGATTTATTATCTTCTCCAAGAGCTTGCACAGGCAGCTCGTCAGGGCAATAGGACGGTAACTTGAGGGGGATGACGGGTCCTTTCCCTCCTTCAGGAAAGCTACAACTATAGCCTCCTTCCAAGAGTTTGGAATGTGCCCCGAAAGCCATATCTGTTATATAGGTGTAAAGTGTTAGAAGAGTGTCTGTGTGCAGGTGTTGTATCATTGTGTATGTGATGTTGTTGTCTGGGCCTGGAGCTCAAAGTTTACACGTGCTCAAGGCAGCCATCAGCTCATGCAGTTGAAAACTCCGTAGGTATAACAAGATGTTGACCTATTGTTATCTAGTATAGGCTTCTTTCGGCGATGTTGTTATGTGTTTCATGAAAGTGTTTGTGTAGTGTTGCTGAACTAGAAAAGTTGTTGGAAGTGTGCGCGAGTGTGTCAGCCTGGTCTTTGAGTGTGTCCCCCTGTGGTGCTTGACCAGAGGCAAGGCTGCTGTGTTTGTTTGTCCCTTGAGTTTGCGTATTCGTGTCCATACTTTTCCGTGTGTCTGTGTAGGAATTTATTTGATGTCTATGAATGTACGCCGACTCTCTCGTTTTGCCTCACGGCGCACACGTTTTCCTAATGCCTTTGCCCGTTTGATCAAGAGAGGTTTCCCGACGTGGGGTGCCGACGCAGGATACCCCACGCCTTGTTCTGGGCCTCCCGCGCCCGCCTACAGTCCTCATTCCACCACGGCCTCCGCTGGTTGCGCGGGGCACCAGAGGCATGGGGAATGGACTTTTCGGCGGCGTCGAGGATGTGCGCCGTGAGGAGTTGGGTAGCTCTTCAACGTGTAGGTGTTCTATGGATGTGTGGTTTGTAGTTTGGATGTCTCTGTAACTCCAGTTAGCTCGTGCTTCATTGAACCTATTATTGGGAAGATGAACTGCTTGGGCCTTTACCTATATATGTAAGTAGGTGGCGAAGTGGTCACTGCCATATGGGTCAGTTCCCACACCCCACTCGAGAAGAGGAAAGAGAACTGCGGAGCCAATACCCAAGTCAAGACGTGAGTATGTGTTGTGTCCTATGTAATGATATGTAGGCTGTTTATTGTTGAAAAGGCATGCTCCAGAGGATGTAAGAAACCTCTCTATCAGGCGACCCCGGGCATCCGTGTGAGAAGAGCCCCATAGAGAATTGTGAGCATTAAGGTCGCCTGTTAAGATGTATGGTTCGGGCAGCTGGTCAACAACGCCTCGAAGTCAGAGCTCGAAAGTGCAAGATCAAAGGAACATATATGGAGCATACCGTTATCACCCTATTAAATATATTGTTCGAATTGCTACAGCCTCAAACCAGTGTTCAGAGTGACAGGGTGGCAGGCTAAGGATTCGGGCAATTATGGCCACCACCGCCAGAAGAGTGCGTGCAGCCATCCCCTGTCCTTTCTGTATATCAAGTAACTGTTCAAGAAAATTGGTGTTTTTTAGAATTCAAATGTGTTTTCCTGAACACACATTACACTTCGCTGATAAGCATCCAGTATTTCGTATACATCGTCAAGATTAATTCAGAAGGCCTCTGCAGTTCCAATTAAACTATGTTTTCTCTTCCCATTATGATGTGTTATAGCTACTGGAGTGTGATTATTTATGTAGGGTCTTTCGGGGGCTTGACTCTTGGGAGGGCTTTCTGGCCTTGCTCTACTGACCTGGACGTCGCAGCCCGTTCCTTCCGCTGCGATGAAGCCGGAAGGGCTCGACGTCCATGTCGTCATCTGAAGGCAAGGGGGTGCCCAGCGGACAGGGGCCCCCTTGACGGTGGTACCCTTTTGGGTGTTCTTTGCTGCCAGTGCCGAAGGCGTGGGGAGCACCACAGATGACACAGGCAGTGAGGTGGGCGAGGGGGTCGCTGCGACTGACTCCATCTCCTCCGTGCCCTTGCGTTGTGCTTTGGGCCGGTGGAGAGGAAGCAGTGGATGCAGCGGCATGTTGGAGCAATGGACACAGGGAAGCCGTTGGCGAGTTTGACATCACACATTTAATGTACACACAAAAAACCCTCACGCAAAGCACTCAATGATTAAACTACACAAAAACGATAAACACCCACATCTCTAACTAACCCAAAACACAGCTCAAATACAAACCCCTAACATCACAGCTCAATATACAATTCAAATCAAAACTCAAAAGTATCTACAATAACGTCCTACACCTTCAGTCTAAATTCACTCATTACGTCAAGTCCTACTTGATCTCTTTCTCACTACAACTCCCTAGTTGTATCCTACGAATATGTCCCTACTGGACTGGCCTACCCCGCTGTCGTCGGCGCTGACGTGTCGCACCCGTTGCGTGGCCACGACCCGGTGGTAGCCGTCCTCCTCTCGCTTCGGTGCCGGCGTTCGATGCGCGCGGTCACTACTTGGACGGCGTGGGCTTCGCGCGTCCTCGCTTCGTTCCTCTGTGGCTACCCGCTGGTAGCCGCTCTCGCAGGAGGTCCTTGATGCCGGCGTTCGACACGCGCGGTCATCCCTTCGGCGGCGTGCTTCCTCGGTGGCTACCCCCTGGTAGCCGCTGCCGCTGGAGGTTCCAGGTAGGCTCGGCCCGAACGTAGCCTTTCGGGGCCGTCGAGACGAACGTCGACGGAGCGTGGACGCTGGCCGCTGGTGCCTGACCGATGCCGCTGGGGCCACGAAGACACAGGTTCGTGGTGCACCGAGGATGACGGTGCCGATGCTCAGTCGGCCCGCTCCCGCCCAGGCTCGGATGGCACGGTCGACGGCCTGGCCGCGTCCCCCTGGCTCGTTCGTTGAAGCGCACGTGCTCCGGCCGCCTCCTGGTTGTCTTCTGTTTCTTGCCTCTCCCGCTCTCTTTGTGCGCCCCGCTTTTATATCCTCCGGGCTCTCCCGTGGCGCACTCCCATTGGCTTCTCGCCTCTGCTATGTCCTTATATGGCCATCTCGCCACTTGTCCCCTGCGTGGCCTCCCCTGATTGGCCGAACAGTGTGCTGCCACCTTTTCCCAGGATTCCTTGGTGCGTCGGCGCTGGCGCTTGCTGATTGGCGCGTTCATGGCGCGCACTTCAAAATTCTCGTTCTTTTGTTCTTCCCTTCTATTTTTCGGGGGGTTTTGATGCATCCCTCTTAGGGGGTGCCCTTGATACATGACAATCCCCAACAGACGTTGTTGCCACCACAGCCGCTGCTGGTTGAGCGAGCGGTGCAGAGGCTGGTTGGGCTGCCTGGGGAAACCCTGGGGGGGCGGAGGCGGGACCAAGTCCGACTCGCGGTACTCGCGGTACTGGGTCCCCGCCGAAACCAGACGCCGCTCCGCCCCCCGGCGAGCCGCGTCGGCGTACTCCCCGGGGGGAAAGAGGAAAACCTCTTCCGCGCCTCTGGGAAGGTGATGTTTTCTGTCACTTTTCGATTGATTATTTTTCTTTTCCACTTGGAATTTCTCGCACTTCCTGGAGTAGGCCGCATGAGGGCCCCTGCAGTTTCCACATGTGAGGTTGTCAGAATTGCAATTGTCAGTGTGGTGGTCCTGCGCTGCACATTTCGCACAGGTTGTTTTGCCGCGGCAAGAGGTTGTGCTGTGCCCGAACCACTGGCACTTAAAGAAGCGGCGCGGGTTCGGTATGTATGGGCGAATAGAGCATCGGATGTAGCCTGCATTTATATATTATGGAAGTGTCAATCGGTCGAAGGTCAAGATAATGTGTTTGGTGGGGATTATCTTATCGTCCCTCCGCATCGTGGATGCGGCGCACGGCTGTGACGCCCTGGCCCTTTAACCCTTCAAGATGGTCGGAATCTGTTTCTGTAAGGAGATCCGACTCTGAAATCACACCCTGGGAGCTGCTCAGGCTCCGGTGGGGCGTGATCCTGATGTCCAGATCATGGATGCGAGTTTGGGCAAGAAGTGTGCGGGATTGTTTTTCATTGTTCAGTTCGACAAGGCTTTTTCCTGTCCTGAGCTTTTTGGCTTCATTCTTTTCACCTAATGTGCTTTGCAGAAATTTCGAGACAAGGAATACCGACAGTGAAGCGATGGGTCTCGTTGGGTCAGCTGACTCAATCACAAGAAAACGAGAATAGTTATTCACGCTTGTTGAAAAGACAGTTGTTGACAGAGGTGGGAATGAAACTTCGGTGCGGCCCCTTTTCGGGGGCCGATCACGTCTGGGGGGGGGTTTAGAAAATGCCAATGTCATAGTATAGAAGCAGGGGACGGGGGTACTTTCTTCTTTGACTTTACCCTGATGGTCAAAGAGGTCCCGGAGCTCCCTGCCTGGTGAACAGACAGAGAGCCCATCCGCCGAAGCTTGACCTGGGCTCCGACGGCCACCGTTCCGTGGTTTCTAACCCTCCACCTATAAACACATCGCCACGGTTGGATCCAAGCTTATGTTTGGGGGCTCGGGATCCGCGGTATCGCCAGTACCGTCACCAAGATTGCTCAAGGTGCCCCGTGCGGGGGTCTGTTGTCGTGTTGTGTTAAGTGTTTGCATTGAATGAGGATGTGGATCACGGATAGGGCCTCTCTGTACCTGCTGCACAGAGGTCTTGGAGATCCAGTGAGCAGGTGCGAGTGAGTTGCGTGCGTGTGGCCATCCGTAATCTAGCCAAGGCTACTTCTATGTATCGTTTGCGTGTATCGGAGGTGTACGGTCCCAAGTGTGGTTTTATTACATGTAACTTGTTGTCTGTTTGTTCACTCCAATGTGTTTGCCATGTTTTGCGAAGCTGTTGTTTGATGTGTGGCTTCACGTCGGTGTAGGGTAATGTCGTTATGTCTACTGCATTCGAGAGTGTAGCAGCAGCAGCCATTCGATCCGCGGCTTCGTTCCCGGCTATACCACAGTGGCCAGGGACCCTGCAAAGGACCAGTTCAAATTTGCGGACAGTACACAGACATAATACCCTTGACGATCAGATTTACAATGCTGATTTTTCGAAGACTTTGTTGACGACAATGCCCTCACAACACTAAGGAAATCTGTATAGATAATGGATTGTGGGAGGTGGCTTTGAAGTATATGATTGACAACAAGAAGTACACCATAAGCCTCTGCCGTAAAGATGCTAGTATGACAATTCAGAGTTCTAGTGACATTAAGGCCGGGCCCATGCGCCGCGCAGGACACAGAGGTGGCAGTTCTAGATGCGTCCGTCGCTGCGAAAGAAAAGATGCCTCTAGAGAGAGCGAAGAAGGGAAGAGCCACGTACAGAGGCACAGCGACGAGAGGGCGAACGAAGCAGGAAGAGAGCAAAGGGAAAGCTGGGCGGCCGACGGCGCGGGGACATTAGAGTTTTAGCTGACCGTTTCTGACGGTCCGCTCCGCTCCGATAGCAAGCGGGAGCGCCATTGCGCATGCGTGGCGCGCTAGCACGCTACCGGAGATACCGGAGCGGGGCCCCGCTCCGCTCCGGGGCCTCTTAAGCCCGTTCTACATGGGGCGAATTTCGCCTGCGAATTCGCAGTTGCGGCGCCGAACGTGCGGAAAAACGATTTATTTTCCTATTTTCACTGCTGCGACATAATGCCAAATGCTAAGCGGCGTTCACAAGAGAAGTTAGACTCATCCAAACATTTGGAAATTCGCCACAGCAACGAGAATAGATCGTTTTGGTTCACGAGCGGCACTGCAGCTGCGAATTCGCAAGCGAAATTCGCCCCATGTAGAACGGGCTTTAGCGGTCCGTCGCGGCAGCTTACGCTACCGTACGGAATTTTAACATGGCTGCCCCCGCGATGCGAGCGCGCTACCGCGAACTTCCTTTCGTCAGTTGAAACACGAGCGACGAAGCCGCGAAAGCGCTTCCGAATAGGCAATGGTGCCACACACTTAAAGAAAGGAAGCGAAAAAAATTCCCCCACATTTCCCCGAAGGGGAGCATGAGGAAGTGCGAATGCAGCGGGATGATGCTATGAGGGGGAGTTTGTTGAAATGTGGTGGCATTTGCCCGTTAGTTACATTAACACACCCGCGTGATCACGCTCGGGCCACTGGTCGGCGACTCTGGCTAGTTTCGGTTTTCAAAATTGGGGCGATCCTAGCGGCAGGTTGCTGCGGCGTGGCCCTTCCCTTTCCCTCATCGTGTTCTTTCTTTCCACACCACGCATGCCTCCGCGCCTCCCTCACGCATGCGCAACAGCTCACCGGCGCCAATATTTTTCTTTCTGTGGGCGCGCACGGCCGGCCAGTTCGGTGCTTGCGTAAGCGAGCCGGCGTGCGAAGGGCTGCGCGGTTGCCTAAACGCCTCACGGGCGAAAGTTTCGCTGCATTATCAAATATATACGAATGTATTCTAAATATGGGGCCGCGGGGGAAGGAGCGTCACCAGTCCTGGGCAGCTCTGTGGTGCAGCAACACAGGGCGAAACAGTTTCGGCCAAGTTTTTCGTCTTCTCCAAAATGACAGGTCAGCAATTAAGCTTTGTACAGTTATAGTGAATTCCTTAGAAGCCGACCGATTGCACTCTTCTATTTTTCTTCGCACATGTAACGTGAAGTTAATGAGACATGTCAGTGGTCTTGCAGTGGAAACTATGTGCAAATATATGCCAGCCGTGCAGGTACACAAAGTTTAATAAGTAAACGCGCATTCGGCGCGCAGACTCTTGCTCGTAAGGTGAATTTGAGGCGGCATTGCTGTTTTGCGATTGCCTTAGTAACTGCTTAGACGTCGATTCAGGATTCTTATCGATGTATTTTTTGTTGTTGTTTCGTGCAGTGGGTTTGAGTCTTGGGTGGGGTCCCAAGTCGAGGACGGTTCGAGACTTCATTGGATGTTTCCTGTGGTGAATCACCTCAACCCCTCCAAAGTTATCACGCTGCACCTGCTCACAAAGAAGGCAAGCTCAACTGTACGCGCTTCTTGTCATTGACTGCGTACCTATTACCACGTCGATTGTTGGCGCGGGGTAGCGTGTCCTAACCAATTTTTCCGGTGCCATCTTGCTCCAAACGGATATTGCAGCAAAACTTCTGCCAAACGTTGCTTCAGTGCTCCGAAAAATCTGACGTAAAACCGCGGTGTTCAATGCCAGTCAATTTGCGCAGGGAGCAGTGGAAGGCCAAGCCAAAATACATGCTTTGTCTGCAGCTGCCATTGCAAGCGTTTCGCTCATAAAAAAAAAAGGGTAGCATTGCCGGCTTTGCTGTTCAATCTAACCTGCGCGCACCGCGCCATGTCATCTTATCGCGAGAGGCTTTGCTGTTCCATAGTTCTAAAGATAGAATCGATATCGGACAGGATGAGATAAGAAGCGCTGCCCAGGTACGAGCTAGGGAGTAGCGTGTGACAACCTAGACGATATCTGCAAGTATTGAGCTCGGTACATGCGGCTTACAATACAGGAAAACTTTTTTTCTGCACGTCCCCCCCCCTCATAATCAGACTGTTCACGCGTCATTAAAAGAAAAGATGGGTGCGCTCGATTTGTGTTGCGATTGTGTTCTGTATTATACGACGTGGTTGTGCATTATTTTTGTACGCAGATATAATCTAATCATGAGTGGTCATAGTGCGGTTATTGTGTTGCAAAAGTTTTTCTCGCTGCATTTTGTTGGTGTGACAAGATTTCTCGGAAGTGTATGGTCGCGTCAACGCTTCCTTTCAGAGTTTGCGTTAACTGGCCCAAAAGGCAGGCGTTGAAGCATACCTGTGCGTGCTTTCTTTTAAATTTAGGTTCCCGTTTACTGTGTCTCTGAACTGAAACGAATTTTTGAATGTGTAAAGAACATTCCCGTCTTCGAGGTGAGCCCAAGAAATAAGTATAAATTGAGTGGAACTTTCAAGTTCTTTCCTTCCCCGCCGAGGTGTGTGCGAAAAAAATGTATACTAATTAAAACTTTCGAAGTTATTCTTGCGTAATCAATTATTGTGTACCTAAATGTGCATCTTGAACGTTTTTTTTCCTATTCTGCAATTTTGCATGCCTAAATTTGCATGTCATATTTTTGCTTAGAGTCCAACAGAGTGTACATAAAATGGTATGTGCATTATATTTTGTGTAGTGCATGTGTTTTCGTGACTTCGAATCAAGAGATGTCTTCATATGAATTTTGAATAAAATAAAAGCGAAAAGAATGTTTGTGTAACGCCCCAAGTATTATCGCCACAAGACACATTCGACACCATAAAACATACTATTACCAACATGTTTTTCTTCGTTCAATTGTTAAACACGTATTACTGCACACACATACCAAACGACGGGCGGCGGCCATTCCGAGGCTCGCCGCCGCTCGTACAACTTTCGCGCCTGGTGCCATTGCCGAGCGGCCCATGAGCAGCGACCGGCGGCAGGCGCGGAAGTTGGGCGAGCGTCGGTTGCTGCGGCCGGCGCGCGGCGGCCCGGACCGGCTGCCGCGGAAAAAATGACGTCATCAGCGTCCGCGACGTCACCAACCTCCTTTCCCCCTCGCTACTCGTTGCCATGACGATAAATGCAACGTTTTTCAGACGCCACGTACCACTAGGGGAGGATTTGGCGCTGTTGGCGCGAATTACGCGGGACCACGGTGGATGCTAGAGAGGCCGCCCCGTGCTCGGGCCGCGACAGCCTCGCCTTTAAACCCTCGCGCAGCGCGACGGCAGGCGAACGAAGCGGGAGAGAAGGCGAGAGCGCGCAATGGCAGGCGAGTGAAAGGGGAGAGGAGGCGAGAAAGCGCAACGGCAGGCGAGCGAAGGGGGAGAGGGAGGCGAGAACGCGCAAACGGCAGGCGAGCGAAGGGGAGACGGAGGCGAGAGCGTGCAAACGGCAGGCGAGCGAAGGAGAGAGGAGGCGAGAGCGCGTGACGTCACGGCGAGCGGAAGGGGAGAGGAGGCGAGAGCGCGCGACGTCACGTGGCGTACTACGTCATGGCGCCGTTGCTACGCACGCTCTCCCCTCCGCTCCGCGCCGTTGCTAAGGGCGAGGAGGCGCGCGCGCAATAACACCTGCGGCTGAAGACGGACGGCGGCAGAAGCGTGACTAAGGGTAGCGTAAGAAGTGCATTCGCACTTAAAACGTCTACGTCTACTGAAGCGCGGGGCTGCTTCTATGCAGCGCCGAGAAGGGCCGCCTTGGCTTGGCTATTCCAAATTTTATCGGCTTCTTGTGTTACTTAGAAAAATTATACCTTATTATCGACTACATTATACAACAAAAAGGTTAAATGAGGCTCAGAAACACGGTATTTTCCTTTGTTTGAGCGACCAAATACAAATTCCTGTTTCCTTGAAGATGATGTTTTGGTTTACACGCGCACGCGGAATGACTAGACACGCGAATCATTCCCCGTCGAGGGAGATACGGTTATCGCTTAGCTAAAAGCCTTTCGGCTGCTGACGCTCCCGTTGTGCTGAGCGGGACGTCGGGAGCAAAGCGGAGTGTCAAAAACGGTCAGCTAAAACTCTCTATTATCGGGCCGAGCAAATGATTGTTTTCTGGGCCACAGTCAGTGTTCCTCTTTATATCTTGCTCCCTGCTTGGGGCGCTCGCCAGCTATTGCCGCTGCCGTTTTTTAGTCTGGTACAGTAATTAACCTTTATGGAAGAAAGGTGTTTCACTTTTGTTGTCCCTGTACCTTTCTAGGTACGCTTTTGTTGCTTATCAGACCCGTTTGAGCCATCGGGCAACGACTACAAAGTAGCGTTGTGCCGTCTGCTAGCGGCGCAGACGATATGACGCGGATGTGCGATGCGTTGGCGGCGCGCGGTCGGACAGACTCTCCGTCTGTTTATGGTCGAGGCCGGCCTTTCATTTTCTGCGTGTTTTACGTTTCCGCGATGTTCCCCTACAGAAGCAAGAGGTATGGAATGGTGAGGAAAATATTTATTGCGAGTGCCGTCGAATAGGCGTTGGACAGGCCGGGTAGCCGCGATGTCAAAACGAAGGACGGACACCTATTGCTTTGCTCCGAGTTGTCACAGTGCATGGTTACCCAGGTGCTCCCAAGGCCGTTTTTGTTCGCCGCTCCCCCGGACGATGAACTCCGCAAAAAGTGAGAACAAAATTTGGGAAGACTGGACAAACTCTTGACCATATCTTCAGCCGTCGGTGAGCAGCCACCTTGAGCCCGAGTGCACATTGCGGGATTACATCCACGTGATAAACGGCTGTGAAGTCGGACTTGCACGAGGGAAGCTGTCACTGGCTCCAGGTGCTGTACCTACCATCCTGCCTGACTGTGCGTCGAATTCTGTACGGAGCATGCACGCGGAAGCCGCAAAAGAAAAAGCGGGCAACAACAAGAGTTTCAGTTTTGGCAGCCAGTAAGAAGCCACGACAAAGCTGAAGAGCCGAAAAAGATGAGGTGCGCCAGCCACAACACGAGGCTTCTCTCTCTGCGCAGGGCTCATCAAAATGAAGTCGCAAGTTCTGTGGAATGGGATGCTTTCACAATGAGCCATCTTCAATAAGTCAAGCTTCCTTCAAACCTTTGGTGCCGGCTAAATTGGGCCGACGATCGAAACGTTCTTTTCGCTACCACATCGATACGAAGAGAAGAAAAGCTAGACATTTTTCACGAGAAATCCGTGCTCTTCTATACCCATGACGACAGAGTGTCAGCGCAAACATTTTTTCGCGGTGTGTTATGCGGAAGCGGTGAAATAGATTCCCTTGCTGTTTCGAACAGTGTGCTGCAAGAAGCTGACAGCAGTTCTGCCTGCAAAGGGGCCGTGACGGCTATGGGGTTTAGTGATGTATTGCACGTGCTAATACCGAAGCTGCGATCTAAAACGACCACATTTGGAGACGCTGCCTTCAGCACTGAGTTCCTGGGGAAAGCTTCCTCTGAAAGTAATTTGTTCATTGCAAACTTTGCTGCTGAGAAAATCACCCGGGTGCTACTGGACGCGTGAATACTGGGTATAATATCCGTCTGTAGAGGCAAATTCACAAGTAGGTTCATGCCGGGACTTTATTACAGTAAATAAAAAAAGTAAACCTATTCGTAAAGAATTAAACATAGCAGTTGTCCACCGGCGGCACATCGAACGCGTACGCTCGTATCGATAGTCTGCGCAGGCAGACGACATCAAACAACTCGATTAATAGTCGTTTCCCTACCGCTCAAACGGGCAGATTTGCAACAAAACGTTCCTAGCAAGGTACGAGGATGCCAGAAGCGAGTATCCTTTTTTTTGTAAAGGTTACTTACTACCCAACATCGGCATAACGACACCCATAACCACTGCCGATCGCCTAAAGTACAGCGACTGCCGCGGCGGCGCCTCCCAATCGATGCTTAGTGGCTTCCCCTTTGTAACGGGGTGGCGTTGCACAGCGGCCTTAGTCGCAACGCTACTGTACAATCACCTCGCCAAAAAATACAAACGAAATAAATAAAAAACAATGTCAAAATAAAAAGCAAATAGATTTACGAAATGTTTGTGCTAGTCTGACTTCTTTGTTCGCATGTCTTCCCAGATTGTTCTCTGCTCTTTTCCCACCAACATTCTAACCTTCTTTCACTAACCTCTACTGCTGTCCAGTTCACGTTTCCGCTAACCTTTCTGGCTCATATCCGCAGCCGGCGCATAGTTCTTCCTGTACCGGCTCGCGGATAGGCGTTTTTGTCCGGAAGCAACCCGCTCGGGCTTCAAAAAGCAATGCACTCCCTTTGGTATTATCGAATAATTTTTCCCTTGTGATCTTCCTGCTTCCCGATCCTGTAGATATCTGAGGACTTCTTCGCATCCATCCTCTTTTTCCAGGTCGTTGTTTCTGTTTCTTTCACTTCATTTTTTATTGCCTTGGTCGTTTCCCCTGCACTTCCAGGTATCATATACTTTGTCCTGAGCCTTCTGGTTCTTTTCCTCCATTGTGTGCCCACGCTTTTCATGTAAAGATACCATAACACTTTGGCCGCCCATCTCTGATCATCTCTGAGGGCGCAGCAGCGCCACCTGGTGTTTTCTACACTGAAGAGCACGCCCCTTCCTCTCTGTTCGCGCCACTAGATCATTCTAGTTAACTATAGCCACTGGTAAAGCTGTGGACTCCTTTTAGCACTTCATAGCGCGAGGAGGACCTATCATCATCATCAGCAGCAACAAGACAGCTATTTGTGGTGAAGCAAACACTCACTTCCACATTGACACCGTAAAACGAGCCCAATTAGCTATCGCCCAGACACTTTTATCACGTCACCACTACATCAGCTCTCTCTAACGCGAACCACACAATTCTTAAATGTTGAAATTCATCAGCGCAGCGAAGCATAACGTGCCGCTATAGTTCCCAAACCCGATGGGTAACTCCTCGACGATTACCGTCTTCCATTTAAACTGCCAGTTTTTCTTAAGCGGACGCTTTAAACTCGGCCACTATAGCCAGCTACACAACACGTACGGCAATATGGCGCTGCAAGAATCTTACACCTCACCAAAATTCAAAACTGGCAACGCATGCACTCCAGATCAGACTTATATTGAATTCCAATGGCAGATCCGGAGCCGCCACCGTGCTCCACCGCGGAGCGCGCCGACTACGCGAAGAGCAGGTACGCCGAAGTTGCCTTTGGAACGCAGCCGCTTCCGCCGGAGCAAAGTGCCGAACCGCGACGGGAACAGGAAACCCCCAGCATTCTTTGCGTCCGCCTTCCCGAAATCGTCTGGTTCCCGCGGGCGCGTTCATCTCGCGCTGCACGGCCGGAGGAGGCACAGGAGGGGAGCACTGGCCGCGTATTCCCAAACGATATCCCATAAGGAACCCCGCCGACCACGCCCCCCCAAACAACGACGTCACGCCATGACGTCACTTCCTCTTCGTGCGCGACCTCGTACGCCGTGGGCTTTTGTTTGTTTGTTTGTTTCCCTTGTTTTGGGCGGCGGCCGATGGGTTTCGCTCCGCGGGCGAGGCTGGGCCTGCGGCGCTGCCGAGCGGAGCTGACGTACATGTGGTAGAAGCATGGCAGAAGAAGTTTAAGGGCCAACAACATGCAGCGTACTTTCGGCGTTTTCTCGAGTGGCGACGACGCCCGAGCAACGCCGATGTCTACGCTCGCCAGACATCTGCCTCGACGCATCCCGAGAAAGCATCGGAAAGCGGGCAGCAGCGGGCGGGTTTCACGTCCTTCTCGTGCTTTGGGGTCATTCCTTTCAGCAGAAGAGAATCAATTTCTTTTTAACTTCGGTTATCGGCTGCCTTGAGAAAAATTGCAAGCTATTTCTGTTCGAAGGCGCTCATTCACTTGTGGCTTGTTTGGCTTTCATCGGGGAGATCGGGTATTTGCGGTAGCTTTTTTTTAGTTAAATAAGGGAGCTCAGGCTACGTCGCTTGCAGTATTAGCATGATGGGGCTTGACTGCAAGATTGGTGCGTGACGACCAAGCCTTATCAACGCCAGAATGCTAGCGGCGCATGCCATTCCATTCGTTGCTACCGTGGCTTGCGTTGGGGAGACCGAGGTTTTGCGATAGCTTTGCTTGACTCAAATAAGACGGGCTGTGGTTACATCGCGTGTAGTAATAGCATAACTGTCCTCGGATTCAAGATGGGTGCGTAAGAAACAAGCGTTACCACGGCTCAAATATTTCAAATACGACTAAAGCAAATCACTCGACAATATATTCATTGGCAGCCTCTGTTAGGGTACCAAATTCTGGAGCCCTCGCTTCGTCTAAGTCGTTCGGAGCGGCTGTGTTTTTCCAATGATGTAAGCTGGAAACAGCGCATCGGCCTTTGGCCGAGGTACTTCATTTTCTGGACACGAAGAAAATACTTACAAGATCGTCCTTCCCCGTCTACCGACTGGTACCGTTGTCCTGAACACCGTTTTTCTGCATGCTGATCTCAAAGGCCGCCCGTACCGTGCTCCTGACTTCAGGGATGCTCTTGCTCGAGTAATGGATCTCAAAGACGTTATTAGCATTGGTCAATACCAGATGAGCCATGTATGGATGGTAACGTGCGTCAGTGCTCTTGCGAACCAGAAGCTTGTAGACCTCGGAAGTTTTCCCGTGAAGTCCTTAAAGTGTATGGTGTTTGACCCGGATTCGCGGGAGGTCAAGGTAAAGCTACTTTGGTTACCCCGCCACATGGAGAGCCGACGAATCGTGGAAGCGCTGGAACCGTACGGCACTGTCCAATCTGTAAACCGGGAGATTTGGCGTTGCCCTGGAATGGAACACATGGAAACTTCTAACCGGGATGTCTGCCTAGAGTTGAAAGAAGGTGTTTCTGTGAGCAGTATCCCGCACATGCTAGATGTCTATGGGATCCAGGGCTTGGTACTCATTCCGGGAAGACCAGCGCTATGCCTTCGTTGTAGCAGGACTGGGCACGTGCGACGGCAGTACCGTACACCCCGGTGCTACCAATGCCGGCGCTATGGACATACGGTGGAAAACTGTGTAATGACGTATGCTGATAAACTGCGTCAGGGCCAGGCGAAGACTACAGACGATGAAACTTACGAACACCTTATAGATGCATCTAAAGTGGTGGATGCTTCAGGAGAAGTCAGCGTCGCCCCAGGCCTGGCCACCGTTTCCCAGCAGTCTCCATCTGCCAATTTGGAGACCCCACAGCATGACCCTGTACTCCAGGAACCCAAACCACCCGATGGCGGGTTTTCATATTCCAGGAAGTGCGGGCCAGTGGGGCCTGTCTTGCCTTCAGCTGAAGATTCCAGGGACTTCGATGATGTGGGCCCGTCAAAGGAGGCCGAACTGCTTGAGAGCTCCTGTGACAGCGCATCGCTTCCCTGCAGCGGAGTCGCTAGGAAAGACAGCGCTACTTCCGAAAGCTTCACCAAGGCTGAGAATGGTTCTTCGGAGCCTAATGGTTCGCCGTCGGCATTGTGGGCTGATGCATCCCCTTTTTCTGAAGTCATGATGGACGCTGCTTCAGGGCCCCTAAAGCGGCCGACCTCTCTCTATTCAGAGGACACATGTTCTGGTGCAGAGACGAGGCAGGCGCCTGACCTTGCAGCAGTTGCAGGGGGAAATCCGGGAGCTAGCAGGTCAAATGTACGGCCCACCCCACGGAGGCAGTCTCAGCGGTCGTCAAAAACTAGGGTGACTCCTTTCGGTGAGGGGAGCGAATAGCTGATTCCTATGGCCAACTTAGCAGCAGTACACGTCGCTTCACTTAATGTAAGGGAATTAAGACAGACGCAAACAGTATCTGCTTCTGCAGCTTTTTCAGAGAAATTCTATAACTATTGCGGCCATTCAGGAGACCAAGCTAAGTACAGATGAGGACATGCAGGCAGCTCTCCAGCCCTTTTTATCTGAATACAGTGTTTGCGTTAGCCACTCGGTTGGCCTATCAGGTGGGTGTATGCTATTGGTTAGTAAAAAACCTTGATGCGACTGTCCTTGCTTGCAAAGTGGATGATGTGGGGCGGTTTGTCTGCTGCGACGTTGACATATCGGGAACTGAATGGCGCATTATTTGTTTGTATGCCCCCAACAAATTGACTGAGAGGAGGAGTTTCTTCCTCTCCTTGGCTCAATTTTTGTGCACCGAGAGAAGTGTGCTACTGCTAGGTGATTTTAATTGTGTGTGTACTCAGGAGGATCGTTCGGCAGGTAACTGGCGCTATGATTCCAGTGCCGCGGTTCTCAGTGACCTGATTAGTGAATACGGCCTAGTTGACATAGGAAGCGTTACAGGGAGCCCTGTATACTTTACGCATTTTCATCGTTTTTCTAGTGCCCGTCTGGACCGAATTTATGTTTCAACGGGAAAGTGCTCCATTGTGCGTGATTATGTTGTTAGGCCAATATTTTTACTGATCATTGCATGGTCTCTGCACGGATCGGTCCACAGGGCTGGCGCGCTCCTCCCATCCCTTGGGAACTGTGGAAAATGAACAATAGTATACTGTGGGACGGACTTTTTCAACACACAGTAGCAGCTTGCTTGAACGATACATTCGAACTTTCAAGCCTTAGTATTTTCCAAAAATGGGACCTTTTTAAACAAGAAATCAAAAACGTAGCTATAGAGGCGTCGGCTCGGTCATCCTTTTTGAAGCGACTTCACATACGTGAACTCCGCAGTTCCTTGATGCAATTACATGAGGCTGAAAGAGCTGAGGCCGGGACATTTTTTGATGAAATATGCAATGTTAAAGCTCAAATGCAGCAGCATATGACTGAAAAATATCGGGGAGCCCTTGTTCGATCAAGAACGCGTAGGTTTCTGCAGGAGCCGCCAACACGACGCGCATTTGGAGATGAAAAGCAGACAGCACTAGAAAAAGTTATAGTCGAAATTGAGTATGGGGGCCAAAGCTACTCTGATAGCCGCAGTATACTTGGAGCATTTTGTGCTCATTATGAAAAACTGTTTAATGGCAACACGGGTACCTGTAGTACGCCTGATTTTAATGTATTCCTCCAGCCTTTTCCTAAGCTCAGTGACGATGAGCGGGCTCTTGTAGAAGGACCAATTACGCTTCAAGAAGTGGAAATTGCCATTTCAAACCTGCAAACCCATAAGTCACCTGGACCTGATGGCCTCACTTCGGTGTTCTACCAAAAAATCTCGAGTATTCTGGCACCTGCCTTACATGAGGTATTTACAAAGGCCTATGAACTCGATGTCCTGCCTCCTACATTTTACCAGGATTATACTGTACTAATCCTGAAAAGTGACAACGCAGAAAAGTTGAAATGCGTGGATGGCTACAGGCCGATATCTCTGTGTAACGTGGATTACAAGATATTCGCGAAGGTGCTGGCACGCAGGTTACAGATTGTAATCACAAGTCTGATAGGTTCGCACCAGACTTGCGGTATTCAGGGGCCGAGCATTCAGACCAACATCCATATTGCTCGTTCAGTACTGGAGTGCGTATCCGATGGTGCTGGGCAGGTTGCGCTCCTTCAAATTGATCTTGCCAAAGCATTTGACAGGGTTAGCCATCCTTTCCTTTTTGCAGTTCTGGAGTCAGCTGGGCTTGGGGAAGGCTTGTATAAAGGCATATCTCTCTGTTATAAAAGCTGTACGACCCGGTTGATTATAAATCGCGAACTCTCTAGACCTATTCCTTCCGTACGGCAAGGTTGCCCGTTGTCACCCCTTTTATTCGGTTTGTACCTTGAGCCCCTGTGCATTAGTATTCTCCAAAGCAGTGCCATTCACGGTTTCTCACTGGAAAACTATGAAGTCAAAGTTTTAGCCTATGCAGATGACCTTGCCTTTTTTTGTACGGACAAGAAAAGTGTCTGGGAGGTAATGATGCTGACACAGCGGTTTTGCGATGTAAGTGGTGCTAAGGTGAACCTTGAAAAATCAAGAGGTTTTTGGAAGGGCTGGTGGGGTACGCAGCCACGTCAATATGGAGGCATAACATGGGACTCTGAAACAATACAGTACCTTGGGGTTCCTCTACATCAGATTCGGAACAGTGGACCTCATTGGTCTTCTGCACTTACTGTAGTGAAGCGTAAAACGCAGGCATGGATCGGGCGGGAGCTGTCTATATTTGCGCGTGCAGAACTGTGTAATGCATTTCTTGTCTTCATACTTGTTTATGTTCTGCAGGTCCTTAGTTGCGCACGAAAAAACGTTCAAGCATTTCACAGAGTGTTGGCTACCTTCGTATGGCGATCCAAGTGGGAGCCCATGCGCCGCGATAACCTCTTCCTCCCGTTGAGGTCTGGTGGTGTTGGATTGGTGCATTTGTTTGTACACCAGCTCGTTTCGCGGTTCTTTTTTATCAAAACGGCTGATCATCCGTTTTTAAAAGTTTTTATTCAGCATAAATTGAGTGCTCATTTGCCTTTTTTATTTGCTCCAACTCACCCCGCGAATCCTAGGCCGCTTTGGGGCTTTCTGAAAGAGGTTGCTGACACTTTCAAGTTTCTTATTGTGCGTTTTTCTCTCGAGTATTTGTACGGTCTCTCAAGGAAAGAATTGACGGGAATTTTAATTGAAAGTTTATTTCCAGTGCCCATTTACCGTCAACCATATCTGATGTTTTTAGATGACAGTGTGTTGAAGCGCGTCAAGAAAATGTGCATCCAAGCGGCTGCAAAAACTTTCTTTTTAAGTTGCACACATCAACGTTGCCTGTTAAAACATGGCTCAATAGTAAAGGTGTATATGTGCCTTGGTCTGTTAACTGTCGCTTGTGTAAATCAGCCGGAGACAATTGATCACTGCTTTGTTTTATGTCGGGATGCTGTGTTTTTTTTTGGATGTTCTGCAGCGGACTCTTAAAAAGGACATAGACATCACCCCTTACAGTATACGATTCCTGCCAGTGATGAAGAACTGTTCCGTGCCATATGACCTTTTCGTGCTGATAGGATTGTTTAGCCTATGGAAGTGTCGCATGATTGACCGCCATGCCGAGGAACCTCGTGGAACTAAGTCAATTTTTCGCGAACAATGTGCGCTTGTGTACAGTGTCTATGCGGCGCAATCGCAGCTGCCGGACTGGTTGCATCTTCTTGAAGCGTGTGTGTGCCTGCCTGACTTTTAAAATGTATTAGTGAATGTACCGTTATTGTAGTTAGGGTGGGACTTTAAACTATTCGGGCTAGTTTCCGTGGTCGAGCGGTTGCGCGCTTGTGTGCTGGCGTTTTGTTTGTAAAGTCCATGGTTCAAATCCTGGCAGAACTTGCACATTTTTTTTGCAATGAGGGCTTCATCGGGGTTTTTTTTTGTTCAAGGCAAACAAAGGGGGCCAGAGCACCTTGCCGTTTAACCTACAAGTGACGTTCGACGCTAACCTCACAATCAAGGCAGCCCTGAAATTTACTTTGCTCACACTTTGAATTCATGAGAAGCTGCAGTTAGCACATAACAGAAGGTTAAACAAAGTAGAAGTAAAGTTGCGCTAAGTGCGTCATCGTTCATCATCCTATCTTATTTTGTTCAGATTTGACAGTAATGACTTATATCACAGCATGTCATCATTTGCCCGCAAATGTTTTTTTGATGAGGCTAGAATCTTCATAACTGCAGTTCAACAATCGACAATACATGCTCATAAATGACTTTAACTAATGGCATGGTTAATACAAACGTGTCCAGCAGCGCAGCGACGCGGCGGCTGGTGAGTGACTTCGCCAGTGTCATACGGTTACTCGGCCTCATGTGCGTGTGTGCGCGTTGCAGCCGAACGACGCCGACGCTCGCGTGACGCGTGATTACGCGTCTATGTGGTTATGGCTTTAACCCGAACGCAAGCACCCTGATAAAGTGAAGTAAAAAATTTATTTTCGTCTTTCGTGATCGCGCTGCTTCACGGCGGTCCATGGTTTCGCACCGTGCGCGAGCATGACGTACGCGCTGGGAAGCTGAAGCACGAAGTAAACCTTTGCTCACCTGTTCTCGCCTCTCACTCTCAGCACTCTCTTGCGCACCTGCAGACGCACGTCTTCCATCCTGTTCCTAGTAAAGCTAGCGCTGGGCGCGGTGCTTTAAGTGCGCGCGCACGCGGACGTTTTTTCGCGTATATATGCATAGTTATTGTTTACATTCCTGAAAGCGAACAATCTCGACGCTTGCTTTCATGCCAGAACACTTCCATAACGACCCACAAATTTTGCTTCTTTTCACTGGCGCAAAGTTCTGACGCCTCCCAACTCTACAAGCTTGTTAACCACTCGCCGATAGAAGTACGAAATGCTGCAAGTCAACCTAGAACGTTTCTCCACACTGATGAGTATCCACGCTGTTCGCTTATTAGTGCACGCGTACGCTGAAGCCACTGACCAAAGAACCGAAGCACACGCGAAAGTTGCCGGCCCGACCTGACGGGCCCAGCGGCGGCAGCGGCAGCAGAGGCTCGCCCGCCGCCGTTTGCGTGGCCAGAAGTTTCGTTTTGCAGCTAGTACGTCAGCCTACTCCTCGGCCATGATTGGCTATCCAGTTTTGGCGCCGCCGCGACGGCTGGCTCATCGTTTCGTGGCGACGAGGCGAATCACCAAGTGGAAACGTGCCTACTTCTGCTTCATGGATGTGCACGTGCAGCCGCTCGAGGTCGTCAGAGATGACCTCGCGTCAACAAATCAGGAGTCGGTGTTCCGCGCGAACCTTCTAGACGAAACCGCAGTCAACGCCTTCGTGGACGCTTACAGCGGGTGGGCAAACGCTACCTGGATTGTCCAGAAGGTCGAGAAACGCGGAGAAAGGTATACGTTTTTCGATACGATGCGTCGTAGTACGTGAAGCGGCGTTTTGAAGCTTGGGTGGTACTGTTTATATTTTTATTCTTGCTATTTCTTGTTTATATATTTGTATTTTTTGCGTGTGTGTCGCTTACAGTTGAGCCGCGAACTGTGATGCAATGCGCGCTCATTAAAAGGCCACACAAACCGACACAAACCGCTCATCTATCGGCCGAGTGGATCTCGAAAAGTGACATTCCTTGCTGCTATTTGGACTCGCAGCACTTCACTGGCCAAAAAATAGTGCGCCCAGGGGCTAACTGTTTTCCTTTTATTAGTGAGTTTCATCTCTACTGCGGCTACCGTGATCCCAAGCTCACGTGCAGCTACTCATTAATCCCATCAAAAAGAATATACATATCGTATGCAGCAAAATCTGTGTGCATGAAGCAGAAATTGTTGAAAATAATAGACATTGACAACAGTGTGAGTGGTAGCGCAGATGATTACTGATATCAAACTCTATCTTGATCGCGTCAGTGCAGAGACTGTGGTCGTTAGCCTTATACGGAAGACATATATCAAATTCGTCGAGTACTTCAAAGCTGTACAACCCAACCATGATGATGGTTTGATGTTTATGGCGCAAAGGCCAACTGGGCAAAGAGCGCCAAACAATAGTCATATATGAGAGGTGATACCTTAAACACTAAGTAAAATCAGCAAAACAAAAGTAAAATCACAAAACCGACAATGAGCATGGCTGGTGTATAGGGCCAGATTTCAGGATGCGTGATAGGAAATGAGGTTTAAAAACTTGACTTCTGACAAATACTCAAACACACGTTTCACGGAAACAATGGCTTCGTCACCTAGAAAAAACGATGGATGTAGGGAAATATGTTTGTCTGTAGAGTTCTCTGAAGTGTTTGTGTCGTGTTGTGTGAAGTGCCATTGCATGTGATTAGTATGTGCACTACGGATAGGGCCTCTCCGCACCTGCTGCACTGGGGTCTAGAAGATCCCGTCAGCAGATACGAGTGCGTCGCATAGGTGTGCCCTATCCGCAGCCTACCCAAGGTGACTTCCGTGTGTCTGTTGTGTGAGTCAGCTGTGTACCGTCCCAAGTGTGGCTTTAATACATGTAGTTTGTTGTCTGTCTGTTCAGTCCCAGTGTGTTTGCCATGTTCTGCGCAGGTGTTGTCTTATGTGTGGCTTGAGGTCTGTGTAGGGTATCGTTGTAATGTCTACAGTGTTCCCTGAGTGCAGCAGCAGCAGCCCTCTCATCTGCCAACTCGTTCCCAGCGATCCCAGCGTGTCCTGGGACCCAGCAGAGGACCAGCTGATGCTTCTGCGCATACACAGATCATGATAGTGGTAAATACAAGATTAACTATTGTGTTTTTGGGGGGGGGCTTGTGTGATGACAGTGCGCGAACAACACTCAGAGAATCTGTGTAGATGATAGACTTCGGAATTTGATTTTCAAGTATGTGTCTTACAATGAGTAAAATTCCATATGCTTCTGCTGTAAAAATTGTTGTATGGACGCTCATGGTTCTGGCTGCACTGAAATTCGGACCATGAGCAGCGCAGGAGACCATAGTGGAGGTTTTAGACGCGTCACTGTAAAATTCTGCAAGTGGGTATTTAAACTGCAGAGACAGAAGTGCTGCAGTATTGCAGCTCGCGGTACCCGATTTTTTGTCAAGTTTCATAAAAGAAAGGTCGGAGGACACAGGACGAACTTTCCAAGGCGGTAAAATGTCTGAAAAGGATGATCTGTACACTTCTAAAAACGAAGCGCTCAGATCCGAGGCTCGCTCTTTCACTCTAAGTGAGGAAGGCAAAGGAACGGATGGGCGATTTCCAAAGAGCAGAGATGTTGATGTATCGTTAAAGACAGGATAA
This sequence comes from Haemaphysalis longicornis, assembly GCA_013339765.2. NCBI lineage: Eukaryota > Metazoa > Arthropoda > Arachnida > Ixodida > Ixodidae > Haemaphysalis > Haemaphysalis longicornis. Next base: position 160,323,220 of record CM023453.1, on the reverse strand, counting down.
AAACGATGATTATTCAGCGATGAAATTTTAAAAGCATAAAGCAAGTCCATGTATGTTCGTTGGTTCTCAAGGCTCCACTTATTACACTCGACATAAAGACTCTCAGCAGGGCTAGTGCGAAAAGCACCCGACGAAAGACGAAGGCCCAATTGTAGAACTGGGTCAAGAATTCGCAAGGCTGTCTTAGTCGCCTACCCATACACCACACTGCCATAGTCCAAACGAGACCCAACCAAAGCAGTATACAAGCGAAGCAACAGTTCTTTGTCGGAACCATAGGATTGGTGGAGGAAAACCTTAAGTATATTCATTGTTTTGAGACATTTATTTTTAAGTTCCTTGATGTGGGGAATGAATGTGAGTTTGTGATCAAACACCACACCTAAGAACTTGTGCTCCTTGTTCACAGGAAGCGACACGCCATTAAGATGAATGTCTGGGTCCAGATGGACACCACGCTTCCTGGAGAACACAACGCAGGAACTTTTGCAGGATTCATTTTAAAACCATTCTTGTCTGCCCAGCTCGGCAAGTTTCTTGACACCAAGCTGGACTTGCACGTTCGCAGATTGACATATTACATGATTTATAGGATATCTGGACGTCATCTACATACATGGAACAAGATATTTTGGTTGGAGTGCCTTACCAAGAGAGTTCATTTTTACTACGAAGAGAGTGCAGCTTAACACACCACCTTATGGCACGCCATTTTCCTGCACGTGAACCCTTGAGAGTGCACCACCGACTCTCACTCGAAACGTTCGTTCTGATAGGTAACTGACAGGAGTGTTTAACATGTTACCCGAGACACCGAATGACTTTAGGTCACTGAGGATCCCGTACCGCCAAGCGGTATCGTAGGCCTTCTCGAGGTCGAAAAACACACTTACACAATACTGTTTATGAACGAAGGCATCCTTTATATACGATTCAAGAGATACGAGTTGATCGTTCGTGGATCGCCCCGCCCTGACGCCTGCCTGGCAGCTCTCGAGAAGACCATTGTACTCGAGGAAGTACACGAGCCTGCAATTGATCATCTTCTCGAGAAGCTTGCACAGGCAGCTCGTCAGGGCAATAGGGACGGTAACTTGAGGGGGACGACGGGTCCTTTCCCTCCTTCAGGAAAGCTACAACTATAGCCTCCTTCCAAGAGTTTGGAATCTGCCCCGACAGCCATATCTTGTTATATAGGTGTAAAGTGTTAGAAGAGTGTCTGCGTGTCGGTATTGTATCATCGTATATGTGATGTTGTCTGGGCCTGGAGCTGAGGGTTTACACGTGCTCAGAGCAGCCCTCAGCTCATGCAGTGAAAACTCTGAGTTATAAGAAGATGTTGACCTATTGTTATCTAGTATAGGCTTCGTTTCGGACCGTTTGTTTGTGTTTCATGAAAGTGGTCGTGTAGTGTGCTGAACTGGACACGTGTTGGAAGTGTTGTGCGAGTGTGTCAGCCTGGTCTGTCGAGTGTGTCCCCTGTAGTGCTGACCAGAGGCAGGCTGTGTGTTTGTTGTCCTTTGAGTTTGTCCTTTGTTGTCCGTATTCTCGTCCATACTTTCCGTGTGTCTGTGTACGAGTTTATGGATGTTATGAAGGAACGCCAACTCTTTCGTTTTGCCTCACGGCGCAACACGTTTTCCTAACGCCTTGGCCCGTTTGAACAAAATGAGGTTACCCGACGTGGGGTACCGACGGAGGATACCCCACGCCTTGTTCTGGGCCTCCCGCGCCCCGCCTACAGTCCTCATTCCACCACGGCCTCCGCTGGTTGCGCGGGGGCACCAGAGGCGTGGGGGATGGACTTTTCGGCGGCGTCGAGAATGTGCGCCGTGAGGAATTCAGCCGGCTTCATCCACGTGTAGGTGTCTTATGGTTGTGTAGTGTAGTTTCGATGTCTCTGTAAATGTGTTCCAGTTAGCTCGTGCTTCATTGAACCTACTAGGGGAAGATAAACTGTTTGGGCCTTTACCTATATATGTTAGTGAAGGTGGGGAAGTGGTCACTGCCATAAAGGTCAGTTCCCACACCCACTCGAGAAGAGGAAAGAGAACTGCGGAGCCAATAGCGAAGTCAAGGTATGAGTATGTGTTGTGTCCTATGTTATGGTATGTAGGCTGTTTATTGTTGAAAAGGCATGCTCCTGAAGATGTAAGGAATTTCTCTATCAGGCGACCTCGGGCATCCGTTCTGGAAGAGCCCCAAAGACAATTGTGTGCATTAAGGTCGCCTGTTAGGATGTATGGTTGAGGCAGCTGGTCGACCAATGCCTCGAAGTCAGAGCTCGAAAGTGCAAGATCCGGAGGAATGGTATATGGAGCATACCGTTATCAACCTATTAAATATTATTGTTCGAATTGCTACAGCTCAAGAACAGTGTTCAAAGTGACTGTAGAAAAGAAGGACGAAGCGGGCGTGAGCACGCGCCACGATCGTCATCGGTAGTTGTTCGGTGACAGCGAATAAAGAACACGTATCGCTCCGTCTAGGCTCTGGGCCGTGACTCGCGGTAGGTTCCGCGACATCTTTGGTGCCGATCAACCCGGGAAATCGCCCTTCGGAGCATCATCCGCATGGCTTCGTCCATCGACCGCCTTCGGAAGGCTCGTGGCGTCGTCAGGAGCGGCGTCACGCGAGCGCTCAACCAGCTGAATGACCCTGCTGCAGCAGCCGTCTCCCGACGCGGCAACCCTGAGCTCCCACGTCGAGTACATCGTACAGCGAGAGCCTGAGCTCACCGCCCTCAACGAGAAAATCGCAGATGCCACGGATGACGACGGGCTGGAGCAGGAGCTCGAAGGAGCGGCAGAGTATACCCGCAAGATATCTTACGCCGTCTCTCAAGCACGCTTCCTCCTACGAAACGCCCAGCAAGTGCCCAGCGCGACCGATTCCAGCGCCAGCGGAGGGACAGCCGCTCCAGTTACTGCTCCCACGGGTGCGTCAGGCGGGCACACGCATGCTTCACGTCATCGGACGGTTATGCTTCCCAAGCTCCAGATCCCAGCGTTTTCGGGAAATCTGCACGACTGGCAAGCGTTTTGGGATCATTTTAATGTGACGATCCACGAAAATGTCGAGCTGCCGAAGATTGAGAAGTTCAAGTACTTATTGACATACTTGATCGGCGACGCCAAACGAGCCATTGAGGGAATCCGGCTTGCTGACGCGAACTACGACCTCGCGGTGAAGACCTTAGTTTCAGCGGTTCGGCCGACGAGACTTGCTCATCAACGAGCACATTGATCAACTCATGGCAACGAAGCCGATCAGAAGCTCAATGGACATCGAGAGGCTCCGCGAAATGTACGACAAGGTGCAATTCCGTGTCAGCGCCCTCGAAGCCTTGGGAGTTCCGCGAGAGCAGTACGCCGTAATCCTGAACCGTGTGCTCCTCCGATGCCTGCCGGATGACCGACTCTAATGTACCGGCAGAGGGTTAAGGAGACGGACAAGGGGCTAACGGACGAATCCGCGACGCGGCAACAAGGAGCTGGCCAGGTGAAAGAGCTAATGGAATTCCTAAGAATTCAAATCGAAATTCGCGAGGAAGGAAGACAAGGACAGCCTCCCTCCAACACAGGTCGTCGGTCCGTCCCAAAACGCCGACTTGATCTCTCCAGCGCAACCGGAGGCACCCGTCCCCTCAGCGTCAGCCTTGGCCGCGAAGTCTGAGTCCGTAATAATACCAGCGTGTCCCTTGTGTGACAGCCATGGTCACAAGGTGGCGGACTGCCTAGTTTGACCTGTCGGCGAACGAGAAGAGGACGCGATTGCGCAACGCTCACTGCTGTTTTCGGCACGGCCGACGCAACCACGTGGCGCGTCAGTGCAGAGCTTCCCGCAACCTGACCTGCAGCAGTTGCAAGCGCGCCACCTAACGGTCCTGTGTGACTTGTTCAATCCGACTGGCAGCAGCACGCCCAGATCAACACACCAGGTACAAGCTAGAGAAAGCGCACCTGCCGTCATGACGGCTTCGAGCGGACACTCCGGGGCAACGTCCGTGTTGCTCCAGACGGCCCGAGCCTTGGCAGAGGGTGTACGGCGACGCTTGTTGTTCGAGTGCTGTTAGACACTGGGCAGCCAACGCACCTTCATTCGCCAGGATGCGGCTAGGGCCCTGAATGCACGGTTCTCGGCACGGAAGACCTATCCTTAGTAACGTTCGGTACTGCGAGGTCACCCAAGGTTCTACGGTGCCGGCGAGTACAGGTGACGCTACGCGGACAAGCTCGTGGAAGGTCGGTCGTGTTGGAAGCTTTAGAGGTTCCGAAGATCTGCTCCCTTACGAGCCCGGAACTCGACACCGCGACCATAAAAACCCTTATAGAAAAGCGGTACGACATAGCCGACGCCTTCCATCCGAGCACATGGAAGGCAAATGAAATCAGCGTACTGGTTGGTTCCGACGCCTACTGGAAGGTGGCCACGGGCAGGGTGGACAGAATCAACGGAGACCTCACAGCGGTAGAAACAGTTCTAGGCTGGACCGTTCAAGGAAGGCTCGCTTCTACCGCATGCCCTTTTACCAGTGCCATGTTCCTGTCGTGCACCTCACCCGGACGCTTGGACTTTGACGCGTCTGCCATGTGGCGGCTGGATGCCATTGGCATTGATAACCCGACTCACGAAAAGTCGCTGCAGGATAGCTCGATGGAAACATTCGAGCGAAACATCACCCGTATCGAAGGCCGGTACCAAGTACCGATCATGATCCAGGCTACTGGTTCACCTCCTGGCAGCGACAATCGTCAGCTCGCGGAGCACCGGTCTGCGAACGCAACTGAACCGATTCCGGGAACAACCTGAGTTGCTCGAGCAGTATGACAGGGCAATTCGAGCATATTTTGACGAAAACCACGCGGAACAAGTTGCGGAACAGCAGCGTCCAGGCGATAACTTGTATTACATGCCCCACCATGCCGTCATCCGAAAGGACGCAGTGACAACAAAACTCCGAGTAGTGTTCGATGCTTCTTCGCATACAGCCGGCCAGCCATGCCTCAACGACGTCCTTTTGCAAAGGGCATGAAGCTTGGGGTCGAAGTCGTTCAGCTGCTCATGACTTTTCGTTGTCACCCTGTTGTCATTGTCGCAGACATAAAAAGGCGTACCTGCAGTTGCTGATTCGACCAGAAGATCGCGACGCGTTGAGATTCCTCTGGGTGGAACGACTTCCCACGCGAGATAATCCGGCGTCCCCCATTGTAACCTGGAGGATGACCCGTGTACCGTTTGGCGCGTCATCCAGGCCCATTCCTTCTGGCTGCCACGATTCGCCACCATCCTCCAGGCCTGTCGGGAGCAGTACCCGGAAACAGTAGCGCTGCTGGAAAGGGCATTCTACGTGGATGACCTCATAATTGGTGTACCTAGCGTCGAAAAGGCAATTCAAGTGTACGAGGAAGCTCGCCAAAATATTCTCCGAGGCCGGAATGGAGATACGAAAATGGGCATCAAACTCAGAGGAGCTCGGACATCAGTTTGTGCGGGACAACGTCGCAATCGAAAATGAAGCGGGAGACGCAATCAGGATGAAGGCTGCTGGGAGTCCCATGGGAGCGTGCTGGAGACTGCATTTACCTGTCGACGAAGGACGCATCAGAATTTGCGGCAGCCAATCCGTCAACCAAGCGCACCATGCTGCAGACGTTTGCGAGGATGTATGATCCCTTGGGATACTTTGCACCATTCACCGTAACGGCCAAGCTTGTGTTCCAGGACCTCTGGAAAAAGAGCCGCTCATGGGATGAACGCCTTCCAGATGACGAACAAGCGCGATGGAAACACTGCTGGTGCGCCCAATTAACAGAGTTGAATGAGGTCCAGGTTTCACGGTTCATGTTCTCGCACTCGTTCGATGTGGAGGGTTCAATCGAGATCCACGCTTTTTGCGATGCAAGCCCGCGAGCTTACGGCGTTTTCTCTATACGTCCGAAAGCTGGGTGACAATGGCCTATATGACACCAGATTGTTAATTAGCAAGAGCCGAGTCGCCCCTATCAAGCCCATCTCCCTGCCTCGGCTAGAGCTTCTTGCCTGCGTTATTGGAGGCACGACTCGTACGTTATGCCAAAACAACTGCAATTCTGGAAGACTCCCCCGTCAGTTGGTGGACGGACTCTCTTGTCGCGCTGCACTGGATTACTAGCGCCGCCACAAAGCGTGACCAGTTCGTAGAACACCGCGTGGCCGAAATACGACGACTAACTGCTCCTACAAGACTGGAACCATTTGCAGCGGGAAAGACAACCCGGCAGATTTAGTCACACGAAGTATATCGGCGGCGGCTCTTCTGCACTCAACCCAATGGTGGCACGGACCTTCGTGGCTCCTAGGTCCAAACAAGGAGTTCCCTGAAAACGCAGATTGATCATGTTGACCCGAAGGAGCTCGCAGTGTCACAGGGAACTTTGGTTTGCCCTTGCGATGTCACAAGGCACGAACAGCTACTGACCGTAGAGAATTACAGCACCCTCAGGCGCCTTTTGCGGGTCACGGCCTGGATTCTACGTTTTCTGCAAAATGCCCAGCGGCGAGGGCCATCAGTAAGCGGTCCCCTCACAGCAACTGAGATAATGAAGGCCGAACGCTACTGGATGCGGCACGTACAGCTGGAGTTATTCAGCACTGAAGTACGCGCACTGTCAGTCGGTCAGACCGTTCCTTCTACATCAGCGGTGCTTCGACTTTCACCCTTCATGGATGACGAAGGTCTGCTCCGCGTAGGAGGCCGATTACACCATTGAATTGCAGCATCGACGTCAAGCACCCGATTCTGCTACCTGCGCGGCACAAGTTTACGTACCTCGTTGTTTTGGCGGCCCATCACCACACTCTTCACGGTGGAGTCGAAGCCACGCTCACGGAGACACGAGAACGGTTCTGGATTGTGAAGGGACGCCAAACCGTCAAAAGGGTGCTGGCCCAATGTCTGACGTGCAGACGCCGGAGGCTGACTGCCCAAACCGCACCGTTTGCTCCATTGCCAAGCGACAGAATCACGGCAGCACACCCGTTCTCTGTGTAGGCCTGGATTTCTGTGGACCACTCTCCGTGCGTGGAAAAGCTCCCTCGGCAAAAGCCTACATTTTATTATTTTCATGTGCTGTACTCGCTGCCATACATTTGGAGCTGACGTCGGATATGACAGCGGCTACCACGCTACTGCCTTCCGTCGGTTCGTGTCAAGACGCGGCATACCGAACACTGTTTACTCTGACAACGCTCAGTCGTTTCATAGTTGCGCTCGAGCATTTTAGGCCGCTGCGTCAGCCCTTCAAGAATATGCGACTGGGCTCAACGTGCACTGGAATTCATCGTTGAGCGAAGCCCCTTGGTGGGGTGGTTGGTTGGGAGCGTCTCATTCGCTCCACCAAGGACGTTCTCAAGCGTTACCTTGGGCGCAGTAGCCTTACTGCCGAAGCTCTGTCCACCACCCTTTGCGAAGTGGAAGCTGTTATTAATAGCCGACCTCTAACCTACGTCGAAGACCCACCCCGATGAAGGAGTGCCACTTACGCCTTCCCACTTCCTGACAGGCAGGCGTGCGCTCTGCATGCCCCAAGAGTTAGCGGTTGACCGAGACGTTCGTCAACCCCAGCTGACCTGCAGCGACGAGCACGCTACTATCAAAGGCTGACGGCTGAGTTATGGCGCAGATGGAGGAACGCATACTTGCTGTTACTGCGTTCGGCTCACAGCTGTCCCCAGGCAACTTACGGCAGCTGAAGGTGGGCGACGTCGTAATAGTGCATGACGACAACGCTCCGCCAATGCAGTGGAAGCTGGGGACGAGTGACAATGCTGCACCAGGGCGTCGACGGCGTCGCTAGAGCGTGCTCGGTGCGGACACCACCGGGTCACGTGATAAACCGTCCAGTGCAAAAACTTTATCTGTTAGAATCAGCCGCCTAATCATCTTGGGCCCCGCGGGAGGATGTAGAAAAGAAGGACGAAGCGGCGTGAGCACGCGCCCACGATCGTCATCGGTAGTTGTTCGATGACAGCGAATAAAGAAACACGTATCGCTCCGTCTAGGGCTCTGGGCCGTGACTCGCGGTAGGTTCCGCGACAGTGACAGGGTGGCATGCTAAAGATTTCCGGGCGATTATGGCCACACCCCCAGAAGAGTGTGTGCAGCCATCCCTGTCCTTTCTGTATACCAGGTAACTATTCAAGAAATGTGTGTGTTTAGAATTCAAATGTGTTTCCTGAACACACATTACACTTGGCTGATTAGCATGCAGTATTTCATTTACATCGTCAAGATTTCTAAAGAGGCCTCTGCAGTTCCATTGTACTATGTTCTCTCTTCCCATTATGAAGTGTTCGGAGCTACTGGACTGTGTTGTTTATGTGTCGTCTTTCGGGGCTGTGACTCTCGTCTTTTTTGGCTTGTCGGGAGGCTTTGGCGTCGGGACGCGTTCCTTGCGGTGCACCGCAGACAAGAACGGACCGACGTCCATTTCATCCTCGGATGTCCTCGGAGCGCCTGAGGGATCAGGCTCCTTGGACCGCGAACCCTTTGGGGCGCGCTTCTCCTTGCCCGCAACCACCGAGGGATTCAGGAACGCCTCGGATGGCGCAGGCGGTGCGGTGGGAGCTGCCGCTGGCTCCCCCGTGTCCATCTCCTCTGCGCCCTCGACTGTGGTTTGGGACGCTGGAGTGGAAGTGGAGGATGCAGCATCGCTTCCACCAGACGTGGTTGCCCCCCACAGCCGCTGCTGGCTCAGCGAGAGGCAACCCAGGGGGGGGGAGGGAGCGGGACCAAGTCCAACTCGCGGTACTGGGTCCCCGTAGAAACCAGACGCCGCTCCGCCCCCCGGAAAGCTGCGTCGGCGTACCTCCCCAGAGGGAAAGAGGCGAACCTCTTCTGCGCCTCTGGGAAGGTAATGTTTTCAGTGACCTTGATGTTAATGATTTTCTTTTCTAATTGAAACTTTTCACAGCTGCGGGACCATGCTGCGTGCGGCCCCTGACAGTTTGCACAGGTGAATGTAGTAGAGTCACAGTTTTCAGTAGGGTGGTCATGTGCGGCGCATTTCGCGCAGGTCGTTTTGCCGCGACAAGAAGTGTGTAGCGTGCCCGAATCGCTGGCACTTGGAGCAGCGGCGCGGGTTAGGTATGTACGGACGTACACCACACCTAATGAAGCCAGCATTGATGTGCTCAGGAAGTTTTGATTGGTTGAATGTCAAGATTATATGCTTTGTGGGGATTTCCTTATTGTCTCGTCTGATGGTGATACGCCTCACTGCAGTTACACCCTGATCTTTCAGGCCTTCCAACAGATCAGCTTCGGTCTCATTCAACAAATCGGTCTCCGAGATCACACCCTGAGAGCTGTTGAGGCTACGATGGGGAGTGACTCTGACGGCCAGATCTGCCATGCAGGTTTGCGACAGGAGGTTAGTGGCTTGTTGCTGCGTCTTGACATTGACCAGGACTTCACCGGTACGGAGTTTCTTAGCATCAAACGATTTTCCGAGGATGCCCTCCAGGAACTTAGTGATCAAGAATACGGACATGGAAGAAACAGGGTTTGTTTTGTCAACTGCCTCGATAACCAAGAATCGAGGATAGTTGTCAGGTTTCGGAATGTGGATTGTTGGAAGGGATGGAAAGGAAACTTCGGTGCGGCCCCTTTTCGGGGGCCGATCACGTCTGGGGGGGTGAGGGGGTTTACTTTATCCATATGGCATAGGAAAAAGCAGGGAGACGGGGGTACTTTCTTCTTTGACCTTACCCTGGTAGTCAAAGAGGTCCCGGAGCTCCCTGCCTGGTGAACAGACAGGGAGCCCATCTGCCGGAGCTTGACCTGGGCTCCGACGGCCACCGTTCGTGGTTTCTAACCCTCCACCTATAAACACATCGCCACGGTTGGATCCAGCTTATGTTTGGGGGCTCGGGGTCCGCGGTATCGCGAGTACCGTCACCAAGATTGCTCAAGGTGCCCCGTGCGGGGTACAACCCAACCATTACTTAGCCCTTGGTTTGTCTAAAATTTCGTTATTGTTACCGTAAATTGTTATGACCACCAATGAAAATTATGCAGCATTCACGACCAAGTGTAAAACGACTATGTTTGAGGTAATGATTTCCAGTCAACGTATCACTACAGTATCACACTTGCCAGAAGGATTCACATCTTCTATTGTTGTTTATAAAAATGTCAATGTTTTCCTTAGTGGCACTGTTCCTGAGAAAGAAATTATGCAATGATGTTCTTGTTTACAAAATTCAATGCAAGAGTGCTTATCATGCAGCTGTAATATTTCACAAGTGCATAAAAGTTTGTAAATGCAGTAATGGTTAATTGGCTGCCTTTCTTGTAATCCTCACCTGCAGCACCGAATAGTGTTTTGAGGCGTGTATATAGTGAAAGAGCATCCAACTCAACTGTATACACTTCTCTGTGTTGCAGAATGGCCTTTCACAAGGTTTGGCGCTGCCAACACCACAAGAGAAACAAGGTGTCGGAGAACCGCAATGCCATGTGCATGGCAAGGTTATATATTAAGATAAAGCTCGTGACAAAGTCCAGGAAGAAGGACCCGTATTTGCGCCTACCTGTACCCCTCGTTGCTGTTATACGCATCGACGCAAGGCACACACACAGCCTGGAGTCAGCGGATGCACTACGCCTCCTTGATGGCACTGCCTCAACTAGGGAGACATTCATCGGCTACTTCAACGACGGCATGGGAATCGGGGAAGCGAGGAAGCTCCACGAGAGCAAGCTGTGCGTGCAAGAGAACGGCCTCATGCTTCTGGCGAACAGGGCCATCAACCCTCTGGCCAGAACCGTGCAGCATTGGCACTGCGTTTGGAGGGCAAACAAGCTTCGGGGGTGGAGCCATCGACCCACTGGCCAAACTAGAGGAGAAGGCTCCCCTCTATGCAGCCCAAGGTACAGTGAGGATTATGTCCCACTAACAGCTTACTCTTTGGAGTAGGCTTGGCATTTCTCTATAATTTGCTTTAGGCTCACTTGCTACCCTACTGAGGGTACAAGAGTACAGCCATTGCAATTATAATGCACAATTTTGCAGTTCTAATTGCACTTCTAATGCACAACAACAGACTTTGCGCAGAGCTTTAGAGACTGTAGTCTTTATTGGGATACAGTCGACCCTCATTTTAAAGAAGTAGTATCAGGACACTGATTTAGTTCGTTATATTCAACGGTAGAGTTAAAAATAGCCTGAAGCCAATCAGCAGCCTCACTCCCACAGAAATCGTTGATAAAAATACGAAACATTTTAAGCTTCAAGCCCAATGTAAACAAGGTAACCCTTATTTCAAGCTCAGTGAACAAGAGCATGACACGTGAAATAGCAACAGAACAAAGTTCATCTTACAAAACAAGCCTGCGTTCTTTTTTTTGAATTAGGATGTGGTCTTCGTCTGTTCACAGCACTGAGCAGGATGAAATTTTCAGTGTCCACGAACAAAAGGGCTCTTTCTACTTCTTGTCCAAGTTTTTCCACATAGCTTCTTGGATTACTGGCCAATATTTCTTCGTTATAGTGTCCGATCTCACGCATTGCTTTCACGGATTATTTTCAATATAAAGGAATAGGTGGCATTGAAACGAAGCGCGACCAACCAATGTTCGTATTTAGTTCACTATAACCAATAATTTACTATATCAGTGTTCATCATGACGCGGTTCAACTGTATGTACTTTACTTAAACAAAAATTGTAGTCTGTCTGTACTGTACATTTGCCTGTCTTTCGATCCAGTCACCTATCCAAAAGTTAACAGAAGTCAGGTCTCAACATTGTTGAGCAAAAAGAAAACATTAGGCATATTTGAAACAGAAGATCAATTCATAACTGGTACCAGCAGTGTTTTTTATTTACAATGGCAATGAAGAGAAAATATGTTTGTTTTATTCAAAAGATTTTGTGTTTCATAGTACCCTTAGCGCTTGTCCAGCAGCAAATGATGCTTTATTCACTGAGAAATTGAACAATTTAAGCAAAAATTTCAATTCTCCCAGTGCATCGTGCATTTCGTGACGTCAGCAATGACGTAGTCCAGGCAGATGCCTAAAACAAAGTTCAGTATTTTGATGGAGGGAGGGGGTAACAGTGAAACGTCTTTTGTTAAATTGGGTACTGTCCGCCCTCCTAGATGTCGCAGTGATACCACTCAAAGACGACTGTGCGGGCTCTCTTTTCTTTTTGACCGGAGTTGTAGCTGGCGTATTTTTGTTACATGTGATGATTGTTTTGTAAAACATTGTATATGGCTTGATGGGCAGAATTGTGTAAGTGGCACCCTCGCTTATGTCAGTTGGCCAGTGTCGTGTTACACAAGCTCAACCCACTCAACAGCTGTGCAGCATCTGCCAAAATACCTGGTGCGCACCATACAGTGTTTCTATGTTTATGCATTCGTTTGCTATTTCCGTTGTTTACCTCACCATTCCTCTTATAAAAAGAATAAGCCTGGAATCCAAGCTCGCAAACCTCTTTTTGTGAGCTTATAATCCCTCATTAGTTTGTACTTTCATTTTGTCGGTCTAGCGTATTGCAAAAAGCAACCCATTATAGGTCACAAATTCAATGCAGAAAAAAAGTGGGTGGAGTTGCATGCCCATTATTTTTTTCTTCTCAACATAGTTTATTTGATCGCAGTTTACATCAAAAATAGTGTCAGTGTAATTCTAATGAGGCAATCTTTCAAATTAACCGAGCTTACATTTTGTCTTCATGGCCCCTGTTAAAATAGATGTGTACTTTTTTTTTAATTCCAAGGATTCCTATGCAGCAGAAAATGGTGGGTACGAGTGAGGCTAAATGTACTGGAACAGGTAGTTCTCAGTGAGGAAAGTCTGAAGGCGCTCCTGCGATATGGATTAAAAAGCCAATGTCAGACTAGTCAGGTGGCTGCTCTGGGTTGAGCCCCACACTACTTAAGGAGGCACATGGGTCTTTTGGGACCGAAAAATTGCCCCAAAAAGCATTTTTTTAGGTGTCACTTTTCTCTTGATTTTCAGTTTTTCCTCCAAAAATTTCATATTTGAAACAGTGCCACCACTTATAAAAGCCATCGAGGCCCGATTTCAACAAAGAAATAATTATTTTACCATAATTCCCCACTTTTTCGCCTCGAGTGGTATCGCAGTGATACAAAATTCTCGAGAGGATATCCCAGCATGTAGTGCAGCTAGGAACATAAGTTGTTTTGCACTTTGAAGCTGAAATTTTAAACCATGTGATACGGGAAGCAGATTTTGCATTTTGTGTTTCCTGTAGTTGTTTAATTAGCATTATTTTTAATTGGTTAGAGAAGTAGTTCAAACCTAGAAGTTACCTTGATGTAAACTTTCGTGATTGCAAAACAACAACTGCTTTCCACATTTCATTTTCCAAAAACTTCTGTTCTGGTATTATTCATGTCCTGCTGGTAATGTTTTGTTTGAATACTTTTTTCCTACTTTTTAAAACAATCAAGAAATATTTTCAATTAACCCAGAAACTAGTCATCTCACATCAAAACTAATTACATATTTGAGATCAGCTAAAAAACTGAACACGCCTATGAAGTTTAATGCTACTTGCTGTTAGGAACACTGGAGACCACGCTAAGTCCACAAAATGTGGTGAATGTCTATGGTCGGTGCCAACATACAGCAAAATAAATGTGTAGGCCCGAATAAACCCTGTCGACCTAGCGGCCAGGTGTGGGTGAAGCAGAGGCGTAAATGTGGCATCAGTGCAATTGTTACTAGTGCACCTTTTTGCGGCGGGTGAGCCCACCAGGGAGGTTACAACATCACCACAGGGATAAGCGCACGTGTGGAGCACTGAAGGAATTTTGTCGAACGTGAGCTCTGTAATAGAGTAAACTGAAAATAGAGGTAGTACATACGTCATAGCAGGCATGTGTGTCTGCAACCATCTACCTGTCCCATGTCCAGGAGTTGAATGGCCTCTGGGCCCAAGCAATCTTCACTCTGAAGCTAAGGGTGTCTTTGCGTGGAACGTTTAGGATATGGGTACTTGGTAGGGCATTTTCCAAGGGCCTTGTACAGCTTTTATTGAATCTGAAAATCACAACAGATTGTGATTGTCTCACCTAAGACGCTCTATAGTCGTCAATGCTTCGGAAATCACTTTAGTGCAGCAAGTGTTGACAGAGGGCTCC
>CM023453.1:160189641-160308955 GCA_013339765.2 Haemaphysalis longicornis | reverse complement strand
TTGAAGGCACCGAGGGCCTAGATGTTGTGGTCAGCGGAGAGCGACGAGGAGTGTGATGAGTGAGATTGCTTCGGAAAATAAATCGCCCGTTTCTCTCGCATTCATTTGTCTGGGTCACAAAGTCCCGTGCGCGTTACAATCGGAGGTGCAAGTTTTTTCGTTTTTTTTTGCCAGGAAAATCGGGTGTGGCCCGTTAGAATGGGGGGGGCGCGTTAGAATCGGGTAAATACGGTACGCTATTATAGCGATTACAGGTGGAACTCCCGCGAAATCTCTATTTTTGTGGAAATGAAGGGGGTTACACGGTCCGTGCTGTGGGCAAAGAATGGTGCGCATTAAAAACGATTGTGGACGGACGGGTCGTCTGCTTAGTAGGACGGGGCAATAGGCAGTCTGCAGGGAGGCTGCCCATTACCAGAAGATTCTGGCGAAGATGCCACGAGTGGGAGGCGTCGGAGGAGGCACCCGTGTGCTGCCCACAGGTCAGGAGGCTAACTGTTTGCCTTCCAGAAGACTGTGGCGAGAACGCATTATTTGGAGACGATGTGCGGCCGTCACTTGTCGGCGAAGGGGAGTGGATCACATGGCTGCACAGTGGCTACGTAGAGCCATGCGTTAGAGCGCAGCCCTTAAGCACCCGCTCCTGTGGTTTGGTTGCGCGTAGTCCCTCAGTGTTGGACTCGTTGTAAACGAGAGAACGAAGACGCCACCGAAGATAGAGCTGGTAGGAAAACGGAGGTTGCAAGTATGACGGAAGTGTAAGGGGGAGGGCGTAATTCCGTCACCGTGCGAGACGTGCTTCACAGTGGCGACCCCTTACGAGATAACGACAGAGTATGCCACGCGCCGTCGTGCATTAGCTGATGACGCGATCACTTCCTGAGGCACAGCATCTATGCGCCGTCGCCGAGAAGACTACAGTTTGCGCTGCACTCAAATTTCGCATTAGTGAGTGTCGTAATCGTCCGTCATTTTCTTCCTAAAGAAAACAACTGCGGGGTATAAAACTGCAGTGTTATGATCCAAGAATAAATTAAATTAAATTATAAAAATGAAATAAACTAAATAAAAATAAACTTGCGGCCATAACAAGCAGGGATTTCAAATTCATACAAATATGCAGTCTTATGTGTCCGAGCGAATTTTTCATTTCACTTCATTTAATGTTGGAATCCTGGACCTACTATAGAAAACATTTTGCAGTACATTTTACAGTTAAAGGAACTCTTCAACCCTTTAAATCAACGCTCTCACTCTTATCTTCGCATCTGGAAGTACTGCAAAAGTTATAGCTATTGCCAGCACAGAGGAGCAGTGCTCGTCCTAGCAGACACGCCTTCCGTTTCTGCTTCGCTGTTGTGGTTTCATTTTAATGTCGCAACTTAAGGAAAGCCGGCATATAGCCGCTACATGGCTGTAATGACGTCATTCCAGCGGTAGAAGAACGCCAAGACTGGGGAAGAGAGAAAAATATTTCAAACAAGTTTGTAAGTTATCTGATGGGGACAGAGCAGTACTTTGGTCTGAGGGACTTTCCGACTCCCTGATCTAAGTACTGGATGTGTTGGTTGACTACTTTCTGCAAACATTCACGATTTCGAACAAAGTTGAAAAACGTGTTGCAGGGTTGCTTATTTTTGGCCAAAACAAAACATTTGCACAAAAAAATCTACATTATGGCTTCGTTTTTGAGAAGAAAACCTGACAAGGAAACGAAAACCCAGCACAAAAAAAATTAACAGAAAAAAAACACGCTTGCTTTTTTTTTCCCCGAACCCGTTCGAAAACCCCTTTGAACCGGTTCGAACCGGTTCGAACCGGAACGGAATGGTGCGCCGGAACTGAACCCGAACCGAACCCGAAAGGCTTGAACCCGAACCCGAACCGAACCCGAAAAAATTCCGGTTCGACACCCTGGTCGGTATACATATCCGAAACCTGCATTGTTTATTCACATGCAAATACAATGAGAAGGATTGCGCTACCCCACCATGATCGCACCCCAGACAATGTTGCCCAGAGTACTCGGAGGCGGCTTTTGTGCTCCGAATTTCGATCGTTACCATCATTATCAAAGCGAACTGACTCTCAATCCGAACAATTATGACATGATTACGGTGTTGAAGGCTTGATATACTCGCCAACGAACGCAATAAATATTATACGTGCAAATATAACAAGACACAAAACCGATATTTCCAACCAGCTCTGCATTCTTTTCTAACTTTTATTTCCAGGCGTAAAGAAGAGAATTAATCTTACTCTCTTGTCCTGGACTGAGGACCCTGCCCACTGATCATCTCGATTTTACGGTTAAATAAAGTTTTCTCCTCCTCCTCCTCCTCCTCCTCTTGAGGGCAGCTTTCCTGTAACGCATGTCTGAATATTGAGAAGATATGGCTGTCTGTGGGAAATGTAACGATATATCCCTCCAGCTCCGAACAAACAGTGTTATTGTATTTTTACCGTAGGCGTAGCTCGTTTTGCTCAATGATCCTCCATACTGGTTAGAAGCCTGCATAAAACCAGAACGCGCCTATACACACAGTAGGTTATTTGGGACTCAGCCTACCATTTTTGTGTCCCATAGTGCATGTCGGCACACTTTCATGCTATGACAACGTAAAGTGATGTGATACAATACTTTCTAGCGTTAGTCAAGGTTGCAAAAACTTATTTAGCTTACATGCGATTACCGGGAATCGTAATGCGTTCTGCCAAAGCCAACAGCCGCGAAGGCCTGGAATTTGTTTTGGTCTTGTATTTCCGCTGTTGTCTACTAGCAGCTGGCTGTTCCCTTTGTTCGAAATATTGCTTACAACAGAAGCCGACGCCTAGGACCGGATCTTCGCGCTGCGCACAAGACCAGATTCGCAAAAAATGGGGCGATGCCGCCAATGTTTATTCCGTAGCGGTATCGAAAACTATGCGTTAAATCACGCCTTGAGCTAGTGCAGGCGATTTTAGGTCTATTCTTATGATAAAAGGTTGCGCACCCGCAAAATCAGGTGCGGACAAGCATCAAAAATCAAACGAGCGCAAAGAAACAGCAGGGAGAGCGAGCCCGAATGAAGCAGACGACAAATTCGAGAATCCCTAAGCCGACGTCACGGAGGCGCGCTTCGCAGCGCCACCCGTGGTCGCGCTCACCGCCAATACAAAACACCAGCCGATGCCCCATGAAAACGGATTACATTTAGCCTCGTTGAGCACCTGCACCAAGAGAACCTTGAAGCGCTTTCGCTGTTGTTTAACAAGATATAATCCGGTTTGTAACTCGCTTGAATAGTAACGACGGAGCCGCTCATATCGACATTTGCTTGACGTTTGGCCAAACTACACGCTTTACAGTCTAAAGCCATCAACCTGTACCAGCCGATCCCCGAACAGTTATATATAACGTTGTTTTGCAAGTCATAAGGCTCATCTTAAAGGATACCTAACGTTAAGTCAAAATATATGAGGTTAAGAACAGAG
Organism: Haemaphysalis longicornis; assembly: GCA_013339765.2. Classification (NCBI taxonomy): domain Eukaryota; kingdom Metazoa; phylum Arthropoda; class Arachnida; order Ixodida; family Ixodidae; genus Haemaphysalis; species Haemaphysalis longicornis. The sequence continues at coordinate 160,305,478 of CM023453.1, read as the reverse complement.
TAACACGTCAATATTTAAAGTGTCATCCTTTACCTCTTTTAAAGGTCTCATTTAATTCACCGTAAGTAAAGCAACGGGTATTTTTTGACGTAGTATATCCCAAAGCGAGACGTTAGGCGTATGCACCACGGTTTCGGCACATGCATTACAATTCCTGTGGTTACCCTGTCAGCGTAATACATACCAACACAGTTGCACCCGAAGGAGTGTATTAAACAATGCTTCTTAAACAGGGATGTGTAATGCTACATGAAGCACTCCGCTTCAATAAGTGAAAAAATTGTTTAAAGTACTTAGTCCATGAGCACTGGGACTGTTAACCGTAACAATCTTCGCGCGTGCTCTGAATCACAGTATTCTGACTCGGGAACCTTAGAGTACGCCATAAAAGCAGCATGCTTTAGCAACGCGTAGGGCAATGCTACCGTATCGTACTTGCGCACCATAGTCCGTTGTTTGCACAGCCAAACCTCCTGCAAACGTCGTTTATTACCTTTCCTGCTTTTCGAACTAAATTTCAAACTACACAAAGAACCCCGCCCTTTTCTATAGTTGTCACGCGCTTTCTGCGTGTCCGTGATTATTTTGCTTGCTTTAGGCTGCGTGAGCGCCACGGCTATTCCCGCCTCTTCCGCTTCTTCCGGAAACGCCGTTTTGACAGAGGCCCACATCACCAGCGCGCTTCCGTCGTGACCGATAATGCGGCCTGAGTAGAAGTTTGGGTAGAGAGGCGTCCGTGTAGACGGCAACCCACACTGCGGCTCATTCTTCCGCTTGTCTTGGCGTTTCGGTCAGGGTCTTAATCCTGGCCCCTCTGCGCCCGTCGTTGCGACCGTGTCTTATGTTCCGACGCATGGGTTTGCTTTCGATTTTCTGCGCCCACTTGTGGTTAGCCCCTTGCCAGCCCAGCTTGCCCAGGACCATTCGGCCTACCGTGCTTTGGCCGAGCCACACTCTCTGATTAGAGAGGTAGGTTTCCTCCAACTCTTATAAAGTATCGTGTTTAGCCATGCCGAGCGTCTTCTCGGTGGACGAGTGACGCAGGGTACCCATCGCCGTCTTCGATGCTTTGCGTATGATCGCGTTCAATTGATCCCCGTCTTTCTTCAGTAGCTGTATGTATGGCACGGCGTATACGATGCCCGACGTCACAAAGGCCTGGACTAGCCCAAGCGCGTCGTCTTCTTTCAGACGTCTTCGCCTGTTTGTGACGCTCCGGATTATGTTCGCGATCTGTTCCGTGGTGGTCTTTATCTTGTTCAGCGCCGCTGCCTCTCCTTGCCGTTGCTCTGGAAGATCACTCCCAGGATTTGGGATTGCATGTTCAGTGTTATGCCCGTTCCGTCTATGGTAATACGCACTTGGTCTTGCTCTCACTTCTTTCTTCGTGGCTTTATGATTAGAAGCCCTGGCTTTTGCGGCGAGCAGCAGAGGCCGCAAATCTTTGCATAATCGTATATGGTCTCGGCCGCTGTGTGAAGGTTCTATTCCATACAACTCCCCAACCCCGCTACACACGTCTACACGATGGTGTCGCCCGTGTAGAGAGCGTGGTCCATGCCCCTGTGCCTTGGAGCATGGCCGGCAGCGCGAGTAGCACCAGGTTGAAGAGCAGGGGCGACAGGACCGACCCTTGCGGTGTGCGCCTGTCACCTCGCGCTATCGGTTGCGACTTCTCGACCCCGATCTTGATCTTTGCCGTTCTGTTGCAGAAAAAGTCCTGGACATACTTGAACGTTCGCTCTCCGCATCCCGTTTCTCGCAGGTTACGGAGTATGCTGTCGTGGATTGCGTGGTTCAAATCCCCCTTTGAGGTCGAGTGCAAGGTTTGCCCTCGGCGTCGGGTTCTTGGCTTTCTTGATCACCAGTTCGTGTAGCTGCACTACGACGCATTGCGTGCTCAGGTGCCTTCGGAAACCGTACATGGTCTGTGATATCTGATGGGTGGTGTCTAGGTGCCTCTGGAGTCTCTTAAATGTCATGCGTTCGGCCATCTTACTCGCACACGACGTGAGAGAGACAAGTCGCAGGTTGTCGAAATGAGGTAGCTTCCTCGGCTTGGGAATGAAGCGCACCTTCGCTTCCTGCCATTCTTTCGGTAACGATCCCTTCTCCCACCCTGCGTTGGCAAGGTCTAGGAACTCCATTCGACTCTTGTCGCTCATGTTCCTTGGCACCTTGTAGGTAATGGCGTTGATGCCCGGCGCGCTACCGTGGTTGTTTTGGTCTATGGCCGCGATCAACCCCAGCTCCGTGAAGGCCCCGTCTAGTGTCTTCCTTGCTCGCCTTTTCCTACTCGAGGGTCGGTTTGCCGCTGTTTTCCCGTTTTGATGTACTTCCGCGTGAGTTCTCGCACGAGCTTCTCCCCATCCTCGTCGTAGCTGTTGATCGCTCGTACGAGGTCGCGGGCTTCCCGCGCTCCTGCTCTTCAGTGGGTCTATTAGGTACTTTAGCAGTTTACACGCCTTTTTCCATCGACAGGGTGCCCTGGAGACTGTCGCAATTCTTTATCCAGCTCTCCCTGCATAGTTGGACCGCGTACTCGGCCGCTTGTCTGTTCAGCTCGTGAATGCGTTTCGCAGCCTCTTGTTGTGTCTCTGCCTCTTCGACCTTCGGGTGGCCCCGTGCCTGGCCTCACATGTTGGCGAGCCTGCTGTCTACGAAGAGAACCTGCGTTTTCGTGGCTATCTTCTGCGTGTACTTAACGACTTGCTCACGTTGCTTCTCGGTCTACGTCCGATACGCCTTGACTTGGTCGTCGCTTTGTTCGATCTCGTCGTCTTCTGATTCAGCTCTTTCTGTGCAGGCGGTGCCGGTCCGTGATGCTGGAGTTTCCCAGTCTTGCCTTTACGTCGGGTCCCCTGAGGGCCACGCGCGCCCATGGGCAACAAGCAGAAGCGCGTGTCAGTGTAACAGACTTCTGGCTTCATATCCCTGCAGGGTGTAAGACAGCAAGTTTTGGGTGAACTTAGTAAGTATTTGGCGTATTACATAGTTTGTATTAAATCTTATCGATATATCAACACATCACCCTCAGCCACGTACTACTGCCGCCAACTATACACAAAACTTCATCTCTCAAGAATTCCAAGCTGCTCTGCAACTAATGTACAACATAAATAAAATAAACGCAGCTCCTGTAGAGCGTCATATAAGGGCTTATTAAGCGTCCGCCATTGGGCAACCAGATAAGCGTTCGTTTTTGCATTGCTTAGTTTGATGTTGACGACAAAGAGACAGCACTTTTGGGTAATAAACTGAACTCTTGGCTGGAGTGAGTGAGTGAACAACTTTATTTTGTCCGAGTTGAGGATGGGGGAAGAAGGGAGGTGGAATCCACTTCCGTAGCACCCCCTTCCCCCCCCTTTTCCTCAGATTGGCTGGGGAAAGGGACAACCTAGGGAGGTAGTAGTCACTGTGAAAATCGCCAAAGCCAGCCCACGTAATACTTGGAGCTGGGTATGCCGCAACGTGACCGCAGCAACGGTGGAAATTGAGCTAATACCATCTGCGGCACAGGCAAGTTTCAGTAGTTTGGAAAGAAGGTAGAAGAATTTTCTGCAACTACTCCAAAGTAGGTGTACAGAAAGAGCTTAGCAGAATAAAATTGCCAAACATATTGTGTGCTTTAAAAAGCGCAACACATAAGCTGCTAGTCTGGCTCATTTATTAGCATCATTTCATTAAAATAAAGCGTAAATTACTGGTAAACCCGCACGCGCGATGCTTACAAAGCGTAGTCAAGGCGAAGGAGCAGCTGCGCTAGCTGCGCCAGGCCCGCCACCCTACCGCCGTCATCGGCGCGCACACTCCAGAGAGGGGGAAAGGCGGCCCGCGCTACGCGACCGCTGAGTGCGAGAGTACGTTTCCCAACCTGTTCTACGCATACAGTTCCTTACAATATATGTTATATTGTAAGAAATATGGTTCTACGGGGGCAGAGGTGGAGGATTTGAAGTTGTTTTCACCCGCCGCGGTGGCTCGGTGGCGTTGCGCTGCTAAGCACGAGGTCACGGGCTCGATTCCCGGCCGCGGCGGCCGCTTTTCTGATGGAGGCGAAAAGCAAAAAACGCCAGTGTGTACGAGATTTCGGCGCACGTTAAAGATCCTCAGGCGGTCAAAGTTAATCCGGAGCCCTCCACTACGGCGCGCATCATCGCCTGCGCTGCGTCGGCGCGTTAAACCCTACAATCAACCAACCAACTTCATGATTCAGCATGAAGTTCCTTCATTAGCTTCTTGAACAAAGCCGATTAAAGAGCTTTTGTTGAGCTGACTTTATAGAGAAATTCAAATTACCCGCCAAGTCAGAAGGGCCAAAGTAAGCATGCGGCTGCATACTTGAGTTGTTATAAAATATTTGTTTAATTATCGTACAGCGCAATGAAAATTATGTTAAGTGCGCGGTGCTGCTAAAGATGCCGTACGCATAGATTTAATACTACTGATTACGTTGGTTTGGTTGGCCGCGTCACACTGCGGCTAACGCTGGAACCAGAAGCCTCCCTAAGCACGCCTTGTCAAAGCAGGCATACGGCTTTCGGGTGTCCTCTTGCTCTCCGTTGCTCTTTTCGCACGTGTTTCTGAACCGCTGTGGTGCTTCTCGTCGCGACACTCCAATGCACATCAGCTTGAATCGTTCGACAAGAACATGACGCCTGTGAAAGTGCAGTTTCCCCGTTGAGGAAAGACGCCTTTCCGTCCTGACGTGGGGTTGGCGGCCGCCACGGACAATCGCTTGGTCGCTTCGCGCCTCGTTCCTTTGTTCGGCTAGAGTTCGGCGCCCCCGCTTGTCGAACATTGTCCGTGAACGAGGGCGAACGATGGGAGGGTGAGCTACCGGTAGGTAAGTTGGTCTAGCTCTCCCTGCGTCGAGCAGGGTTGCAAAGGCTCGCCGCTTCTGTTCGCTAGAGTCGTGCTGTTTTGTGAGCTCCGTTGAGGCAGGGGCTAATGGCACGGCAACCGTGAGAATCCCTTTTACAAATTTCTCGCGGCAGTCGCCTCCCATTGCCTGTCGAGACCACGTGATAACCTGCCTCTGCGCCCATTCTCACTGCAGCCATGAGAAGCACCTTTAAAATTTTAATTATATCACGGCAGTCACCTTTCATTAGCTGTATAAAATTGTGTGACAACCTGCCGTAAACTTCTTTTGAGTCAGGGAGAAAACTAGCGACGTGACAGCCTAAGGATAAAATGCTTTTGAGCCCAGTCCCACCAGCCGTGAGAATCAGAATTAGGAAGTACTGCTAAGAATTTCTCACGGCAGTCACCGAATGGGTAACATTTTCATGGCGGAAATTGCGCTTCAAAATTTAGCCTAGGCTGCCACCCGCCTGAGAGCACCCACGAGTGTCACAACTTTGTATCGCTAGAATTACGGTATTTTATTCCATTTTTTTTATCATTGAATGGTGACATCTTTGTAGAACTTGTTGTTGGGCTAGTTGGTTCATGTTTATAAGTGGAAATTTGAGCGCAAAAATTCGACAAAGACGCAGAAAGACCAGAAGGGACTAGCGCTCACTTACAACTGTGTTTATTTTGCCGAAAGCATCGAAGTATAAGAGTCGACGGAGCCCATTATCACGTTTTTAAAAGATCCAAAAACGCTTGCTCTTTGCCATGCAAACATACCGAAATGTCGCTAACACACTTGTCACCCATTTTCCTGATATGATAAGCCTCCATTCTCGCGCTGTCTTATCACGGCTTCTGCCTACAATCTTAATTTCCTGAAATAAAGGGGTGCATTTGCTGTAACTACACTCACTACAGTGGGTAGGCAAGTGTGCCCCCTTTGCGTTTGTTAGTGAAAGATAATGTTCCCTTGCACGGTCATTTACGCATCTTCCCGTCTGACCGATGTACTCTTTGCCGCATGTCAGAGGAATCTTTGGAATCAGAGGACATCTTTGTGCTTATCTTCGTGCTCCAGCTTTTCAGATATTATTTTTTTATCCTTTAGCCATTCAGTACCACATTCCAGGCATGGTTCTAATCAGCTACAACAAAAAAGCCTATTCTACTAAACAGACACCTGCATATTGCGTGCCTTAGACTGAAAGTAAAAAAAATTAACATTGCCGTTTAGATTGTGTGGTAATATAGGCTCAAATTGTTTCTGACGTATTGCTATAAGGAATTTTCAGTGTAATCAAATATGGAGTTCTGCGGTTACAAAACGCAGACACAGTAATTCTCTTTTTACAGCCTCCCTCAAAATGTTCTGCAATTTGTTTGTTTCAGCAGTATTCAACCTCATTATGTTCTACATGGTGTCACTCATGATTTGCGTTGTGGTGCTTAATTTGCACAACCCTTTCGCACTCACCCCTCCACAGGTTTATTCCTTAGACAGCCCTTAATTTTATTGTGCTAAGATCCAAAGATTTATCTGTTGGTCCATTTACATCATCGTTTCTCTTGAAGGAGTTCTCTCAGCAACTCACCTGCTGGAGGAACAATTCGTTTCCAATCTGGCATATATATATAAAAAATTTGTCACATTTGCAGCAGTGTCACACCATCCACTGTCCATTGGCACGCCTCAAGTGGTTTTACACGCAATTCTCAACTCAGTACCATAGAGTTAGCTAAATAATTGACAGCTATCACAATAAAACCAAGTATAACATTCATTGCAGCTGAACTCATGGCCTATGAGATTATTTGCAAATAGTGAAAAGTGAAAACAAAGATAAATTGCGAGTAAATATGGTTGCCTCTTATTTGAACATGCTACAGCAAGTTCAATTGGTTACAAAATAGATTTACTTGCAATATGCACTTCTTTGTTTAGGGGTAGTGGGGCAGCACGCTACTCTTTGTGAAAACTTCGGGCCAGTAAATCAAGTTTTAATAAACAGTATCAAAAATCTGTGATGTAGCCTTCCCTTTCCAGTAACCCTTCAGCCGAAACCTTTTACAAGGTTCTTAATTCCACACGGGCTTGTCAAATGGTCTTTTGTATATGTTTTACACAGCTTGCAAAGCATCTCACCTTGGGTGTCATCGAAAAAAAGCCATGGATGATCGCGAAGCCATGCTTTGTTGAAACGGGATGCGTGCTTGCTGCCATCACCAGCTTCCGCATGGCTGGAAGTAACATCACGCGGCGTCCTGAAGTGGTAGGGTCATTTCAACAATGATGTAGAGGTAACGTCGGCTGCATTCACGCCGGGTGTTGCGGCATGCTGCTGTGCTTCTTCGTTAGTTGACCCTTCAAAAACATTTAGAGATGGGTTGGTGACATTCGCCATACCCAAACTGGCTGCCACAGCCAGCTGTTGCACCTGGTCAACAGACCTCGACGCTTTTTCTACAACTTCTGTCGAAAAAAAGGAGAGCAGAGACGGCTGCAACGGCTTTTTCTTGGCGGCCATTTTCTCCGATTGGTGCCTCGGTGCTTGGGTTGACTTTGAGATGGTACGTCTTGGCTTAATCAAGCTAGGGTGCCTCGATGCACGCCCGTTAAACTCAACGGCGCTGTGCCGCCATGCCGCGGTGAAAAAGTGAAGTTGATGAGGTGCACACGCACGGCTGTGGGGGCACGCAGAACTGTTGAGGAACGGTTGTTGAGCGGAAAGTCGGAAAGTTTCATGTGGCGCCTCTCTCCGCGCATGGCTGCCTCCAACAGGTGTGCAGAAGATAGCAGCTCCTCCTTTTGACCGCTCCTCCCCCAGCCCCTCCAAAAGAAAAAGAAGCGCTGGCATGGGCTACGATTTCTCGATGCGCGCTCCGCTAGCACCGGCTAGCACCTAACACGGGCATGCGGTGCGACCGCAGAGGAGCGGCACTGTCCTGATTTTCTTGTCTGAATTTGGTGTGCGGTCTCGACCAAGCACCGTTGTTTGAAGTCGCATCGGCTGGCCCAGATGTGGTTTAATTGAGTGATGGGCGGGTTGTCATGGAGGCGGTCGGGTAGCCGCACTGGTGGGCGCAGAACCACTGCTGCCCACCGTATGGAGAACCCTGGCGTACACCATGCATTGCATTATGTCCAGGGCTGTTTCCTGTTCTCCTATAGTGATTTTCAATTTTCGCACACGACTCTTCTCTTCGGAAAGCCTGTAACACAAAATGCACACACTTGCAGTGCAGCGGATGACGAGAGCTCCTCTATGGCTGACCTTTTTCTTTCACGTCTTTGTCAGCCGTGGCCACTCTCACATCTTCCCATGTTGGGCTCAGTGTTTTGAATGTTTAAAAAAAAAAACCAATGATGCATGTCTGCATCTTCTGCAGCAAAAAGCCTGACAGCCACAATTTTGCTTTCACCGTTCGCATTTTCTACAATTACTAGAAAACAAGCCATCTGTGTTTCGAGCAATTTGTACGTTGCGTCAATGAATATCTCAGGGCAATCTTGAAATGGCTTTTTCATCCCTTCATCTTGAAAATAGGTTGCCTGCAGATCCTCATTCTCATCTGTCAGCAAACGTACCGTTGCTTTGTGCTTTCCTTGGGGCACGCGCACAACCTCGGGCAAGTTGTTTCCTGTTTTGAGTGCTTTTCCTTTTGCCGCAATGTTCGAAAGATCCTTCAAGAGAACAGCATTTTCACTTTCTCTTTCGAGTTCGTCTCTCACTACTACTTTCTTAGCTCACAGCTCCAGCAAACCACGGGCCTTGGCTTGTAGATGCGTGTCTAGCCTCATTTGTTGTGGCAAGTACTTGAAGAGTTCTAGTTGTGTGGGATGGTTGTGCTCCAAATTGAGTGAACGCACATTCCAGGTGCTGGCTGTCCTTTGCTGCTGCAAAGTATACACTAAAGCCGCAGTCCTGCTTGAATGTCCTAAAACACGAGAGAAAAATTTCATGGTTAATTTCTGTATTGATGGGACAGGTGGGAATAGACAATGTGATTGCAGGTGCGTTCATAAGCGTGCAGACGCCCCACATGTGCTCCCGTTTATCACAACCGCAGTCTGACGACCAGTGCGTTGTACTTCGCAATCGATTTATGGTTGAGACCAAGACTACTCTTGCCGTACTATTAATGCTACTATTTTTCAAATATTCAAGTTCGTTGGATTTCAACTCCTTAAATTTTTGCTACCTTGCTTGAACACAAATCAAGTGCATTTGTGCATCAAGTGAACACAAATTAATGTTTTCTTCTGTTGACATGTAGTGGCCCCCCCGCTTCACTGCATTCAGTAACCACATCAAACCATTACAATATTTGCCGAATATGTTGGGTTTTATTTTCCAGTGAAAAATAACAAGTGTTCTCATCATGCCAACAGTAACGTGCCTCTAAAACATAGCCAGACACGCCCTCAACCACAAGGGAATGTTGACCTGTGTATGGTGCCAGTGGTATTTCATCAGACACCCACCTTGAACGACATGAGAACAATTTAACTTTGTATGCACCTCTTAACAGATTTTCCTTTTAGGAAATGGAACTGGGCAGGTGCATCTTTGTTTGAAGGGTAGGCCCACAACAGTTCCCCTCTTTTGAACCTTCCACGGTCCTTTAGTGCGGTTTGCAACTTGATGTGCCCAAGGTGGTCCACAGAACGTAGTCATCATAGTAATAATTATTTGCACAAAGATTTTTCCCACCTAGTGGTGCGCACAGCTAGGCAGAAAGGTAACTATCTTTATGCTAGTGCACCTGCTAGCCCGCCACTGGGTGGGTAGAGGAAGCGTGACAGCGCAATAAATAAATATTTACAGGCATTGAAGGAAGAAACGAAAGAACAGACAAACGGTTACACAGCAACGTTAAGTGCACAGAAACAGTATGGACACACACGAGTTACCAAATACACAGAACAATGTCCATGGTGCATCGTGACGGTGGAAGTAGTGGGGGTCATTAACAGAAGGCGCGCATGCCGGCGACACAGCTCTAGGGATTCCTCTCTCTCGGGGCAGAGGTTTGTGCTGGGCCACGAGGACAAAGAGGAAGCCCCAGGTGATGGCAGGAACTAGGGACTTGCTATGCCTGGAAGTCGTCGCGTGCATTGGCTCAGGCTGCTCAGTGCGGGTGTTCACGTGCACCTGGGATGACAGGAAGGTTCCAGACGACCTCTCAAACACACAGCACAACAGCCGAACACGGGAGACATCACCAAGATGAGCGAGTGGACGTCACTTTGCGAGTGCGAGCCGTTCCTCATATCCAGGTCATTAACCAGGAACAGCATGGGGCCCAGGACTGACCCTTGTGCCATGCCTGCCGATACGGGCATGTTGGCTGAGCGCGCACCAAAGTAAACAACGCATTGACTTCGATTTTAGAGAAAATTTGAGGTACAATTCAGAAGGGTTCCCCGGACACCAGCAAGAGACATTTTTGAAACAGGAGATTAATGTTAAGGGTGTCAGATGTGTTGCTCAGGTCAAGCTGCACAAGGTCGGTCTCCATTCAGTTAACAAGCTGGTCACTGATGAAGTGGACCGGGGTCGCCAAGAAAGTCTCACAGCTACGGTTGTGGGGGAACCCATGCTGCTCGTTGAAGAAGTAGCTGGTGCATTCCAAGGAAATCAAGAAGTTGCTCGTTTGCGACGTGTTCAAATATCCGGCAGAATATAGATGTTATTGAGACTGGACGGTAATCTGGCCGTCATCCATCGGCTTGCCTTTCCCTTTATGGACGATAGAAACAAAAGCCCGTTTCCATGCCTCTGGGACATTACCACCGTCGAACAGGGCCTGAAGCACTTTAGCGAGGGTTGGCAGAGTGTGCTCAGCGATAACCTTGAAGATTATAGGAGCCATGTTGATCTGGGCCAGAAGTCTGGGATGCCTTGATTTTGAAAACAGCGGTAAAGATTGAGTCAGTCGTAAACATGATTGACTCCAGGGTAGCGGTGGCACTGCCTGATGATGGTGGGCAGGCCACAGGAAGCGAAGGCGGTTCACCGTCACTGGACGTGCAGACAGAACTAAATTTTCTGTGAAAAGCGAGGCTATATATGTTTATTTTCCAACATGGTGGTCAGCTGGAGACTGCAAGGGCCGTGGCGCCAGGATTCTTGTGCACGGTTGCAGCACGCGGGTGGAGGCCTATATTTAGGAGACGTCCACAGGGTACTTTTCATGTGAAGCTTTTCCACCGGGACAGGAACAGCCCTCTGTGCGAAAGTGAAAAAAAAAGGGAACAAAAACAACACAACCCACAAACCCAATGGAGACAAACACACAAACCACATGCAAACAACAAGCACTAACAACACAGCATCAGTTGGGCAGATGTGAAAGGGGGCGACACGCAATATTTTATTTGCAAGTGACCAGGGTAACAAAAGATTCCTTTTGTACCCCAATCTCTTGGCTTCACAAAGCCAGAAAAGTACGGTGGATTTACCACGTAGACAAAGATCGGTTGGGAAGGGAGTCACAATTGACAGAGAAGAAAAAAATTACCCCACACCTATGTTTAATGACGTGAACTATGAGTGATGAAATTAGTTATGGAGATAGTAGAGTATGAAAAGGGGAAGTAAATAACTGAAAAGTGCTAAAACCAAAAAGTGGGTTACTGTAATTGGGGGGGGGGGGGAGATGGTAAAATGAGTAGAAGGTCAAAACGAGCAGTCACAAAAAGTGACCGCCACCACGCTAGTGATCCCTAAACTAATAATGCTGATTTGAACGACGGGATGGTCATGCGAAGAAAGGTGAAATGCATGCATTCATACATTCATACTCGTAATCACAAACACATTCACTCAACACAGACGCACTAAATCCATTTATACTGAAGTCAGGCATTCATGAGGCAGTTAAAAAAAAACCTAAAAAGGCCAAAAGGGCCTGATCACAAAAGCGGCCGTTAAAAGTGCAGGTGAAGGTAAAATAATGGTAATGATTGATTGATCAGGAAAAAGTTACTGTGCTTTTGCAAGGAAGACTGCCAAACCCCACAGCTAAGCGGTGATTGGTTTTGAGAATCGATTAAGGCAAATTAGGCTGCCTACCGTGGTTCGGGCCGCTAGCCAGCCCAGATCTCTGTCAGTCAAGCGAATTTCATGAGCAGCCTTCCTTGTGCCTGCACACACGACCCTGCGTGCGCTGAAATTGAGCCCCTAGACCTTCACGGGCTTGGGGCTGAGTACAGGGTCTAATGAAACGTACTTGGTTCTCTTTCCGGCATTTACGTGCTCAAGGGAACCGACGGTTGCGTCCCAAGCTACTGCCACATCAATAATTCGGATCCACTCAGGCAGTTCGAGAATGATGTCCAGCCGAAACCTTACACTGTGTCGATTTGTGATGAGACGTTCACTTGTGACGGCCGTGTCGGGTTAGCGTTTTTGTAGCTTGTCGAGGACCTGTGATTCAATGATATGACGGGAGCAGCGCGGTGCCTGAATGAAGGTGCACTCTTGAAGGATGGAAGGCCGTCTCCTCCTTGGTCCCGCAGCTCCTACAGAGGCTCGAGCAAAGATCCGAGGCCTGTTTGTTGGAGAGGGTACGAGCTGGAATTAAGTTGGTACGATGGCAGAGGGACTCGTCACCCATGTGCAGTGCGCTTGGCCACAGCCACCTGTTCCCCACCCTGTCCCTCTCAAAGGAGGAGAGGCTGGTGTTTTCGTAACGGGCCTTCCAAGTCATCCAGTGCACCTGTCATGCCTAGTTCAGGGCCTTGTGGAGCTTGTCCGCATCCGTGATTCCCAGAGGGACCCCCAGGCTCTCGCTCAGGGAGCCGGGTTCTCCAGGAGCAAACCGTCGAGGATAGCGTCCACAGTCGGTGAGCTGGAGCCTAGCGAACGCCTTGAGCTGGCACTCCGCTGCGACCCTTGACAGCTCCAGCACCCGCAAGCCACCTGCTCGATGTGGAAGATGAACAATGATATCGGGGAAACTGTGAGGCAGATGTAGAACTTTCTTGACAATCTGTCGAGTCTCGGGGTCAATTTTTTTGGCTACTTGTTTAACTGCAAGAGAAGCGGAGGCTGAATAAAGCAATTTAGGAACCAACAAGGTGTTGATGCAATGAACCCTCCGAGTGTGTTTTAAGTGGGCCCCAGTAACTAAATCCAGTTGTTGCTGAAAGAGATTCACTGAGACCCGAGGCAGTTTAACAGAGAACTCTGTGCCCAAGTACTTATTTCGTACATTCCAGGCAATAGGAGCCACTACTTCACCAAGCCGAAGCTTCGGGATGTCGTAGTTGAACCATTTTGCCCGGTGGGAATCGTAGGTCCAACCAAAATACATGGTTTTTTTTCTTGTTTAAAGCCAATCCAAGATTTTGAAAGTGCTTGTCGGTGGTCCTCTGGTTCCCTTGCAGTTCCTCGAGACTTGACCCTTACAGAATTATTTCATCTGCTTGTGTCCTTGACGTTGAATAACAAGCATAGGCACTTCCAGTAAGCAAATAAAACAACTGCTTTAATTAGACTAAGTCCTGCGCATACAAAATTCACATCTTCGTCCGTCGCGTTACGTACCACACTCGTACCACGTACGTACCACACTCCAGGTTCGCAAAACTGGACACTCACTTGTGTTGCTCCGTTCCTTCCTGTTCTACAAAAAAATCACTGTCCCGCAGCTCGTAAAAAACTGCTCGGAGCATGGTAGGGATTCAGAAAACTTTCACAAGTCCTCATGTTGCGTGATACACTCATCCTCGCTGACTTCCACGGCCTCCGGCACTGCACGGCAGCACTTGCACTGCACTGGCTCCGCTATGGGCTCACAAAAACCAGAGTCACCTGCACAAGCAATGTTTGGCTGTTGCTACTGGTGATGCATTTTTATCAGCGAAATATAATGATCTAAAAGGGCGAATCGGTGCACAGCTGAACCAGAAGCAACGGAGAACCATGAGACGGTGACACGGGCGCAGCTGTTTCGCCTCCGTTTAAAAGGCATCATGGCGACTCTGGAGAATCTGAGTTAACACTGGGCGGCACAAAATATAGTTAGGGGGGGGGCATAAAAAGGGAAGCTAGGAATAAAAAATTACGGGGATCAAGAGCGAAGCAGCACGCTGTAACTGCACTTTTCTGTGTTGGGACAGTGCACGAAACAAATAACAAATACGGGGGTAAGCACATGGAGCGATTTTGATGAGCGACACAACAAGCGTAACTTAACAGTTCATAAACTAGTTGCACCGGCGACAGCGGGTTCATTGGCCGCCGCCGCCACTTCATAATATAGTGCCGCCGGTACCCTCGGTCGCTTGCCGCTTCGCTCGTAATCTGTGCTTGTCGAGTCCCTCGCCAAAATCGACCCTGCGGTTACCCTGTTGTTGCCCCTCCAGTGTGATTTCGCGAACACATGTAACGGCGCTGCGCGAACTTGTACTTACCACTCAACTTCGGCGTCGGGCTGCTTGCGGGCTGCCTGGATTGGGCGACGAGTCGCTGCTGCCGCTAGGCTTCAGGTCGACGTTCAGAGGTGGGGTGTCGCTGTACAGGTCAAAGCCCATATCCGCGCTCATTGTGAGGAGATGCTGTTTGAGGTCCGGATCGATCATTTCAATAACACGGACGATTGCAGACTGTGCAAAGGCGGGTCCGCAGCGATTGACGCCTGCCTAGGCGCAGGAATGTAGCTAGCGCAGAACGGAATTCGAGCGTCGCGATGTCACATGGCTATTCCCAGTGTTTCCAGCTGCTTCGAACGAGGCAGAGAGGGAGGAGGAATCGATCGGCAAGGGGGCAGAGGTGCATTTAATTGCTTCTAGCGCAGCAAATACTGAATGTAGATCAATAATGCCAACAGCATTGCATTGCTATATTGGTGCTGCACGACAATACAGGCCTGTTGTAACTTTTACAAAAGGCTTTTCTGGGTCCCTTTAACTTTACCTCAAAGTGGCTATAAATTCGCTGCAGCTCTGTCATCTGCAGCGGCACTGCCCCAAGGTTCTGTGCGAGATGTGATGCATTGAGTTTGTACTTGTCAAAGGAGGCCTTATAATATCAGCCACAGCCGGCATGGGGTCGGAAAGAGTTGTTGCAGTAGGGCTGTGGACAGTAGTGGGGCTTGTTGTGACGGGCAGTGAGCGGATGACTGACTAGCCTCCACCCTTTTCACTTCTTCGGCCAGTTCCTTCCGGTACCTGCCTGAGCGTCTGGTGCTCATAATTGAGTGGTAACTGTGAGTTGGATACAGAGGGTGGAGTGCTGCATTTATAGTTTTCATCATGTCCCGGCACTTGCAGCTCCGCCCTGTTTAGTAACATCAGCTGCTCATCTGACCACCTTACTTAAAAGCTGTCCGCCACCACAGCCAGCCCGCAAATGCGTGGCCCCGACCTGCACCAAGAAGTCAATGTTCCAGCAAGGGTCGCAGAAAACTCACCGCCATGTTGGAGGGCTGGTGGTCTTTTGAGCGGGTCCTGAATCCATATCAGTCTCTCCTGGCAGTGGCAGAGTCCCCAGCAAGCAGGACGGGTGACCCCGGTTGAACAGATGCTCGCCCGCACCGCCAGCGCCACTGGGTTGTCTTCCCCTTGTACATGAGGCAGCGACGGCATCCTCCACCCCGGAATACGAGGCTCTGACGGCGAGGGGGATGGCGCGACAGCCGCAGGTGGTCCCAGCGGCGGTGAGCCTCCTCCCGGACCTTGTCCTGCCGCAGGGGGTCCTCAGGTGACGAGTGGGGCCCATCTCTTGCGGAGTCCTGTGGGGTTCTCACTTCCCTCGTGTGGTGGTGCGATGGCCATTCCACATCCTCCTCCTTGTTCTCGTCGGAGGAGGTTAAGAAGCCCCGCGACTGCAGGCGCCGCCAGGCCGAGCTCTTCCAGTTTGGACGGAGCTCGTAAACGACGTACTCAGGTAGGGCTGCATTAGCTCTGGGGTCTTGTTCGACAGCGTTAGATGCTACTGTGCCCGCATTTTCGAGTTCGGAGCCCTCACCTTGCCCCGGCACCCGAGACCAGTTTGTTATGGTTGTCTTTGGGTGCGCTCCAACGCCTGTCGTGGCGGCATCTGCGGGGCTGCTGGGGAAGGGAGGGAGCCGGCCGGCCAGTTGAGGGGACGGGAGCGTCTGGGGCGTGTGGGAGGAACACCTGGGACATGTGGGGGTGTTGCAGCCCCCTCTACACGCCGGCCACCGTGCTCACCCGCCAGGGAGGACCTGTGTGATGAGTCCCGAAGGACCCTCTCTTGCACCTTTAGGATCTGGCGGTAGTGCGTGCCACGTAGTGCGCGAGTGATGGCCGGGACAGTGCTGGTAGGGAAGTGTGGCTGCAAGTCTTTAGCGGGTACCGCAGACCCAGCCTCAGGCGAAGACACGTCAGTCTTTCCAACTCTGCATCCTCCCACCCTGCTGACTGTGATTCAAGAGTGGTATCTGGAGTGGTACTGACTTCAGTTGGAGGGTGCCACTGCAATGCCGGGGAACTAGCACTGGCGTCATCTTCCCCTACCCTGGGTGTAGACGGCCCAGGGTCTGAGCATGCCTCACCATCTGCAGGAGTGGCTCACGACGCTCTCCTAGAGCATCGCGTAAAGTGCGAGGACATTGAGCTCACAGTGGTGTATTTGGATTGGCTACAGCTTGAACAACTCCACTGAACTGCTTTATCGGGGAGTCCCTGTAGTCGTTGGCCAGGGCCAGCATGGAGGAAACCTCAAATCCGCAAAGGGAGCACCTTTTTTCCGAGGGTGCGTGATCGTTGTGGTTCTAGACTCTACCTCTGCCCGACCACAGGATGCCGACGATGACCTCATGGACACAGCTGGACGACAGCACAGTCACAAAGCCTCACAATGTGAATTCTGTATGCAAAATCAGGCTGCAAAAACGTGTTGGTAGCTGACTTATTCATGCGGCAATCTCAAATACAAGTGTGAACAAACAGCCACAAACTCTTTGCAGTGCATAAGCAGAAATCAGGTAGGTCCCCCCCCCCCCCCCCCCCCCTCCCTCGAAGTAGCACCATACCAAACGGGCAGTAAAAGGTTATGAAAAGAAAAAAAAGTGTGACCCGGCAGGGATTGACCCGCACCCTGCTTTCGTGGCCTAGAGGGCCTAATCAGTGCCACATGGTGATGTTTGAAGCCATTTATAAAATTATCCAATACCGCTAGAGCTTTCTGGAGAGCCCAGAATACTGAATGGGCCAGTCACGGTCCCACACTGATCCTATAGTTTTAACCTGAGAGTGAAGATGAACTGAATGACCCCACTCCCAGCCCCGTCTACGGCCAGGAGGGCATGCTGCCATGGCCAGAAAGCCCTGCTGCCGGCCACCCAGGGTCTGAAAAACGAGAGATGGCGCAAGCAACGTCCCCCAGACACAAGGCACGCAGGACCCTCGAGGCCCCGGCCGAGGGCCAGACCAAGGCCTGAAAGCCCAAAATTAGTGCTTAACTGTTGTGACCCGCAGGCAGGCACGCACGCACCGAACACCAGCGGCCTGAAGCCGACACCATATGTGGGCCCAGGGCCGACATTGCTCTCCTAATAGGCAGAAAATGCAGCAAAACCAGCTAAAAAAGTGCCATGAGGGGCATTCGACCACTCTCACATTAACCCTGAAACTTTCGGTGCTGCTGAGAGGTGCGAGAGGAGGTTTACACAAGACCAGAAGGCCTTTGGGTCGCTTTTTGCTTTCTCAGCAATGCCAGTGACGTTGCGTCGGGGTGCAGTGTGTACAGATGCTTTCAGTGAGCACTGGGGATCTTTAGCTGCCTTTAGGGTCGCGGCAAGTTGTAATTGGGAGACATTTTTTGAGAGTGCTCTCTTGATTCATGCTCTCAACATGGAGGTGCCCTTAACATGGTCCAGGCTGTGCTTTTCTGCTATGGCTCAAAGAGCTGGGGGCTGTGTGTCGTTGCATATTTGCAGTGCGAGTTTCAAGTTTTGCCCTTCAATGGCTGAAAGAAAAAGGCTTTTTCGAGACGTGTATGCGAACCTCGGCAGTTGTCCTAGTTCAAAATCGTAGTTCAAGTTCAAGTTCAAAATCGTAGACCTCTCTTAAAATTTCGAAATAAGCTGACAACATGCGGCCTTCTCTGTGTCGAATTCCGGAAACGAAAAACATAGGTGGTGGTTGTTCTGGTTTATCCAGCAAGATTAGGTGGTCATTTTTTTCAGTGACGTCCCAGAACGCACTCTGTTCGCACCTAACTCGTAATCTGCCAGGTGTTTCAGACGGAGAACTCTGCCAGCTTCCTCTTCGCTGTGGAAGTCTCCGCTGACTCTGCTAGAGGCCTTCTGCATGGCCATCGCTTACTATCTGCGCTCTCCCGGGTAGCATAGCTTGGACGACAGGCTATGTCGGACAGTCTGGAAATCTTGTCGGAACCTCTCCCGGGTGAAGGTGCGGGTTTGGCAGTGGCGCAGTCACTGACACCCTGTGGGGCAGGCCATGAACGTAAATGTACTGTATAAAACGTCGGTTGCGAAATGGTGTGCATATACCTGTGAAAGAATATTACCTTCGAATCAGTAACAACTCTTTCAACAAGGTTGTGTTATGTGTCAGGTAGACTGTAACACTTTTGTTATGTGATAGTGTGTGCAATGCTACATCTTTTCCAATTGCCTGA
Source organism: Haemaphysalis longicornis (assembly GCA_013339765.2). Classification (NCBI taxonomy): domain Eukaryota; kingdom Metazoa; phylum Arthropoda; class Arachnida; order Ixodida; family Ixodidae; genus Haemaphysalis; species Haemaphysalis longicornis. The sequence continues at coordinate 160,287,002 of CM023453.1, read as the reverse complement.
AAGACAGTATTCTATATTCTATGGACGGTAAGGAGTTTTGTGTAGGTTGAGTCTTCTCGGCGTATCGCACTTATCCATTTGCGTCCCTAACTCGTCCTCTTGGGGAAACTGAAACACCGGCACTTTACACTCTGGAGTGTAATTGCCGTGACACCGCGGGGCTGAACACTTGCTCAGCATTACAACAGTACTGCGGCAGCATTCTGGCAAATTACAAATGACAGGCTCGAAAAGAAGCGTGGTCAGGATCGTGTGCACAGTACCATGGGCGTGAACGCAGTGAGGGACAAAAGCCGAGAACACGGCAGTTTTATCTTGCAGGCGCTTTCAAAAATAGTGCGGGCGAGGCATCATTCAACCTCCGGCGAAGCGAACTTGCTTGCAAATAAAGGCTGTAACTTGTATAGTTTTACATTATACTTGTCCGCAATTTACCAAACAGTCTGTTCTCATTGTCCAGCAAAAAATTCATTGATATTTGTTGTCACTGTGCGAACTAACGCAAACACGGGCATGCTGCTGTGTGGCACTACTTGAACCTCTGTACCCTGAAAGAAACTTGTTGCTAGTGTGGCTTCACGAACCCGTTTTCCCAGCCACTACAAAAATAAGCCGGGGAGTTGTGCTCAATGGGCCCGCCTTTTCTTTGTGGACCTCATCTGGTGACAATTACGGTGCCTCGCGACAATGGTGGTCCTTCTGCTCCTACCTGCCTGTCCCGGCACGGGGGACAGTGGAAGCTGTGGCAAGGCCTCCGGGAAAGCTTGCAGGCGACACCAGCAAAAAAGTATTTGGCCTTTGCAGGGAAGACAACCTTGTGCTCTGCCATGAAGCCCGCTTTTTCTATCAGCCCCCGCCCTCTCCAGCCCAATGATGTAGGCCGTGTCCCGCAGAGTATTTAGGCTTTAAAAAATTCTAGGTGGTGTCGTTTAAACATGTCAAGAACTTCCGAGCAGTACCGCCTGGCAGGTCAGGAAAACAGTCCGTTGCGCGTAGTGTATCAGCTCCAGCGATGAAAATGCTGTACCCACTAAGTCCAGTGGTGTTAGGTTGAGAGCTCGACGGGAAAACGCGGGTCAGAACAAATAGTAACAAGAAATGAATGAAAATTCAGTGGGAGAGATGGCGCCGCATATGTACGATCTTAAAAAAAAAATAAAACAAATTCAATGAGTAGCCACACAAAAATGAACTCTTTTCAGCAAAAACAAATTGCTTATCAACAGATGGGCAAAAAAAAAAACTAATTGGTCATCACAAGGCGAAACCGGTATTACTCAGTGAATACAATGATCCTAGAAAATATTCAAAGCCACTGCATTGTGGCTTACCACTTGCAAACACTGCACTCGGGACAGTTGCTTGGACGGAACCTGGTGCTCCGTGGCTGGATGGATGGGGTGGACTGCTGACAGAAGAGCTGTTGGTTCCAGTCGGTACGAGGCAAAACTGACCCCACAGTCTTTGGGTAGATCATAAAATGCATCATGCAGAGCAACTGGGTTGCTGCTTACCACTTGCAAGCGCTGCATTCTGTACAGCCACTGGGGCGGACACCAGTTGAGGCCCTGGGGCTGCTCTGTCAGCAGGCTGTCCTGCTGGATAAATATAAAGCTTTGACGTCAACAATAGGTACCTTCACATATAGTACACAACTAATGGCTTGCTGAGGCATGCATGCAAGAAACAAAATATGCACTCACCGGCACTCTCCTTGTCGTACACGGCATAGTTCACAACTTTAGCCAGAGTTACCTCTTTCCTTTCCTCAAGGCTTTTCTTCAAATGCTGAAGAATTCCTAGCTTTTGCTACGACTGCTTCATTGGCAGTTCTGTAACCAGTGTTGCAGTCTCCAGGAGAACTGCTGTTGCTTGCCTAGGCTTCTGGCATTCCGATATGACCTTTTTTTGTGGTCACATGAGGCACCATATTAGGTTTGCCTGTGGAGGGTAAATCTGTTGCAAAGAGTCGACACGACTTTCGGTGGGAGCTTTTCGTCCGCCGGGTTCCATTGTCGAAAAACATGGGAAGACCCCACTCTACGTTAAAAGAACTAGTATACACGGCAGCATTATTGCCCTCGTTAGAGTACACGAGCAGTTTTCTGCTGAAACTTCAGGATCAGAATGCGGCCCTAAAGCATCCAGGTCATTAGCTTTCCTTATTTCCTTCAAGATGATAGAAAAGGCGTATGGCGTCAATGTGGCATGGTACTTCTCTTCACAAGTTGTTAAATTTCTGACAACTGGGGCCTTCAGCAAAGCTTTCATTGCCCTATGGTCACACAAGATGCAGCCTGTTGACCACAGTCAGCAAATCGCAAAGCTTCTCCTGGAGGGATGCATATCTATTCGCAACTTGCACGATTTTCTGGTTGATGGCCTTCACACAGTTTTTTGTAGAATTTCTGAAAGTGGTAGCTCGATGCTTAAGCCCCCTCCACCCATTCGCTATGTGTAGGGTGCCAATTTTTGTCAATGTAGTCAAGCTCCTTGCTGCATCTTGTGTCCTGCAGCTTTTTGTACACCTCTTAGTAGTGTGCTTCACTGTGTGTCTTTTCAGTATTTCAAGAATGAGCGTTCTCTTCGGAGAATTGATGTCCATCTTCTATATTATCTCCCTTTTAAATGTGTGCAGCATGTGAAAGAGGCACACTGTGTTGAGTGAACAAGGGAGCACAGACTTTAGGACCTTCCTTTCAGGGAAATCCTTATCAGTTATGACGTTTGTGTCACAGGTGGATGCACACTTTGTGCTGAACCTTGAGAACAGTGCTTGCACAGTTGCTTCTTCTTGACCTGCATACAAAACTGCAATTATCGCGCTTTCCCCATTGTAATCTTCCGCTAGGACGAAATACAGTGGTATCCGTTTGTCTTGTGAATTGCATCAACAAAGACAACCTCAGGGAAGTTCTAGTACTTCATCGCTGTCAGCGAGTATGTCGCTGACCGCACCGCACCGCTGCTCTCGTCTGCGATCTTGGCTGCAAGGTGCCTGGCCATGTCCTCCCTCCTCTGTTTCTTGTACCAGGGTTCGAGACACATCACTCAGCAAGCTGCCACCCCTGTAGCATGCAGAAACGTTTGGAGGCTACTCCTACGGCTTACACCTGGTATAGCTAAACAGTTTTTTATGACTTAACACAGTAAAGAAAAAAAAACATGCCACAGCTAAGAAATGAGGAACTCAGGTCAATCGGGCAACACCGACACCACCACCATGCAGTAGCTCAGTTTAGCAGCAAAGACAGCTGACTGCAACGCTCATAGAAAGCAAGCGTACAAACCAACAATTAGTCACCCCTTAATTGGCTATTCTACTACATAAGCTGAAGGTGTTAGGAGTAGTTTAGGCTACCCCAGCTGTGGGCAAGCAACTTCCATGTAATGCACTTGGGTAAGCTCAATGCAATGAAACGCCCATGCGGCGAGATTTCAGCCCACATGAAGGATTCCCACAAGGTCAAAAATTAATCCAGCACTTTGCACTATGGCGTGCCTGATATCCCAGGTGTAGCTTCGGTGCATTAAGTCCCAGTCAGTCATTCAGTATAACGACTGTTTCAATAACAGTGCGACGCGTCAGAACGGCGCCATTCTTCCTCATCTTCGTCCTCATCATTGGAAGATGAGGAGGAGGCCAAGCCACAAATTGTCGCCACGAAGGAAGAACTCAGCAAGATGCAAGAAGTCAGCAAGGACAAAGTGTACACCCTGGGACGGTCCCGAACCAACAAGGACCTGAGGCTGAAGCATGGCAAGCAGGAGAGGGTCTTCCGAGCTCGAGTTGGGTCCAACCAAGACTTCACCGACTCATACTTTTACAAGTGGACAGAAGGGATGAACCTCGCAGGGGTCGCGTTTCAGACAACGAAAGAGGTGGCGAGGAAGCTGAAGGACGTTCAGGGCGCACTCAACTACCAGTACAAGGAGTCAGACGCCGAGACCATTGTGAGTGAGAAGCAACGTTTCCAGCGAAACCCGCGCAACTATGCGGTGCGGAAGACGCAGCTCATGAAGCAGAAGGAGATTACGATGCTGAAGGGAGTCCAAGAAGAAGCACAAAGGTTGGCGGGAGAACTGGAGCAGCTCGAGGAACGTGCGAGGGAGCTGGACAAGCAGCTCACGAGTACAGTCAGCGCCATGAGCTACATCAACGAACGGAAGCGTCTGAAGAACATCGTGGAGATTGAGCGTGCGATCCTGGAAGACGCGAAGCTTAAGAAGGAGAAGGCGGACGATCCGTTCACGAGACGGAACTGCGCGCCAAACCTCGTCACCAAGACTCGAGGTGCGGACGTGAAGCCGGCTCCGGTTGCGCCGCCCCCCAAGATGAAGCAGGAGGAACCGGTGGTCAGTAGTCTGCCCGTGATGGATGCACTCCTAACCGGCAAGCGCACTGTGGGACTACCACCACGAACTGCCGACTGTTTGCCGAGCTCGCCGCGCATGACTTGCGACGAAGGGTGAAGTACAGAGATGAGCTTCGGCGCCGACCATGGAAGCGTTGGAAGAAAGAATATTTGCTTTTTCTACGCTCCGCTCATCACTACCCGCCGTCGTTATCATTCCTACCACGTGTTGGCGACTTGGTGATCCTCAAGGACGACAACGTGCCGGCGCTGCAATGGAAGCTCGGCAGAGTGGTTGAGGCGTTTACTGGAAGGTACGCCATCGACAGATACTTTAAAGTCACCTTCCCAAACGGCCAACAAGTACCGCGGGCTGCTCAACGGTTATACCTCTTGGAGGCGGGCGGCCACTCCGCGGGCCCGGGAGGATGTTCAGTTTCCCACGGGAAGCAGTGGCGGGAAGCGCCATGCGCCTCGCAGCCGCAACTAAAGAAGAGGACGAAGAGGGTGGGCAGCGGGGTATGCGCGTGAGCACGCAATAAAGAAAGAAGACAACCAGGAGGAGGGTGCCTGTTAAACAAGTTGTAGCCTTGGTGCACCAGCCCGCAGTAAAAAAAAAAAAAATATATACCACCACGGAATGACAACCCGAATTTAAAATACACCTTCTGGCGCTTCCATATGGCGGCAGACTTCCTTTCTTTTGTTTTCTTTAAAACCCTATCAATTTCTTTGACATGTCGTATTATCCTTGTGCGGTAGAAATGCTGCAGGAGGTCTCCGTGTCAGGCTTCACTGCCGTTTAAGTTAAGTGGCAGCCTTTCGTGCAGTGCAGTCTAAAGTGCTGGCACTGGGCCATGCAGATGTGCAAAAACTCCCACATGTTCCAGAAATTCCTCTTCCATGTCCATTACGGCCTCAAGGAAGCCATGGGAAGGCGCTGTGAACTGGCCAAAGAGCCCACCCGGCTCATCAGGAGACCTAAGCAAGGCTAAAATCTGATGGGAACACGAGAAGACCTCCTCCTCATTCCTCAAGAGTGGTCACAAGCACACCGTGCTGGGCGTCTCTTGAAGAATTGGTGCACAAGGTGGCCACTGAAACAGAACAAGGTGTTTTGTTTCAGTATATCCGGGAAGCCTTCACCTTACTCGTCGCTGGAGCTGCGAAATTCTGCCACCTCCAAGGCTGGTGCCTCACTACGGCTGCCCTGTGCCAGACGAGCCAGCACGTAGGTGTCTTGAATTTCACAGTTCCCTCGAGGTGTCAGGTTAAACAGTCAGCAATGAATCGCAACACGTTTGGGTGCTCATTACAGCCATGCTTCTGCCTCGTGGAGCCAAAGAAGTTCTCCAGAGGGTCCTGTTGCAGGTTGCGAGCCAGGAGACAATCGAAATCTAAGTTTTGGGAGATTTCTTCCCACATCATGATGACAGACTGTACCGTGACAAGCCAGCCACAAATTGTGTGGGGCTGTCTTTTGGGGATGTCAAGCCTCCAGTTTGCACTCTATTTGAGTGCCTCACGTAGAAATTCCAAATGTTTCGAATTAGCACTAATGGCAAAATAGTACTTTCGCAGATAGTCACTTTGGGGTTTTTTCTGCTGAGGCAGTCAAATATCTTGTCCATTTGCTCGATGAATTTCGCTATAGGTTATGGGGTCGCCTTACTCGCTCAGCCTGGCAAGCGGGCTTCGCCTAGCGGCTCCCGTGCAACAAAGATAGTGATCCCTACCCACGACGCACTGGACAGCGGCCGGGGCGGGTTCGGGCAAAAACGGAGATCCGGATTCTACCAAACACATTTTATTGAATAACTAAAACATACATGTGAGGATTGACCATCATTGTTGGAAAAAGTGGACTACGCGCTGGTGCACGAAGACGTGGAGGAGGAAGAAAAGGGCTGGAGGTGGAACGCGGTTCCGGCGGCAGCGGAGACTCGGAGCTGACGAGCGGGCAAGGACCGGGGCGGACCCGCAGTTCCTGTGATACCGTTCGAGTAGTTCGAGGCGTGTGAGTCGAGGCCCGCCAACGCGTGTGGGACCCGCAGACGACCGGGGCGTGGTCGTGCGACTGGCCGAGGCTGGAGATCACGGCCCCGGGCGGAACCACCGCTGCGCCCGCCACGTAGGACGTGGTGCATCTTCTGCCGTCTCGCTCGGGCAGAGCTGGCGAAAGACGGCTAGCGCTCGACCGCGACCGGGACTGGCGGTGACTCGCCATCGACTTCGCCGAACATCGACCGTCGAGGCGTCTGTGAGAACGTTTTTTCCCCCTCTATTGAACGCTGGTTAAGGGTATCGGACTCGTGTGTTTTTGCTGTTGTGCTTCGCAATTGTACCGCTTTTCCGCTGACTCGTTTTCTGGTGGCGCTGTTAATATACTTTATTTTTTCTCTTACCCTCTCGAGTACCGTTCTTACGCGTCGTGCACCCACAAGGCCAAACGAGTCCATCACAATCTGGCGTCCGCGACAGGACTTTGCTCTTAATTCCACCTTAAAGAGCCTCGCCTTGTTACCGTGTGTGTGATGGACAAGAATGGAGCTCGAGAAGTTGGTGAACCTAGGGGAGAAATTTGGCCTCTCTGGTACTGAGTTGGAAGAATTTGTTGACAGAGAGCGTGCTAGACTGAGGGAAGAACGCGCAGCGGAACGGGAAGCGAATCGCGAAGCGGCAGCTCGCTTAGAAACGGAGCGGTCGGTCCTTGAACTCCTGTTACGAGTACGACAGCAGCAGCCCAACGCTAGCGCAGAGTCAGGCACGTCTGCAGCTACAAGCGTCGCCCATGGGTACGACAGCTCCCACAAGCTGATCCCCACGTTCAATGAAGAGCGCGATGAACTTGACGCTTACATCCAGCGTTTCGAACGCGTGGCAACGAGCCAGAATTGGCCTAAGGACAAGTGGGCGTTTTCATTGAACCTGTGCCTCACTGGTGAAGCTTTGAGCGTCGTACACCCACAAGGCCAAACGAGTCCATCACAATACAAAACACACTGGTTATCTCTGATTCCACTTACATAAAAAAAAATAGAAAGGTCGGTCAGGCTTAACCGGGCTGGGGATACTCAACAAAGGGACCCTGGTCGACAGAGCGGGGGTGGCCTACTTCTGCCTCTTTCGGTGTTCCGAACTGAAGAGAGCGTCCCCTCGGGTTTTTTTTTGGCGGAAAAACAAGCCGACCACCACCCCCACTTCCTCCGCTCCCTCGACTGTCAGCAGCGCACCCCTGCGGGCTGCGCGGCGCACAGGAAAACGAAGCAGCCGTGTCTCGCCTCCTGCTGCTCATGCACGCCGCGATACCCATCGCCACAGCGGGACTGCTTTGGAGGAATGCGGGAATAATTAAGCATTCCCACAAAGTTCAGCAGTCGCAACTAGTGCTCCAATAGCAATCATGACAGACAGTGCTTTGGATACAGCCTGGTTAAAGACCTGTGTTGCAAACTTAACCTTCATGCTGTTGAAAGGCCTCTTGGACTTTCATCGGTCTCTCATCAGTCTCTCATCTTGGCCTTTCAAAAGGCCTATCATCAGTCAATTTAGGGACCAATTTTGAGATCAGCTTATCTTTGCTTTCACACAAAGCTGTTATGTACGTCCTATCGGCAACTTCATTGCCAATGAAACGCTTGGGGGGTAGCAAAGGTTATTGCTTGTGCACTTTATTAAGTGTGGCGTGTCAAACAAGTAGACCTACCCACAAGCTTCAAAGAAAGGATTTGGTGGGGTCACATTTAGCATTTCGAATAACTGAATGTTACTTGACCCCTGATCTCATACCACTGCCTTAACAAAGAGCTGAAGTTATTTCAGCTTCTCAATTAAAGCAAGCAACAGTCTTTTGATGGCTTCTGCACGCAACGTCGTTTTGGTCACTGCGCAAGCCTAAGGCTGTGTTTTCCACGCCTGCTGTCCTCTCTGTGCCGTCGTCTGAATGCCCAATGACATCATTTTTGGTGTTATACTGTAAATTTGGGCGCAACGGCATTTCCTACACACATGATTACACAAACCCCATCTTTGATTGGCCAATTTTTGACAGCGTCTTTCAAGGCATCAAACACTCCAGAAATAATTCTGGGTGTCATGAGCACTTCAACCAACCACCTCAGGTGCTGACCTCGGGTGTGGCAAACAGCGCTTCAGAGATCTGTCGGTAAGCCTTGGGCCCACTAAGAAATAGGCTCAAGGCAAATTCCTTTATCTCTTTTATTGACCGACTTCTTCCTTTTGCCTTCCTTCCCTGCCTTCGAACCTGCCTACACAGAACGTGGAAAAACTCTGCGCTCACAAGTGGCTTCAACATTTTCTATTGGTAACTTTGTCCTCTCGACACCGGCAGTGTAAAAAAGAGAACGTCCTATATAGAAGGCATATTTCCCACTTTATTTTGTATCTGTTATTTGCACACAGGTATGATATAATCAGTTTTATCACTCACAATGTGTTTTGGCCTAGTTTATTTATTTATTTATTTTATTTTGTACATACTGCTAGCCTAACAAAGGCTTTGGCAGGAAAGGGTACAGTAGTGAAAAAACGTGCATGACATTCAGACATTTTTCAACAAGAGTAGCAAGAGGCATTTGCCTTGATTGAAGCAATCATAACGATAAGGCCCATGCTGCGACATACACAATGCGACATTTTCTCGCGAAGCAAATTCAAAAGCGAAAAACAAGCGTACAATATTACGTAGTAACAAAGTAATAATTAGACAATCCGGACAGAAAAGAGTCACGGGACGTACAATCAACAAGTTCTTGGGGTAACATATTCCATTCTCTGATGGCCTGCGGAAAAAAGGAATACCTGAAGGTGTCATTGTGAAATCTGTATTCTAGTAATTGTTTATTGTGTTTTGTTCTAAAATTCCGTGTATCGGAACGTGTTAGAAACCGGTTTTTGTCTATTTTAGAGAATTGCTCTGGAGAAGAAACAGGAATTTCACTCTGAAGGTACCTTGCGCGGGTCGCTGATTGTTGGGGAGCCCTAGCTAATCTTAACAGTTCAGTTGGTGAATCACGACGGCGGTATTTGTTATAGATGAATCTGGCTGCTCGTCTTTGCACACCCTCTAACTTTGCTATTGCACACTTGGTATGTGGGAACCAGCATATGATGCCATATTCGATGATAGATCGAACGAGTGACGTGTATGCAAGTAGCTTGGTTTTTGCCGAAGCGTATCGGAGGGACCGTTTGAGGGAAAAAAAGCGCTGAGAGGATTTAGTTGAAATGTATGATACGTGCTTGTTCCAATTTGAGATCAGAAGAAAGAATGATACCTAAGTGTTTGTGTTCATTGACCCTTTGTAGTACACTTTGGTGAATTTGGTACGGAAAAGATAAAGGGTTTTTCTTTCTCGTGACAGTCATGCAAACAGTTTTTTCTACATTTATCGTCATCTGCCAGTCCTGGCACCACTTGTCAATTTTTTTTAGAGCATTGTTCAAAACTAACTGATCATTCACGGTGTGTATTTCTTTGTAGATGATACAATCGTCTGCGAACATGCGCACTGTTGCTTCTATATTTTTTGCTATGTCGTTGATGAAAAAGAAGGAAAAGAATAGGAGCCAGAACTGTGCCCTGAGGCACACCAGATAAGACGTCACACAGTGTGATGATTGGCCTTCGAAGTGAACGAACTGCTTACGTCCGACAATAGTCTTTTAGCCATTTGGTTAAAACGCCGTGCCCGAAAATGCTTTGCAACTTATAAACTAGTTTTTGGTGCGAAAACGCGGTCGAAGGCTTTCGATAGATCCAAGAATACAATGTCGACCTGACCACGCTTATCAATCGTTAGGGCTAGGTCGTGTACAGTCTCTACTAACTGAGTTACTGTCGACAATCCGCTCCTAAATCTGTGTTACCTTTGAAATCAATGTTTTTCACCAAGTAATGAAAAAAACAAAACTGGCCTACCAAGACATGCCAAGTGAATGCAGAAACCTTAAACTGCCATTGAGAACTGTTGTTACAGACGCTGCACTGCTGTGTAAATTGGCAGAAGTCTCTCCAGATTGAACAGAATTTGAAAATTTCGAGGCCATTTGGCTTGCATGTCTTTTCAAACACTCATGTTGCCCAGGTAATAGACCACAATTAGAACAAGCAGAAAGCAAGAAAGCTGATTACACAACATTACCTCCTGCTGCTTCAGAAAGAGCTGCCACCTCTTTCTGGCTGCCGCACCGGATGACCAACTCACAGTTTCCTGAAGCCTTCCTCCGTGGCCTCCACAATGTCTTTTTTAAACACGATGTTGAATTCCATGAGCAACTTACAATATAATGCCCTTCAGTCATTGTACGTTGTAACTCACACATCTTACAAACATACCGATGCTTCGTTGAACAGAAATGGAAATTCCGTCAATGCATGCTTGGTGGAAAGCTCTCTAAGCTTCTTGTGGCGTGCCTTAGACGTCGCCTGCGGGCAGGCCCTCAACGCTGCGTTTTCCACGGTACATTTCTCATTATCACGCAGCCACTCTGCATGGCTGTGGAGAGACTCTGCGGTCTCCTTGTAAACCACGACATGGCTGTTGACCTACAACGGGACAAAAAGAATGGCACATTCAGGTGCAAATATCATGATCTTTTCTACGCTTTGCTAAGGCCAACTGGAGTGACATTTTTCATGGGGAGAAAAAAGGTAATAAAAATGGTGGGTGTGTGTGTGTGAGGGGGTCATGAATGACAGCTCAGCTACAGTTATGTCTTGGTAATGTTTACGCTTATGTTTTCAAGAATAGTCTATAACGTAAATATTTCCATTATAATTAATCAAGGTAAAAACACTAAGGAATAATTGCATTAGAAACGTGGATATCGCTCATTAACCCTTAAAAGCCCATGGGGTTTCTATAGAAGATAGTTGAGTGGATTCTTTCACTGTTTATTAGGCTGTGAACACAACTGTAACTGAGAAAACACCTGCAGGTATAAGGAACAAAAAGTACAGCGGTAGGAATACTCTTCCGTGTGGGCATTCAGGGGTGTTGTATTCCCGAGGGAACTTTGGAAAACAGGGAACCTTGCAGAGGTGAATCTTGCATGCTGTGCAACTTGTCTTGGACCACTTTTCATTTTCGCTGTAGAACAATATCTGCAACGCTCCTAGGGCATTGCCGGATGGGGGAGATGGGGTGTGCCTTATTGAAGCCCGTCTTGGTCATCATACCAAGAAAGGCAGTCATCTCTTTATCTGCCGTATCCTGCCAGCCCTTGATCTTTACTTGCTTCGCAAACAAGGTCGCTTGGTTTACAAGAATTTCCTCAGCATGGCCAAACAATGCGCCAAAAATGAGAGCTTACAATTCGCAAGAAGCTTTGCTGAAACTGGGTGCTGCAAGGAACTTCAAAATGCTTTTTTTTTTTTTTTTTGTTGTCGGGACAGGGAGCATATGCCATCATTACTTTCATGTTCTTTAACCGTATTGCTGCCCGAATTGGCGTCTGCCAGGCTGGCCTGAGCGGCAGTGCTGAAAGTGCGTAAAATTGAAACTGACGATTTTCGGTCCATTCAATTGTATCCAGCAGCACACATGTTTCCATGCAAACTTTAAAAGCTTTTATGACCAGGGGGGTGGGAGTACGCTGGTCAGTTGGGAAAAGCACGTTGCATGATTGGGCCCAGTCAATTTTAGGTCTTCTCCGTACCCAGGAATGCACTCGGTGTCTCGTGTCGCCGTGAGGGACGAGGCAGACTCGGATGTCCAAGCTATGTACAGTTTATGTACAGGAATTATTTACAAGGCATATACAAGGAGAGCAGAACTAGCCCGCAGTGGGGCTTAGAAGCTTGCCGGGGTCTAGCCGGCGCAGGCGGGACTCTCCCCGTAACCTGCAGCAAGTTCAGAGCAAAAAAAGACCCCATCCTCTCGCCGGGCCTGGCATAAATACCCTCGGTGAGGGAAGGGAAAGTTCAAAGTAAACAAGAAACGGCAAGGCCGGGTACAATACTCCCAGACCAAGGAAGGTGCGTTCGGAGAATCTCCACACATAGTCGTCGCGGCGCCTTTTTGTCCCGGGGCGGACACGACCCTGCTCGTTTCCGTAGGCGCCGTGCGTCGAGACGGCCTAATTGTTAGCGGCCCTCCGAAGGGTGACTGCCGTCTCCGCGTCTCCGTCGCTGGGGGCACCTGCAGTGCGACGACCTCCATGGTCAAACCTTACAGGCCCCTACTGCATCAATCCAAAAATTTTTAGTGGGAAGACATTATACAAACTTCTCAAGGCCTTGATAATTGCAGAGAAGATGGAAACCAATTGTAGCTGCCGACTTCAGTACACCAAGTCGATGCAGTTCTTTCCTAACCCAATGTGGAAAGAGTGTATACTCACTGACAACGGCGTTGACCCTGATTGGTTCTAGCTGCAGTTTCGCATCTTTTTGTTTATGGGTGTTTGATTTCTTTCCCATCATGGAAGTGCCAGGCAGCTCTCGAGGCTCAGAGTTGGCGAAGAAGTTCCAGAGCGTACATTGTTGGGCTTTTTGCATGACTTATCTCGGGCATCTTCAATAGGGAGCTCTGGACAAGGAAGCCCCCAATGTCAGTGTCTTCCTCGGAATCCTGCAACCAAAATAAACTTAGTTATGTCACAACGAATATTTGGCATCAAATTACATGTTTCATAATATGGAACTCATTGAATTGCGGATTTCATTTATTTAATTTTACACATTCTTGTCGGAAACCAGCTAGCAGATCAGCTTTAAAAGCTGTAGGGGGTGCCAGTGCAGCTTAGCCGGCTACCACTTTCAAGCGTCACCGCCCTCTCACGATGGCGGTGACGTACTCGGTCTTCTTGATGTCAGAGCCGATGTTCTCTACAGGCGCAACACCGATGACAGGCGGGCCCCAGGTTTGGAAGCGTAGGGGCAAAATCTGTACAGAAACTGTACATATTTTGGGTGCGTGCAGATCTTTGCATTTCCTTCAGAATGTTGTCACAAGTCAAAAAGCCAATATATGTGGAATTAAATGCCAGCTTCACTCAAGATTTGCACTATTGCACAGTAAGAAAACCTCATGACTGCACACTGTTCAGCGGCTGGTAGGCACATGCCTGACTTGACGTACTGATATGCATCAGCAGACTTGTAGGCCTTTGTAGCCTCCCCATCATGGCACGGTTTGTGCAAAAAGTAGTTGCTCACAGAGGCATATGTAATGGCAGGCCACAAGTGTTCCCTTTGCTCGTAGTCCAGCAGCTCCAGTCTGTCGAGGTTGTAAGACATCGCTGCACCTGGAACCATCAAATGTGGGCAGTTGTGCCGTGGGACAAGTAACACTGGGATTTGGTTACATTTGCGGCGGCATTCTTCGGCTATTTGTCTGTCGGCGGTGCGGTGGTCATAATTCAGGCCACTCTGCGTCGGGGGGCCCGCAGTGTGCACTCGCAGCTGTTCAAGGTCACTGATGAGACGGGTAATGGTTGCCGAACGGGCGGGAGGGCGGTTCTATTATGTTTGTTTTGCTTATTTTAGTCCCTAAAAACGGGATTTCCTTTTTTCTTTCTTGCTTTCTTTTTCAAGTTGTACGCACGGTCCCGGTTCCGGACTCACCCCCTCTACCACCCACAAGGGCCCGATATTTCCGCCTGAGGTGCAGCTTTTTGCCGCAAGAATGAGTTTATCACTTGTACGAAAGATGACGTTGGGTGTTGTGGCGCTGTATCGGCCTCTGTTCACTGTCAGAACTTATAGCACAGCTGACAGTTCTATCACGAGAGAATAATTCTATCAAGCTTAACAAGACACTCTTGCTTTCATGAGCTCTGCCTCTATGCTTGCGATTTGTTCTTTCACGTGTGTGATTTCTTCATGTTGTTCGGCACAGATGCACTTTTTCTGCATTTAACAAAGAGGAACACCAAACGTTAAGTTACATGCAGTGGTAATTTTAAATTAGTAGAAAGGCCTCGCGTTATCCATGCAGCACAAACAGTTTCTCCTCCACAGAGAAAGCAACACTGTTATCGTCACATCATTGCTGAAATAGCTCTAGGATGCGGCCGCAATCCCATTTTGCTTCTTTTTCGTTACAGAAGCAGACCCTGCAAGTGCTTTATCAACAATTACGCTAGGGGGCCATTAGCTAGTGCATCAGGCACATGCATTGCAATATTAACAGGTAAACGCTCTTATCTTTGCGCAACACCAACTGTGTTTCTATACGGCTGATTCCAAAGGTTAGCACTTCAGTGATTTTTGGCAACTACTAAATTTAGGACTGAGCATTGAGGTATGCATGAGTAAGCACCACCCGCATTACCATACGTGAAACGGATGCTAAAAAAAACTCAAAAAGAGAACCCACTAAACAACTTTCAGCACACGGAGATTGCACGATATACCTGGAAGTTGCCTTGTACTCCCACTTTACCGTTTAAGGTAATGCAACATTAGTGGCAATAAAGCAGACATTGTGAGGGGAAAATATTGATTAATCTGTTTTTCTATCCGTCTCAACGAAAAACATGCACATTAGATTGCATGCACGGCGAGCGGGCAGGGCCATGTTTGCTTTTAGGTTAATGCTATCCACAGCCTGATTCTTATGCATGGTGCCCATTTCTTATGCAAAACTATTTTCGTACAAATTGAACACTTGCAAGCACTACCACTTTCTGCAGTGACCGTTTATTCTGTACTGGTACTTTATGCACTCGCATGCCCACTACTCTCGGGCCGCTACAAGAGGCTGGGTATGTGAAATATTCCCTGTGCATTCGTTACACAAAGCAACGTGCACACACCTAGGGGTTGTGTACTAGAATATGCAATTCCGATTACCAACAGCAAGAATACTTGCAAGAGCAGGCTACTCACTGGATTTCCATTGAATTTCCATGAGGCAGCCGCTTCAGCATGCAAGGATATCCTCCATCAGCTTAAACCCAGTTGCCAGATCCACAACGCACCTCATTGGATATATGTCCCGCTTTCGTTTTGCCACTGTGCCAGGAAGTGTAACATGGTGGTGGTGGTTCCACAAATGGCAGGAGCAGAATGCAGCCAAGCTGGGCGAATAATTCATTACAATGCCTCTGACAGCTCACGCGACATGGATACGGATTGGCTTGGATCGCTACTTCCACTACACGTGATTTGAAATCTTGCATTGCCTGTTATGCATACCATATGTGCTGTTTTGTATAAAATTATTTTAATTTATTATACCTTATATTTATAACCTCAAGCAAGTTTTGCTGATTTTAACTGCAGGGCTGCAGTTCTGAAAAACGTGTAATTCGACAGTGGTAATTTTGACATAATGTATTAGTGTGATAAATCGAAGTTTCCCTTAGTACAAGCATTGTTTCTTTCTAGAACTCATTGCCAGCCAATAATACAACAGCTTTTGCTCACTGTGGCCGTGAAGCGGTGGAAACGACGCACTTTCATGCAAACCCTATCGAAAAATTCTGGTTAGTGGGTCCTATTTATAGGATTATGAAATAGAATCGCGTTCAGGCAGGGATCCGTTCAGACCAGGCCCGTACAGACGGATCCGTTTCAACCAGACCTATTTAAACTAAACCTGTATGAATGACCTGTTTATGTGTAGTCTCATCAACAGGTCAACACTTTCTTGTCTTGTGTAAGCCACTTTTTCTATATCCAATCAATAGGTAGACAGTGGTTACTTGTGGTGCATCAATCATTGTTTTCATGCAGCTGGCAGCTATTTGCATTTAAAAATAGTAGTTTAAGAGAAGCATTTTGCAGCTGTAGAACACCGTCCGAAGACAGTGGGATGTTTATTTTTTCCTGATGTCTTGGACAAGTTCCCCCTAGTAGTAGTTTAGCCTCTTGTGGCCATCTCCTGGTGCCGGCTTCTCCATCGGGTCAGTTTTGATGAAGTGGTCAAACGCCTCTTCAAAAACAAAGAAATATGCAGTGCTGTGTTTGGGTTTTCCTTTAACAATAGAAAAATGTTTGATTGAAAGCACATACTTACACCCCAACACCTCCACTTTCTTTGGAGTGATGACTAGCTTCTAGGCGGGGGGCCCTTCCTTGGCATTCACAAAACGCTGTCAGGCAGCCTCGTCAAGCTCTCTCGGCTCCGTTTTGGTCCAGAGGGACCGCGCACCCTTCTTGCAGAAGAGAGAGTTGCACGCAGGGTGTCGGAACGGAATGTTTTTCGTTCCGGTTTCTGTTTCGTTCCATAAATACAAGTTCTGTTTCGTTTCAGCTCTAGAACGAAAAAAATAATGGTTCGTAACAGTTCATAATGGTTCGTGTTTGCGCGAGAAAAATTGATATTTATGAAATTGTTAAAAAGGATTGAGAATTGTGAAATTATGTTAACGAAGATGAAGTGATGCTTAATAATTTTTTTCAAAAATATCATTTTTGAAAAACAGCGCACCCTTTTTCGCAAGCAGGTCCTCAATACGGCCATCACCAAGTCGCCAGGATCAAAGTTGTGTTTGAGAAAACCACTTCTGATCATGCATTCCCTGTCGGATGTGCCGGCAGTGAACAGTTCCGAAACATATAGGTCAACACGCCACTGGGTGTCTCGCCAACAAGCCCCTTAAATGTGTGGGCTGTCTTATAATGCGAGTACACCTCGGATTTTGTCACGAATGACGACGGCACATCACACCGAATCTCTGTTGTGTCTAGGGGCACGCGGGTTGAGCTATATTTGCTGCCAAATGCTGCTGGCATGATAGCGTCAACTGCAAACCTGGATTGCCATATGTCAATTTCACACATTTGTAGGTACATGAAGTCAACCCAGGAAGAAAATGTCCTTGAAACAGTGCTTGTCGATACACTAAACAAATGGACAATGTGCTGATGAGAGTCGTAGTCTAAGCAATACCGCAAGTTGGGCTAGTTGGTGCATGATATCGAAAAAACTTCAAAGCGCACAAATAGACGGGGACAAAGAGGAGGGACACACACACGCGCTTACTCGCAACTGCCGGTTTTATTGAAAAACACAAATTTATACATGAACACAAAACAGATTAAACAAACATTGTGCCGATTAGAGCGTGTTCCTTCCCGTGAAGAATAATGGATGATTTGCTTATACACTTGTCATTATGTTCCTTGATAAAGTATGCCTCTACCAATTCTCTGACAGTTTGATCCCTATGCTCGGTAGAGCACCTCTGTGTCACCAAACAACGGGTGACACTTACACTTTTTGCAATGAGCAGGAAAATTGGCGCTTGTTGAATTTCTCACAGTTGACACATGCTCATTCAAACGAATGTTTAAACAGCGTCCAGTTTGGCCCACATACACAGACTTGCATGATAACGGGATTCTGTAAACGACGCCAATCGCACAACGAACAAAAGGCTGCGTATGGGTGACGCCACACTCGTTCCTCTTTTTCTTAGGCCGGTCCTTGTTGTTAACAATGCGGCAGAGACTGCCCACTTTTGTTTTTGCCGAGAACAACACCCTTACGCCGTATCGGGACCCCACGTTCTTCAAACCGTGCGCCATTTTATGGACGTACGGGACTACAGCACATTTTTTTTCACGCCGTGAGAGATACATCGGTTGTTTCGTCGAACATAATGCTGTAGACTCCCGACTCGTGCACCCACTGAATAAGGGTAGCAAGAATCTCTTCTCCACAGCACTTGATCAATTCGTTCTGGGTCGTCTTGCTGATGTACGTGGCTCGAGATGATGTGCTGGCAAGGTGCTTCTGAAGTTAGTGTCCCCGCTTCATACTCGAAAGCGCAGAAGCTCGAGGAAATTGCCCTCATTCGAAGTCATTGAGGCCTCATTTGACCGCTCAAGAAGTCTTCCGTCGTCTCGATACCCACGAAATGGTATGTTTTGGCGCCCTAGAAAGATGATAGACGTTATAATTGGGACCAGGTGGTTTCGGTTCCCGTTCACTTGATGTAGACGCTGATTTCTGATTTGGTTGGCTACATCTTTTTCGGGTGCCTTCAGACATGCGAGAAACTCCCACCCAGCCTGCATTGCTTCATTGTGGTACTTGCTTGCTTCATGTACAGAAAGATCGCCGTCCTTTCCCAGCAGTTTCGCAAAGGATGTGAGTGGCTTGGTGACTAGGTTTTGGAGGGGGACATTTTTCTGGTAGCCTCCCATCGCACCTGTTACGAACAAAACGCAGTACTTGCACTACAGGCCCCTGCTATAATCGGACAGGACAAGTTTAAATGCGACCGACTTACGCATCGCTTCTCATTTTTGCCATTTTTCCGGTGAAGTGAGTATGAAAAACTGTAGTTATCGGAGGGCACCAATGCGTTTCCAACAAACGCCGTTTAGTGTAGTCATCGACTTTCCCACCGACGAACTTTCCTATGTCACTCGAGAATTCCGCGGAGATGCTCGGAGATACCACGTCCAATCTTTCGCTTTCAAATTCGGTAATCAGGTCGCATGGAGAAGAAAGGGGTGAACATTCGCCTTGCAGAGGTAGCGATGCGCTACATGCTGCCGACCGGGGAAGAATACAGGTGTTAGCGTATTTCTCGTCCAGTCGTAGCGTTGGCACAACTGCTGATGAGGTGGCCTGTTCCGTGCCTTCGACTGCAACATGTAGGGATTTCTTAGCAGCAGGAAGGAAGAACTTGTCGATCTTCTGCGAACTTGCCCTCTTCATTCTTCAGAGAGAGCTTTGGGGTTGCAAACAGACGAAAGAAAATGTGATAGTCCAATGCTGTCGGTGTACATGACAAGCCGCAATTGTGAGCTTCATGTTTTAAGATGCTTCATGTATCAATATGCCGAATACAAAAAGTAATATTTGCTGACCTGACGATAGAATGAGAACTCATGACTTAAAGACACATCCTAGAATCTGTACTAGAGTATATGAGCATTTAAATTACTAACGGGAGCTTACCCATGCAAAGAAAATTCTTCAAACAATAAATGGATACACACAGGAGATTGCGCAAGCACTGCTCCACTTGCTCATCTTCAATCATGCGTTGCATCGTTTTAACAAGTAAAACAGAGTGAGAGCAACTTCAATGTGCAGAAGCATCGCAGACGACGAAAATTAGCAAACGGCGCAGTGCTTAAGCATATTTACGTAAACTTTACAGGGGACTTTCAGCGGAATACTTTAAAAAGAACTGTTCATCGTGTAATCGAAAGAATGAATCACAAAGCGCGTAGCGACATGATGTCGTGCTAAGCTTGAGCAAGAGATGCTGTATCGGCTTGCGATAATCAAATCGCTTGTACTTTAGCAAAATTATTTCAGTCTATGTGACATTGCTTCACTACCTTTGAAACTTCCCAGCATAAAATCGTGGGCAGTGTTCATTTCATCAATATGAAAACACATGCGCGTATTCTTTGTAAACGCATGTTTAGAAAAACGTACCTTGAAGTTTTATCATATGAATAACCTATACTGCTGCAAAAAGTACTTAATTCAATCCCTGATGCATATCGTCGTAGCGGATTCTATAGGATTTTGGTACATTCCTCGTAACTGCGTTAGAAGGGTCAGTATAGTAACTACAACATCCAGGGTATGCTTGGCTGAATACTGGCGTGACTGGCATCTCGAATACTGCAGCTAGCAATGATAGGCACGTTTCAAGTCTTCTTGTACTCAAAAACGAAACAATTAAGAGGTGCGGGTATCAAATCTAAAGTTCTAAACGCAAGCTATATATTTGCGCGTGGCCAACGCTTACCTCGACTCGTCAGGATGGGTCAAGTGGCTACTACAGTACCAGTCGTCAGATTCATGCGACTTGGCCGACGAAATCACGTGCTGGTCATGTAGTGAGCACGTGAGTGTTTCGTCACCTTCGACTACATGTCAGATCTCCTTCAACTTGTGCCGCAGTACTGAACCAACTGAACCACCGAACCTACTTGCCTCGTCGGCTGACGAATTGCGATAAAAGCGTACACACCGATCAGTTGCTGGAACTCAAGTGCCTTTATTAAGCAAAGAGAAATGGTGACCCCCCCCCCCTTCCCCGTTCCCCGATGGCGCGGCGGCGCAGGCGTGGAACACGATATCTCACGTGGCATACATCCGGCGGGTCAGGTAACACGAACTGCCCGAGCAAGCGTGAGAAAGGCAGCTTCAGTGAGCCGTGAAGTGCGCGTCCACTACACTTCTGTTTATTTTGATAGAAAAAACAGAGCGGTCAGAGCGGCTGTAGCAATCCCGGCTACGCAGCGGCGGCCGCGGCTTATTGCACCGTCTGAATAAATACAAAAACACACAAAATGCAGGAAGTCACTACTCTTTTTGTTTCAATCTCCTGAACGACAGCATGCGCGAAGAAAGCGGGGGCAGAGAGAAAGCCCAAGCACGGCTGCTCCCCCCGCCACTCCGCGAAGCTGTCGATTAACTTGCGCTGGTTCACGGCTGGTGCACCTGCAGCTCCTCAGTTTGTGAGGGTAAACCGTGCTTGCCTAGCTCGGTTTGCGATAACCACGGTTAGGAGACTAACTTCGGTTATGCCTGCCTCTCAAGCCGTGAAGGCCGATCATAACAGCCGTTCTAGCCATTCGGCTTCCTCTGCGGTTAGGGCAGTCGTGCCGGGGCAACCTGACCAAGGAGGTGGCCACAGGCACTGAAGGGAGGGGGGAGGGGGGGATGTTGACACAGGCTTGGGGGGGGGGGGGGGGGGCGATCGCCCCTACCGCCCCCCTCTGGATCCGCCACTGGTTGAGCTGCACTGTACAGTCGCGTGCGGTTTGAAGGTAATGGCACGAGCTTCGGCCGATAGAGACAACGCCTCCGCCTTACAGTTCTCGGCGCGCCTTGGACCCGTTTATGCACTCCTCGGTCGCTGTTCCTTCAAGCAGTCGTCACTCCCGCGGCTAGTGAACCACCCTTTCCGCTTTGTGGTTGGAATCGCATGTGGGCTTTCTTCTTAGTTAGCGTGAGCAGCGATAGCACCCATTGTTATAAAGGCCCACTATTTCTTGACAATGTGCTTGGGTGCACCTTTTCGAAAACTGCTATAAGGTACAACAAGAGTGATGTCGTTGCTGCGTGCGCGATAAAGGTGGAAGGGGTTACTTATTTGGCCGCACCCACCACGGTGGCTCAGTGGCTAAGGCGTTGCCTGAGCACGAGGCCGTTGGTTCAATTCCCGGCCGCCGCGGCCGCTTTTCTGATGGAGGCGAAAACAAAAAACGTCCGTGTGTACGAGATTTCAGCGCACGTTAAAGATCCCCAGGTGGTCAAAATTACTCCAGAGCCCTACACTACGACCTGCCTTATCGCCTGCATTGCTCAGCGCGTTAAACCCCACAATCAATCAAATCAATTACCGTACTTACCCGATTCTAACACGCAATTTTTTGCGGAAAAATAGGTCAAAAAATCGCATGCGCGTTAGAATCTGATACGAAACGGAAACTGCCGAAACAGAAAAAATTTCGTCCCACCCATCGCCATCGCCATCTCAAGATGGCGCCAAAGCTTTTAGCAACGATTTTTCGGACGCAGGAAGCATTAGCGCCAAGGCTTTTCTATAGGCGTTCACATAAATCGTCAAATCGTTCCACTTGCGCGCTTGATAACAGCAATCGCAGCAGCAGCTCTCGCGTGTTCAAAACGAGCGGTCGGCTGAAGCGTGGGCCTCTGGAGAAGCTCGCGGGATGTGCGTGCACCACGTCCCCGCCATATTCTTCGTCAGAGTGTGGCACCGAACGCGCTTGACGCACCGATAGATGTTTGGTCCGAGAGCGACAAGGATGAGATATGAGATTCTTCGGGAATAAATCACCCGTTTTCTCACATTGTTTTTCTTGCAACAAGTTCTGGCGGTACAATATAGTTATTTTTTTTTTTTTTTTTTGCAGAAATCGGGTGCGCTTAGAATTGGGGCGCGTACAATCGGTAATTACGGTACTTATTTGCCGTGGGAGTGATGGCGCTTGACTAAACCAGTGCCCGAGGGAGAGAATAATGCGTCAACGAGAACCAGGCGTAGCAAACAAGTGCGCGAGGGCGTTATCGTCGTGGTCGATCGACGCTCGCGCGATTACCTTCAAATTGCACACGACTGTACACTGCGAATGATGCTTACCCTGCCATGCATGTGCATCTTGCATCCTGAATTTCCCCTTCCTCGGTTGCCAGCACCCAGCATTCATACACAGGGCCTGACTTCTGTGAAGGGCCACATAGCCATTCAGGATGCACAGGCCATGCCGTGGTTTCGCCGTCCGCAGGTTGTGCACCTTGCCTGCGCAAACATTTTGTTTGCATAAGAGAAAGAGAAACCGTGTACAGATTTTGGGTGCGTGCAGATCTTTGCATTTCCTTCAGAATGTTGTCACAAGTCAAAAAGCCAATTTATGTGGAATAAAATGCCAGCTTCACTCAAGATTTGCACTATTGCACAGTAAGAAAACCTCATTACTGCACACTGTTCAGCGGCTGGTAGGCACATGCCTGACTTGACGTACTGATATGCATCAGCAGACTTGTAGGGCTTTTGTAGCCTCCCCATCGTGGCACGGTTTGTGCAAAAAGTAGTTGCTCACAGAGGCGTATGTAATGGCAGGCCACAAGTGTTCCCCTTGCTCGTAGTCCAGCAGCTCCAGTCTGTCGAGGTTGTGAGACATCGCTGCACCTGGAACCATCAAATGTGGGCAGTTGTGCCTTCGAATAAGGATAGGCCTGTGTGGCGTGCACATTTCACGTCCTTGTAGTTGAGAATTGCGGTCTATCATAGCCATAGCAGAGTGGCCAATGTATGTGGTGATGAAGAGTACAGCAATCAGCTTTCATCATTTATGTTCAACCACTACCTTCGTGTGGTGTTGAAGTTGTGTCATGCAGTGCTGCCTCCCCTGCTATTGAAAATTCCCACCAATGCTATGGTTAAAGGTAGCTTTGCTTAGCGGTAGCAAGGTGAAACATGGTCGTTAATAAGCTTATTACACAGGGCGTGTTTAACTTGTGCAAGCACATGTTAAGTCAAGCGTCAAGCTCGCACACAGCAGCAGGAAAACAAAAAAAAAATAAAAAGTTGCGCCGATTGCCTCTGGAAACAGCAAGAAATAACTCGAAAGGTGTATAAAGGCTTGTTTAACTGTGCTTTACAACTGTTCATTGGGCTTCGTTTTAACCGTGGTTGTAAAATGACGGGGTTGCGATCGATCACCAAACATGAGGTCAGTTTGACAAACACTGTTACTGCAAATTATTTTTCTTGGCGGCCACTTTTCGGGTGGACGCGAAAAGCAAGAACGAGATTTCGGCGAATGTTAAAGACCCCGGGTGGTCAAAATCCATCTGGAGCAATCCACTACGGCACGCCTCATTGCCTGTGTAGCGTCGGCGTATTAAACCTTATAATCAGATTGTTCTGGTTTTTTTTTTTTTTTCATTATGATAGTGTGCATTAGGCATAATTTGCTTATCTCTACGTTGCCTGTGTGACAGCTAGATGGAATTGATCATGCACGTTGTCAGCAGCTGCATCACCAAAGCATTGAAAACAGAGATTGCTTAAAGCAGTTGCCGCTACCCTCGCTGTCTGCCACGTAAAACACGCACGAATCACGGCGTCCAAGATAAGCTAGATGCATAACGCCAAATAAAAAGAGCAATCAAAGGCACAGCGTGCAAGCTGGGCACAAGCTTTGCCCAAAGTGGGCACATCGAGTAGTTACTGTGATCTGCTGATAAAAAGCAGGTGCTTACCGTCTCCGGTCATGCGCCGATGAATATACTTATCCCTCGCTGACTGTACGAAGCGTTGATTGCAAGAGATTACACAGGATGAAACAAGGCACGCAGTTTATCACGGGGACGTCCCGATACAAGCCGCAACTGCTCGGTATGGTGCTCGGGGGCTTCGAACCGGAAGTGCCAGAAGTAGACGACTTACCCATGAGCCTTTGCGATAATCGCTGAGTACCCCTTACCTATAGGGAGCTCTAAACAAGGAAGCCCCCAATGTCAGTGTCTTCCTCGCAATCCTGCAAACAAAATAGACTTAGTTACGTCACAACGAATCTTTGGTATGAAATTACATGTTTCATAATATGAAACTTATTGAAATGCGGATTTCATTTATGTAATTTTACACATTCTTGTCAGAAACCAGCTAGCAGAGTGCAATTGCTAGCAATTGCTGCTGTGGGTTCAGGCGTGTCTTCACAGTGGGTGTTCAGATAGACAGCAAACTGAAGCAACGCAGTGAACATTACTTTGGAAACCAGCCCCGTGTGGAACTTGACAGTCTTGTCAGACTTCATCACGATGTCCTCAGTTACCTTCGGAAGATCAAGTGGCTCTTCCTGTCTGGTTTCAAGTATGGCGATTTTGTGTTTGGCCGCTGCTAGCTCCTGCTCCAATTTAACAATGTGCTTCTGAAGCATTTCATTTTCTGCAAGCTTGTCCTGGATATCTTGCGCAGAAACAGTCGTTTCTGTGACTGCATCGGACGTTCTCGTTGTGGTTTCTTGGTCAGCACTGTCATCGGGAGGTGATCCGGAGTCACCCGCAGCAGGTTCGAGCCGCTGCTTTTTTTTGTGCACGGTTGAATCTCGTCAGCTTTTGTTCCAAGTTGCCGTGCACCCTGTACGGGAACACACTTGAAATGTGATCTGGGTGTGTAGGGTCCGGGGATGGCTGGCCTGAAAATAGATACCCATCAAACTTGTTAAGTCTATCAGCACTGAATATGTTGACAACCACTCATCAAAATAAAAAGCCAGAAAAAAAAAATATGTGCATGAGTGTTAACGCCATTGCGGCATTTTTCGTCTTTAGGCACACGCGGCAACGCTAGGGAGTAAAATTAGCAGTGAAAAGTCAAGAATGCATTCTCTTTCTGAAGATCCAGCTGAGTGACCGCGCACAGGAAGACTCGTTACAAAAGACAAATTGATTGCGGTGTTTAACACGCCGAAACCACACGGGTTATAAGGTGAACTAAACTAAACTGCACACACAACAGCGCTCGTTGAATCCTTGAATCCCTTTTAGCGTTTTCGTCCTGCCCAGTTCGTGCACTGTTCTTCTCACTCTTTCTTTGAGCACCTGGTACTGTAGTACGGCCAACACTCGACGTCCGCCAATGTCTCGATTTTCCGACCAACTTTGGATGCTGTGACCATGAGCCATTCTCTGCCACCCACCTTCCAAGAGTTCAACCAGGAAAGGCACCATCTCGGCCAGCAAGGAGGGTTAGTTGTTGCCCAGCCTGCATATCACCTCTAGGAGGGCCAGCAGCGTTGTGTGGCGAACCTGCAAAAAAGCATCACGGGGGGCATGCTCAGAACTTTCCAGGAATGTGAAGGTGAAAGCCTAGCTAGACCTCCTGTTGATGCGCTGCTGAAAGGAAGCCCCCAATGTCAGTGTCTTCCTCGGAATCCTGCAAATGAAATAAACTTTGTTATGTCACAACGAATCTTTGGCATCAAAGTACATATTTCATAATATGAGACTTATCTAAAATGCGGAGTTCACTCATGTAATTTTACACATTCTTGTCAGAAACCAGCTAGCAGATAAGCTTTAAAAGCTGTAGGTGGTGCCAGCGCAGCGTAGCTGGCTACCACTCTCAAGCGTGAGATAGTTACTAAATGTAAATACCCCAGAAATCTAAATGTAAATATCCCAGTAATTGATGTTGACTGAAATACAATCAAACGCTTGTATAACGAAGCAGGCGGGACCGCGGTAATTGTTTGTTATACACGTCACTTTGCTATATGCGTCGTGCACTAAATTGACGCCCTATAAAGCAGAGAAGCATATATAGGAAGCAGAAGATCATTCAATCTTACAAGATGAAGGTTACAAAGCAAAATTATACAGACGAGGGTCCCATAGTCTAGACTGCACCAGGTTAAATATTACATAGAAGAATGAAACAGTGAAAGCCGCTAGAATCATATACAGTGGCATATTATAGAGCTATATGCATTGCAGAGTAGTAATATAAATTATAAAAAATATTGACAATATAGCAATAGAAAATAAGTAGTATATTTAAATAGGGCGGACTCGAAGGGGGAAAAAAAAGGACAAATAGAATAACAGGAAACGCAATGTTATACATGTAAAACTATAGTAATATTCAAAAGAACACTAAGGAATTTTAACGACACTAAACCGCGCATCTAAGTGAAATTTCTAAACACCCTATGCCACAAGAAACAAAAGAAGGCATAATTACATTCACTCAGTATGAGAAAACACGGTGAAGCAAAAAGGAAAAGGAGGACTTAAAGTGAAATGTAACATAAATTAATAAAAACCCAGTGCAGCACTACAAACATACATTCAGCGAGAAAAAACAATATGCAAAAGTGCAACGAATAATACTCAAAAATACACAAAAAATTTCACTATGACTGTTATGTACCATTCAGCACTCTCAAAGAAACTTTTTTAGAAGCCTTTAAAATGATAAAGATGATAGAGCTTCAATTTCATCAGGCAGGCTGTTGCAGTTTGCAATAACTGAAAAATGCGAATGCATTTTACCGTAGCTAGCGGAATAAAGTAAGCAATTAATTAGAATTAGCAGCGAATCTATATGTTTATTTACATCAGATTTAAACTCCAATAGGTGAAAAAAAGTCAACAATTTTCTTCTGCACAGTAGTATGATGTACTGAATGCGCAACCACCACCGATTTGATGCTATCGAGGTTCACGGCATGCTGCGGCGTGAGGTCAGGGAGTGACGAGATATATATCTGTAGGGCGTCAAATGCCGCTATCGCTTCGTGGGTAGTCAACGCTTGGCTCCTCTGCAAGCTCTTCATCGCTACTCGCCTGGTCATTTGTGGCGTCCCTTTTCTCTATGATGGCCTCTACGATGTCGTAATTGTAAGGTCAGAGCAAATTAGGACCTGGTCGTCCACCGAGACGTAATTGTCGGCCGTCACAACCAATGCGGCGTCGCAACACGCACTGTACGTGTTTATGAACTCCTGCAGCTCCGTGGCCGAAATGGGTGACTTGCGATCGTCAGCACGTCTATCGGCTGTGTCGTTAGCTTCAGTGAAGCCAGCACTGCACCAGCAATTGCGCACGTCGGCGGGCACCTTCCACCATGCGCCGGTAACCATTTCAATGGCCTGGCGGACGCTGATCCTAGTTGGCCCTTTAATGTTGTGTGGGAGGTTGAGCAGAATTCGCTGCAGCATCATCGTGTGGTAGCGGGCTTTAACGGACCGTATGATCCCTTGGTCCAATGGCTGCAGCACCGACGTGCAGTTCGGCGGCAGAAAAATCACTTCCACGTGATTTAGCACCGGGATCTTGTTGTGTGCGGCGCAGTTGTCGACAAGAGCAATCTTGCGATTCTGAAAGCGCATTGTTTTCTCCAGTTGCAAAAGCCAGGTTTGGAAAAAGTCCGCCGTCATATAGGCCTTTTTGTTCGCAACATAATCTGCTGCAAGGCTATGCACGCCCTTAAAGCATCGTGGCTTTGCCGACTTCCCACTCACTAGCGGCTTCAGCTTTTCAGTCCCTGCTGCATTGCAGCAGAGCAGCACAGTCAGACGTTGCTCGGACTTTTTCCCCCTTTGCAGCGATGTGTTTTCTCGCACAGGGTCTTCTGAGGTAGCAACTCGTAAAAAAGAGCAGTTTCGTCGGCATTAAATGTGTCTTCCGGCCTGTACTCGTGCAGCACTCTCAGCAGTTCGGACTCACGCCAATTGTTGGCGAGATCGTGCGGTGCATCGGCCTCTTTGCCAGCCACAGTCTTGAAAACAATGCCATGTCGTTGTTTAAAGCTTCTCAGCCAGCCGCTCGTCGCTTTGAAGTCCGCTTCATCCATGCCGAGGGCGAAGGCAAACTGTTTGGCCTTCTGACACAGCACCGCCCGCTGACAGGAATCTTCCTTGCACGTACATCGGCAAACCACGTGTAGACGGCGGCGGCATCAACATCCTGAAATGTGGCTGCACGGACCCGCTTCCTTGACGGGTCCGTTTTATGTTGTGCCACTTGCTCCTGTATCTTTTCTTTGTCCCTAAAGAATGTCGACAAGGTCGATGCGCTGACACCATACTCCTCGGCTACATCCCTTTTTTTTTCCGGCCGCTCTGCACGGCACTGATGATCTTCATCTTCTCATCGAGGCTGAATTGTCGTCGCTTTTTAGTCCCTGCACCTTCACCTGCACTCATCGCGATTCCAAGATGTTGTAACACGAACACGGCGCAATCGAACAACTACGCTACAGACCAGATCAGGAACAGACTCACTTTTCTCCGCAGTCAGGCAGTGCGCGCATGCGCACATTTAGCTGACTCTTCTTACGCCGTTTTTCTGCTGCCGCCTCCCCAAGACTAGCCCGAAAACTCTCCTCCAAATCGTTATTGCCCTTTGTCGCTTCCTTCTCGCAACCGCCCTGTCATTCTAAAAATAATCTCAAATACACGTTTCATCCCAAATTTGCACACCGATCGCCCTTTTCCTTCTTCTTCTCGCTAAAAAGTGCAAGTGCTCCGGGAACAGCAGAACAGCCAGTCAGGACTTGGGACCACGCCGACGTACCGTGCCTGTTTTGTGCCATTTCTCATTTTATTTATTACACTGTAGACCCTGCTGCGACAACGAAACTCGGTCCAGACTGCTTTTCCGCCGGCAGGAAAACAGTGAAGGTAGTGGAAGAAAAGGAAGGCCGCCCAACAGGGGGGTTAAAAGGTGACATGGAAATTGTTTGTCGATGTCTTCCGCGCTCCTATTTTGTCTATTCGGCGTCTGTCGACACAAGAAAGGCCGAAGGTAGAGCTGGTTCAGCTCCAGGCCAACGCCTTAAAAAGAGCGAGTAATCGCAGTCGGGCCACGCCGCCATTCTGTGCAGGCGTTTGCGCCCCCGCAGTGATTGTGTTCTTCCCCCCGAGTGGAGTTCCTGTATATGCTCCCTACGGGAGCAAGAGTTGCGCATAGGTCCGCCTTCTTGACCGCCGAGCATCCAAAGCAGCGTGGGAAAGCCAACCGTCGGGCTTGAAGAAGTCGTGCGCACCGCGAGAGGGGAGTGTGAGCGCGCCCCGACGTCGCTGCTTTTTTTTTGTAACGCGCACTTTGCTTTATTATTGGGGTTGTTTTCCTATAACGCATATCCGAATATCGGGAAGATATCGCTGTGCAAAATGTTCCGAAATATCCCTCCAGGTCTTAACAAACATATATGTGTTACTATAAATTTAACGAAGATGTGACTCGTTTTGCTCAATAAACCTCCATACTGGTTAGATGCCTGGTCACAGCGCTTTACGTTGTCAAGGCATGAAAGTTTGCCGACATGCACTACAGACTGCAAAAACTGTAGGTTGAGTTCCAAATAACCCAGTGTGTATATACGCGCGTGCCGATTCTATACCAGGCATCTAACCAGTATGGAGGTTTATTGAGCAAAACGAGTCACGTCTTCGTTAAATTTATAGTAACACATATATGTTTGTTAAGACCTGGAGGGATATTTCGGAATATTTTGCACAGCCATATCTTCCTGATATTCGGATATGCGTTATAGGAAAACTGCACTCAAGAGGAGGAGGAGGAGGGAAAACTTTGTTTGACAATTAAATCGATCTGGTTAGCCTGGGGAGGGGCGAAGCATGCAGTGCATAAGGGTATTCAAAAATTGCAGGTCTCTCTCTTGTCACACGGCGTGTTTCAAGCCTTCCAGGCACGAAGAACCAATCCTATTCTACTCGGGATGGCGTTCTATGATTTGAAGAAAATTACTTTTACTCTCTTGTCCTGGACTGAGGACCCGGCCCACTAACCAGATCGATTTAATTGTTAAACAAAGTTTTCCCCTCCCCTTACTCCTCCTCCTCCTGTTGAGTGCAGTTTTCCTATAACGAATATCCGAATATCGGGAAGATATGGCTGTGCAAAATAGAGCTAGGCGTCAGCTGCTAATAACCGACAACAGCGAAAATAGAAGACCAGAACAAATTCTAGGCCTTCAGGGCTGTCGGCTTGACCGCGTACTGAAGTTGTGCAAAAAAGATACTCTTCATGTACTAGCGTGTTGCGGCTTGTCGCTCTCGCGCTACGAACTACGAATGCGACATGGCAGCGGCACAAAATGTACGAAAGACGCCGACAGCAGAGGGCAGCAGCGGTGTTGCAGCCGCATCGCCGGCTTCTCTGCGGTGCGTGGATGCTTTTTGGGCACGTGACGGCGATCAGCGAATAGGGCCGTGAGCGGCGAATGGAAATCAAAGGTGCAACTCTTGCTCCCGTAGGGAGCATATACAGGAACTCTAGCCCCGAGGGCCAAAGGCGCAGTTAGGCGAACTGTCCCCTCTCTGGCTGCGTAAAAGAAAACGTAGGCTTCCCGGGGAGGAGTTTTGTGGAAAGAAACACTAGCCCTCGCTTACGCGGGTTGCCTGGAAAATATTTCGGAAGGAGGGGGAAAGGGGGAGGGTCGAACTCCCTCCTCCATCCCGGCCGCGGCGGCCGCTTTTCTGATGGAGGCGAAAAGCAAAAACGCTCGTGTACGAGATTTCGGCACACGTTAAAGATCCCCAGGTGGTCAAAATTAATCCGGAGCCCTCCACTATGGCGCGCCTCATCGCCTGCGTTGCGTTCGGCGCGTTAAACCCTACAATCAGATCAGAACTCCCTCCTCCTGCTGGCTACATCCCTGAGCAGCAGTGCAGTGGCATTATCGCCCTTTTTTATTTTTGTAGTTCTTTAAAAGAACCTGGAATGACCTGGGTCTGGCCGTTTGCATTAGCGAGTGCCATCGGCGGCAGCAGCAGGCCGCGGCAACGCAGCTCCGAGCCTATACCGAGCAGCCCGGTTGCTCGGATTCGGTTCGCTGCTGCACGTTACCACGTGTGCGGCTAGTCGTATTCGTTATCAAACAACAATTCAGCGATTGGGAACGCATGATTTTCTTCGTGAAACAGGCAAATTCGCTGTTGTGGCATTCACAATACATAGGAAACACCGGAATCTGGCCAGGCCATATGGCACTGCTTCATTTTACAAGCCATTTCGTAGTAGAAGCGTTCGTTGTAGCGGCGTTTGACTGTACCTTCAAATTGCACACGACTGTACACTGTGAATGATGCTTACCCTGCCATGCATGTGCATCTTGCATCCTGAATTTCCCCTTCCTCGGTTGCCAGCACCCAGCATTCATACACAGGGCCTGACTTCTGTGAAGGGCCACACAGCCATTCAGGATGCGCAGGCCAGCCTGTGGTTTCGCCGTCCGCAGGTTGTGCACCTTGCCTGCACAAACATTTTGTTTGCGTAAGAGAAAGGGAAACCGTGTCCAGATTTTGGGTGCGTGCAGATCTTTGCATTTCCTTCAGAATGTTGTCACAAGTCAAAAAGCCAATTTATGTGGAACAAAATGCCAACTTCACTCGAGATTTGCACTATTGCACAGTAAGAAAACCTCATTACTGCACACTGTTCAGCGGCTGGTAGGCACATGCCTGACTTGACGTACTGATATGCATCAGCAGACTTGTAGGCTTTTGTAGCCTCCCCATCGTGGCACGGTTTGTGCAAAAAGTAGTTGCTCACAGAGGCGTATGTAATGGCAGGCCACAAGTGTTCCCCTTGCTCGTAGTCCAGCAGCTCCAGTCTGTCGAGGTTGTAAGACATCGCTGCACCTGGAACCATCAAATGTGGGCAGTTGTGCCTTCGAATAAGGATAGGCCTGCATGGCGTGCACATTTCACGTCCTTGTAGTTGAGAATTGCTGGTCTATCATAGCCATAGCAGAGTGGCCAATGTATGTGGTGATGAAGAGTACATCAATCAGCTTTCATCATTTATATTCAACCACTACCTTCGTTTGGTGTTGAAGTTGTCGTGCAGTGCTGCCTCCCCTGCTGTTGAAAATTCCCACCAACGCTATGGTTAAAGGTAGCTTTGCTTAGAGGTAGCAAGGTGAAACATGGTCGTTAATAAGCTTATTACACAGGGCGTGTTTAACTTGTGCAAGCACATGTTAAGTCAAGCGTCAAGCTCGCACACAGCAGCAGGAAAACAAAACAAAAAAAAAAGTTGCACCGATTGCCTTTGGAAACAGCAAGTAAAATAACACGAAAGGTGTATGAAGGCTTGTTTCCATGTGCGTTACAACTGTCCATTGGGCTTCGCTTTAACCGTGGCTGTAAAATGACGGGGTTACGATCGATCGCCAAACATGAGGTCGGGTTGACAAACACTATTATTGCAAATTATTTTTCTTGGCGGCCGCTTTTCGGGTAGAGGCGAAAAGCAAGAACGAGATTTAGAGATTTCGGCGCACGTTAAAGCCCCCGGTGGTCAAAATCTATCCGGAGCAATCCACTACGGCACGCCTCATTGCCTGTGTAGCGTCGGCACATTAAACCTTATAATCAGATTGTTAGGGGTTGTTGTTTCTTTTTTTCATTATGGAAGTGTACATTAGGCATAATTTGCTTATCTCTACGGTGTCTGTGTAACAGCTAGATGGAACTGATCATGCACGTTGTCAGCAGCTGCATCACCAAAGCATTGAGAGCAGAGATTGCTTAAAGCAGTTGCCACTACCCTCGCTGTCTGCCACGTAAAACACGCACGAATCACGGCGTCCGAGATAAGCTAGATGCATAACGCCAAATAAAAAGAACAATCAGAGGCGCAGCGTGCGAGCTGGGCACTAGCTTTGCCCAAAGTGTGCACATCGAGTAGTTACTGTGATCTGCTGATAAAACAGCAGGTGCTTACCGTCTCCGGTCATGCGCCGATGAATATACTTATGCCTCGCTGACTGTACGAAGCGTTGATTGCAAGAGATTAAACAGGATGAAACAAGGCACGCAGTTTATCACGGCGACAGCCCGATACAAGCCGCAACTGCTCGGTATGGTGCTCGGGGGCTCCGAACCGGAAGTGCCAGAAGCAGACGACTTACCCATGAGCCTTTGCGATAATCGCTGAGTACCCCTCACTTATAAGGAGCTCTGGACAAGGAAGCCCCCAATGTCAGTGGCTTCCTCGGAATCCTGCAACATTAATTGCTGAATAGTCTAACCGCACGGACGCACGGCGTTCTCAGCTTTTAGAATATTTATACTACATTTTGCTTACACAAAAAAAGAAAACAGGTTACTTTGCGTCGAAGCCCCATGAGGACAGTCATATCACAAATTTTACGCCGGTACCAACCAGCCTAGGACGAAATTCTATGCGATGAATGGGCAGACTCTAGAAGCACGTGCTATTTTCCTCAAAAATGTGTACATTCACCTCGTCATTGCGAGCAGCAGTGCCAGCGCCAGAAGCTTGTTTAATCTCGGTCTTGCACTGGTTTTCCATCTGCTGGATCGTACCTGTTGGGAACACAATGAAACGAACGCTCAAAGGCACATATCCCTAAGTGCAAAACAAAACGGCTTTTTCAACGTAAAAACGGACATATGTTTAAAGGCAGGTTTCCATAAACAAACTGCTTTTTCGATGTAAGGAAAGTGAACTCACCCACTGCCACGATTTTTGGCGGGTGTTTTTCGCCGTTCCGCCGGATCGATACATCGGTACCCATGACACCAGTGTTCTTTGGGTTCTGCAGAATGGCTGCCCCCACCTTCGTATCCACAATGTCTCGCACCGATACTACATCAAAAATGCGAGCCTGACCCGTGTTCAACCACTACCACCATGTGGCTCATGGCTGTTTTGTGCAGAGTGCCTGACAAAGACACACAACTGAAAATCAGCGGGATGAGGGAAGGTCACCAAAGGATGCTTCCTTTTATACTCCCGGCGCTCCTGCGATCAACCATTTTTGGTTCAATATCCCGTGACACTGGCGACACGAGTGACACAGTGATCCACTTCATGACGTCAACAAGGAAAAGTACCGCTTTTTTTCATTAGGTCAGTAAATTAAACAAAATAATTTTTCTTAGAAATTAGTGCATTGCATAGAAGTAATATTATCTAGTTGCGAGTCGCATAAAAAACTACCCAGTTATTACGCCACTACACCGTAAACGGGCCAGTTTGGCATGCGGCCTACTGAGGAGGCCAACACGGCTGCCAGCGAAATGGTGGTGTCCCGTGCTTGTAGTAGTCCTTGTTTTTGTTTCCTCGATTTGTGTGGTCGTTGTGGTACCAGAATATTCTAGTACGCTGTATTTATATGGAGGAAAAAAACTCAATGCGCTGTGTGTACTTATCTACAAAAAGGAAACCGAAGGACCATATTCCAGTGTTCGTTTCAACTCATGTAAACCTCCTCTTCGACGTTCTTCTCGTGTATGCTGCATTATCGATGCTGCTCATTCAATAAAATTTCTTTAGTTCAGTCAAGCTGAAGCTGGTGTATCGAAACATTTCCTGAGTACATGTTTGTACTCCGGAAGAAAACACGTGAACAAAACACTTCCAGGTCACAATCTCTCACAGGTGTTCTATCATAACGCTACAACTGACCTGCGTGAACAGCATGAGGGCAGTTGAAGCTGTCAGTCGCATTGTAGAAGCCCCGTAGATAGCCAAAGGGACTTCGAAGATGGCTTATTATGTCTGGTTTATTATTTGATGGGAGTCTTGAGAAGACGCTGTCAATTATTTCTCAGACACTAGTAAACTGCAGCTTCTACTGCGAAATATCGAAGCCCACAACTACCACCCTATCCTGCGTCTGAAGCACCACGTCCAGTTTGAGGTGCACCCTTGTGGAGTTCTATTGCTCCAGGGATTTTTTCTCAGGCAATCCCTGTGAATTGATGAGCAACGGAATTGTGGCGTTCTTGTCGGACGAGGCCTACTGATCTGCATTCTTGTAGAATTTGAAACGCTGTGTCTGGCCTTTCGGCGCATTGGAGGCAGATACGTGCGGCAGGGTCAGTTGCGTACATATTAAACAGTGTTCTTGTAGGGGCCAAAGTTGTGAGTAGTCGCAAAGCACGGATGCGGTCGGCGTCTTTCATGAACTTGTAGTCGTCCTGTAGCCAAAAGTTTTCCCGTTGCTGCTGCACATGGGTGAAGAGGTCCTTGTTGGTGTATCCGCCATGCAAGCTGCTCCACCATGTTGCAGTGCCCTTTTTCAGGACTGTATTGATGATAGTAGGGTCTGTAGCCCACTAAGGAACGTCGTGAGAGTTGTGATGCATCTGTGGCTAGCACTCAAAACCTTGAAAAGGAAGTCAACAACCAGATGGGCCAACCGCATAAGCCGACACATACACTTCAGTTTTACGCACTGCGCTATCCTGTGGAGTTCAACTATGCCGAGGCCCCCATTCCTGGCTGGAAGCCAGATGTGGCTACTGGGAAAATTGTTCGGAAGGCGCATGAAAGCCTTTACTTTTTTGTCAAGTAGCTTGTCCAGCCGTTGGGACACATTCAACATGTAGGGTATTCAAAGTAGTATAGAGAAATGCCAGGACAAGTTGCTGGACACAATGAAGCTTTTGAAATGGCTTCGATGACACTCTATCAATGAGTTGAAGAATATAATTGCTTTAGCGGGGTTTATGTTGGGGGTTTTGTTAACAAGGAATTCTAAGCCGAGATACTTGATGGGGTAGTCTGGACACACTAAAGACAAACTTGTACCTTGAAACTGAAGTTCAGTGAGGTCGCATATAATGCCGTGAGTGTAATGATCTACTCTCCATCCAAAGTATTGGGATTTGGAAGGATTAACGTTCCTAAAGTATTCTTCTGTTGACCGCAACAACTCCTGTAGGCCTTCGTGAGAGTCTAACAGCAGAAGAATATCATCTGTGAAAGTGAGAACAGACATACAGTAGCTCACAGAGATGAACTCCGAATTCAGTTTCTCGAGGATCTTAGGACTCAAAGAGGAAGGGAGACATTGGATCGCCCTGTATGATACCTCTGTTTATGCAAACACGAACTCCATCAGTCATCTCTCCAGACCAATATACCGTGGATGCATTCGTGTGCATTTCTGCAATTAATGACTGCGTGTGATTAGGGACATTGCAGGATTGCAGTGCGTCAAAAATAGCATCATGTGAGACCGAATCAAACATCTTTTTATGTTCAAGACTGACGGCGAAGAATGGTTTGCAGATTCCTTAGTGAATGAGTGCCTGTAATATTAACATTTAGAGGATGTGCTACAATCGTCAGAGAAGCCTCATTGGCACTTATGCAAGTGATGAGATTCAGCCAAACTTCTGAGCACCAGTTTCGAAAAAAGTTACAGAATAGCTGGAGATACAGTGATGGGTTGGAAGACTCCTGGCCCCTGGGGGGTGGGGCACTTTGGAATGAACACAGTCTTGGACTGTTTCAGCTCAAGTGGAATGACCCCATAGTGTCACCAGTTACGCATTATTAGTACCTGAGCCGCTAAGGATATCTTCTTTAATTCCTGCATTGTGATACCATCAGGACCAGGTGCAGCCCTCTTATGTAAAGACCTTAACGCGTGCTCTGCCTCAGAGGCCGAGAAAGACGTCTCGTCTAATGCCAGCGGATCAGAAGGTTCCACCGAACAGCGGATCATAGACGGCATGAAGAGCGGTAAAGGAAACCATCTAGATACCCCCCAAGAGGGGGTGGTCACCCTAGACTTTTGGACCCAGCACGTATAATATCTCATCCGTATACAGAGGTCGACGGTGCTGCGACTTGTTACCTGACATATCAAGGGCCGGCTGTTTGGGCCTACTTTTCGAGACTCACAATTGAACTCCATACTTGTTGTAGACATACCACCTAACTGAAAAACAATTCGGTTTGATTGGACCCATGTTAAAGAAAATTGCACCCATCTTGGCACACAGGCATACAGCGAAATGTAAACAAGCACCTCCTTCACGGCAACACACACTGCACATCCGTCATGTTTGGTGGTCATGAAGGGATAAACATACTGAAAATTGAAAGAAACTCATTTCTAGAGGAGAATTATCTGAAGTATTTTCACAGTTTCACAACACAACTGTCCTTGCACTCACCATGAAGTCACCAGCCAAAGCGCAACTACACCAGCATTCCCTGCTCGGCTACCGACCCGCAGACTTTGAGATGTACCCACAATATGGTGCAGCAATCTTGCTGCACGGTCCCTATAGCAATAACATCACGTGCTGCAGCCAAGAACTTACTGCAAGCCGGCACAGCTTCTTGCTGGGTTGATCTGCATCGGAGCTTGCTTGCCTCTTGGGGTGGGTGTGCTCCTGCCACATTGCTATCATTTCGGCTGAGCAGTTTTCCGTTTCTTTTCTGATGTTTTCGAACTTGTTTCGGAGCGACGTGATGCACGAGCCCTGTTGAAATTTGAAAATATGTTCCACGCGGCTGCACAAGAAGGAACTAATAAAAAAGTGCAGAGAAAGCCATCGGAAATATGCGGAGATCACCAAGCCCTTGTGTTATCAAAGAGGTCTAGCAAATGTGGTCACTTGGCCATAAGCCCCGCAACCGTGACCGTGTAGAGGTTGTGAGAGGGGTAACTAAAAGAGGTAACTATCACTTCGACTTCCAACCCACCACAAAATCAAACACAGCAATTGCAAACACTCAAGGCGTCCTATTTTGATGCCTGGTGACTATGCCTGTAGTCTACTGTTGATTTTTTCAATGGCACACAATTAAGGTGAACCTTGGTAGTCAAGAATTTTATTATCTTAAACTGAGGTAGGCAGGAAACAATGGTTTAGTGAGAGACAAGTCACAAAGATAATATGTTAGACATAAATGACGAGGCAGTCTCATTAGTGATGGTAAGCAAGAAAGCAGTTGGCAGCCTTTGTTGAGGCAAAGGCTATGGGACACAGAGCTAGAAATGAAGTGCATCCACTTGAGCACAATCTTTCAGGAGTTGTGGTCGCGGGTCCACCTGGCCAGCGGGCAGTTTCATCAGCCCCTCACGTCACGGGGAATTGACACAGCTTCTTAGCTGGTGGAGGAGCCGCTCTCCCGAGTGTCTCCCTCCTGGTCGCTTGTGGAACAGCACCAAGCTGGAAGCCAATTCATTGGGGAATACTCTATAGGTACCTGACGGCTGCCCTTTGCTGCTGCGCTATTACCTTGTGAAGAAACCATTGCGTTCACGCCTACTATCTTGATGATGTGCCAAAACAGATACATGTACCACCGTTTTGAGCGCAAGGCAAAGCGATAGCTGAAGTACATTTTGTCCAGCAAATCCGCCCCACCCATGGAGCTGTTGTACATTTGGGTGGTTGCGGGGCAGTCTAGAGAAATGTGGTCCTTCACCTTCTTGTCCCATCTTGTAACAGCTACAGCTGGGTCAAGACTGCAGCAGTTCGACAACATGGTGACACTTCTGTTATGAAACCACTTGTCTGCAGTAAACGACTTATGTCTGCATGATGTCACCAAAGAACCATGCGTTTCTTGGCCCATTTTCTTCATAGATTTTTCATCCATCTGCTTTCAAGTTTGAAGTCTTGTCATGAAGTGCACCAACAAAGGATGTTTCTTTTCGTTCTCAGTTCAAAAACAAGTTGGGGGCTGTCGAAGAAACGTGTTGTCATCACGGTCTGGGAGGCTCGTACACAGCTGCAGTACCACATCAACACCAAGACCCAGCTGGTACCCTTTTTATGAAATCATACGTATTGTTGTTGCAGCGTTGGTAAACGTCGAAGCCGTAACAAATACCTAGCTCACCAACCCTAGCCAGACTTTTATGCCCCGTTTGCTTTTGGCTGGCTCGGGATATACTGGCTTATGGTGCAGCTGCTACAAAATGGAATCGAAATTTCATCTGTGGCTGATTTCTTTTCTTGGGGAACCAAGAGCATGTTTTGTTGCAGTGAGGAAACCACGGACGTACCTTCCACCATTTATCTTGTTTCAGCTGGTCTGTTGCTTGGTCATTGTCTGTGAAGGGCAAGTGGCTTGTGATTTTCTCAAACCTGTTCCTGGACATCACTTGCGGAACGAGCTTCTACCTGCTTCCAGTCTCCCAGTAAGCACGGTTTCGTGCATGTTTACAAGCCCCATCTGGAAAAACATTCTACAGTGAGACCAAGAGGAGTTTCATTCTTTTGCATGCAGTACATGTTTGTCTCTTCTATGACTGAGCATGGCTTGAGACACAAACAGATCAACGTATTGCTTTGCCATCAGGGGCTCGGCTGTTGGGAAAAGGAAATTGTCTTCAACTTCATTGGCAGCTGGTCGAAAGTTCCTCCCATCTGGTTCATCGTGGCTGGTGTTGACTGCATGAAAAGCGATTCCAGAAAACGTCAACGTGAGATGTTGTTTTCCCGAGCTACAAATGGCGGCGTTTTCCGGCGTCCTCCCTTCTTTCTTGCTGGCCCGTGGTTTTTGACAAGCGCTACAGCAGTTGTTCGGCGGATTGGCCACGAGACTGCACTGGCTCTTCACTACAGTCCCAGTTGAATCTTGTGAAAATACTGCGCTCCACACTAACTGAAAGGGGCGAAAGTGACACTGGCAATTAAGTGGTAGCCGAACGCAGCTTCAAGAAACTCAATACCGGTTAGGTTACTGTCGGAGTTCATGTCGTCTCCACTCAGGTGTATTGTAATGGGTTGAACATGGCACTTGCTCCACCGTCTTGCTTGAACTTTGATTCAATGTTGATCACATGCTGAATGGCGTTTGCCCAGTGTTGAGCTGTTACCTTGGTGGCTTCTTTTTTCACAATCACCTCTACATCCGCCATCTTAAATGTGACATTTCTGGTTGTGACACCTCGTTTAATTGAGGAATTGAGCTCACACTGTTAGGGCGGAAGCTTAAGCACAGTACATTCTTCCCTTGCTGCTGCACTGTCAATATATACTACTCGATGTGTTGTCTTCACAGAGGCCACAAGGCGGAGGAGCTCCTTTTTGAGCATTTTTTCATCCCAAGCAAGTCCTTTGGATGTCAGCCAGTCCTGAACGACTTTCTTGCGTGAACAAGAATAGATACTGCTTCTTCCAGCCACTAGTACAAGGGATTGTCCAAGACAATGACACTACCTTGTGGCAGTTGTGCCAGAAAGGTATCAAAGAACCTTTCAAAGTTGGTGCCGTTCATCTCCTCGTTGTAGCCACCGGTCTTCGTACCCCTAGAGATATCCATGCAGTCCCCGTCGAAGCTGTCCTTGCCGCCGATGTGCGTTACAATCAGGCGCTGGCCTTTCCCTGACGGCTGCTTCAAACCTGTTGTCAGACCACGCATGAGGGAGTCATGGTAAGAAGTAGCCGTCATGTCCATCCAAACAGTCGAAAGCACATGTTCTGCATTCACCCAGGTTTCATCAAGGTAGAATATTTTTCAATCTTCGGCAGCTCTGATCCGGAGGTTCAAGCCTCCCTGACGAATCGGGCTGCCATTGTCGCCGCCAGGCTAAAGCCAGCGGCCACGACGCCCCCATAACAGAGCTTGGCTAAATAAAGTTTACCACCACCACCACCACCACCATCCTGTACCTGGCAATGTTGTAGAGGTACTTCTGCTGCCAAGCGATAATGTCGTCTCACTCATCAGCCATGAGTTGTGGCCCCTCTCCTCATAGATGAACGCGATGTCATTCATCAGGCTGTGCACATTCCATGGCTTGAGAGGAGTAACATCACCGCTATCATGGACATCCACAGCAATTGCCTTTACTGTTGGTATTTCATTGTGGCGAAATAAGTGATGCACGGAAGACCTCAATGCACACTTCGTGAAGTCATCGTACACTTCTGTGCGTCATCTCTTGCCAGCGCTTTGCGGACGCTTTTGGGAGGGCGTCAATACGTTTCCATTGTTCTTTTTTTTCCTTCACGTCCATCACTGAGCTCATGCTGATTCCAAAAAAAATCACTCACTGTCACGACGGTTTTTTCAATGTTGCGCTCTAAGGGAAGACGCCGCGAGCGACATCCGCGTTCCAGATCATCACCCGTCTTCAGCTGCAGATGACACGGCAGCTTTCGTTTTTCTTGTATTATCAGCGTGGCGTGGATGGCAATGCACCACAATCCTCTGTCGAGAATGATAAGCACATTCAGATGTGACTGTCAGGCTCTACAGGCGAAAAATAAGTTTGCAACGCATAAAACAAAAGCAAATGGTTAAGGGAAAACCTGGAAGACAATTCATTATTAGCAACATAGTTGAAACTCACTACTCCAGCTGTCAAACAGCTCTTTTATGCGTCCAATCCAACAGAGGCCAATAATTTGAGCTAAGGTTTTATCTTCCCTCAAAATGAAGGTCTCGTGAGGAATTAGTTTTTGGCGCGGATGCACTCGGGAAAAGCTCGGCTTTAAGCGCTGCCTGCAGGTGTAACGCGGTTGGCGCTACGACTCGTTGACAGAGCGACACCACTGGCTAGAAGGGGAGGTGCCCGCACTTTACTCTGCATTCGAGTTTAGGCCAGATGGCTCCTTGGAGGCAGCCCCACTATTTCTCAGAAAACCAGCCTCCCTGTAGAAGTTCTCAATTACATCAGTTTTCAGCTGCTGCGAAATGCTCGCCAACACTTCACCTGGAAATCCCACAGCTATTTTCAATTCCTGACTGTTCTGCATGCCGAAGAGCAGGCGCTTGACAAGCTGTGTGTGGTATGCAGCCTTCATGGAGTGCACGATGCTTGATCTATTAGCTGGAGCACCAATGTGGAATTTGGGGGTGTCACGTATCAAGAGCAATTTCCTGCGAGGGAATGTGCCAAAAAGAATACGAAGACCTTCGTCCAATGAAACGGTCCAATGAAGGAGCATCCCACATGAGAAGAGGTATCAGGACCAAATATGTGACTGAAATATGGAGCCAATTCACAACTACAACTACAAGGGCTGGTACAGCATCATTCTGTTGGCGGTTGCTGAGCACAACTACAAGTTCTTGTCGACAAATGTTGGGTCACCCGGGAAGAACCATGACTCCAACGTCTTCCGCAGGTCGAAGCTGCCAGGTGTCCTGATTAGTCAATTGTTCTCAATGGAGGCAAAGGTTGTGGAAGGTGTGAATGTTTGTCTGCTTCTCCTCGGAGATCAAGCGTTCCCCTTGCAGGCACACCTCATGAAACCGTTTCTGCGCCCTGGTCCTCATGGATCTCCCTCACAAACATTCAATTATAGACTGTCAAGCGCTAGGCGCGTTGTCGAGAATGCCTTTGGACGGCTCAAGGCGCGCTTCCGAATGGTGCACAAGGGCCTTGAATGTGACATAGATAATGTCAATAGTGTTGTTCGGGCCGCCTGTGTCCTTCACAACATTTGTGAGCAGCTCAGGGACCACTGCGACACAAGCTGGGTCGATGCAGTCCGCTGTGACGATGAAAGACGTCCTCAGCCAGTCCGCACAAGTAACCGGAGAGAGCCGTTAGGGGTGGCAGTCAGGGAGGCCCTTGCTCAGCATCTAGCTAAAAGTCAGTAGGGCACGGCAAACGTATGTTCGTGTTATTTCCGTTTTCTCTGTGGCAGTGCCATCGCTGTGTTTGCTGCTCTAGTTTCATTTACAGCATTTGTGTTTTGTACAGAGTTGTTGGTTTACCCTTTTTTTGTCACCAGAATGTTGGTTCTTGGTCTAGAAGAATGGCTAGTCTGTCTAGTTTTGTTTCAAGCATTCGTGTTGTCTTGCGCAGAGTTGTCTGTTCCTTGTTTTTTTTTATAACTTACCACCAAGGTATCACGTCTTGTTGGAGAATTGCTGGTCGGTCTTGGTTTGCTTAGAGCATTTGTGTTCTGGGAATTCCATCTGTGGAAATGCCATCGTTGTTTGCTGCTCCAATTTCATTCAGAGCATTCGTTGTTTTGTACAGAGTTGTTAGTTCACCCTTTTTTGTCACCAGAATGTTGGGTCTTGGTCTAGAAGAATTCGCTAGTCTGTCTAGGTTTTGTTTCGAGCATTCGTGCTGTCTTGCGCAGAGTTGTGTGTTCCTTGTTTTTTTTTTAACTTACCGCCAACATGTCATGTCTTGTCGGAGAATGGGTGCTCGGTCTTGGTTTGCTTAGAGCATTCGTATTATGGCTATGCCATGGTTATGTTTGCTGCTCTAATTTCATTTAGGGCATTCGTGTTTTGTGCAGAGTTGTTTGTTCACCATTTTTTTGTCACTAGAATGTTTTTTTGCTCTAGAAGAATTGCTGGTCTGTCTAGTTTTGTTTCAAGCATTCGTATTGTCTTGCGCAGAGTTGTCTGTTCTCCCCCCCCTTTTTTTTTAACTTATCACCAGGACATTGCGTCTTGTTGGAGAATTACTGCTCGGTCTGGGTTTGCTTACAGCATTAGTGTTGTCTTGTGCCAAGTTTTGTTTCCCCTTTTTTTGGAGTGCATGGCACTTTAGGGGCCCAGCCTGTCCTCTTGGCTCGTGTACGGTCAGGCTATCTAGACGGAGACAGGCTACCAAGAACAGAGCTCCCGCTCGTGCTGTTTCAGACAAGAAACCAAATAAAAAAGGCATGTGGCCTGTCTCAGGAGATGGGGTGCAAGCACTGCGACAGGGGGAAAATTGAATTGCATTGAAGAAGCTTCTGTTCAATTCATCAAGAGAAGAGGGAGAAAGAGAATGAAATTGTGGAAAATGG
Source organism: Haemaphysalis longicornis (assembly GCA_013339765.2). Lineage (NCBI taxonomy): Eukaryota > Metazoa > Arthropoda > Arachnida > Ixodida > Ixodidae > Haemaphysalis > Haemaphysalis longicornis. The sequence goes on along the minus strand of CM023453.1, from coordinate 160,243,202 downwards.
CAGCAGAGCCCCTCTGGTGAATCACTGCTCTGCACTTCCGACAGCTTTCACGTTGAGTGGAAGTGCTGTAATTTTTTAACTTGCCACCAGAACGTACCATCTTTTTTGAGAATGGCTGCTCTGTCTCTTTTCCTTTAGAGCATTCGTTTTTGTCTTAAAGGGAGTTCTTCGTTCTGATTTTTTCAGCTGACCAAAATGTGGTGTCTTGCTGAGAAAGAATTGCTGCTGTGTCTGGTTTCTTTTCGAGCAATCGTGTTGTCTTCACAGGGTTATTTGTTCTTGCTGCTTTTTTAAAAGACAATAGTCTTTCTCAGGTAAATAAACGTGAAAAGTTTAGTGTCTTTCTGTTTGTCACTTGATTCAGCCACTCAGCTAAAAATAAAAGAATACGTGGATAAAATATTTCCCAAGACCATTTCAAACTACATAACCTAGGGGCGTACATCATACATATCAACATTGCTTATCATAAAGAAATCATTGTGCATGTTCAAGGTAAAACATAACTACACAGCTTGCGCTAGCGCTATTCCTTTAGGGGTTGGCTTTTATTACAGCGAAGAAAAAATACACGTGGGGTTGGCCAGCTAGTTTCCTGCCTATCCTGCCTACGAGTGTTGTTTGCCCTTGATGCGTAAAACATGTTTCATCATTTCCATCATGCCTATCTGTGCTGTAGTGGCTTGCCTCTGCAGCCTCAGCATTTGGGCTTGTAGCCCAAATGCTGAGCATTTGCTGTGATTTGCAACTCTGAAAACAGAGCGTTGGCCGCATCCTAGCCCTTCCATTAGCGTTGGTGCCACGGGCTGGGCTGGCTTGTGATTGGCTGGCCCAGCAGTGCTTGCTGCAAGTTGCGCTGGCACTTGGGCGGCTTGGCCCGCAAGTTTCGACGAGCCCATTGCTGTGTCGCCATGACTGGGGCTGGCTTGCGCAGGCTCAGTTGGCCAATGTCCGCCCTCAATTGCAGGCATCTGCGTCGTCCCATGACGTAGCGACTACTTAAGCTTCTTGTGGAGCTTCGTCCACGACTGGCACCTGTGACACAAAAACATGGCTCCATTAACTCGCATTTGCCATTCCACTACAGGACATCATCATTCCCTCATGTCAAACTCGTTGCGCCACACAGTGCAGCCAGAGAGAGAACTTTATTTTTTGCCCACCTATTTGTAAGGAGGACTCATCCTTCTCTCTCTACGGCAGCCAAAAGTCACCTGAGAAGTTGCTCCTATCTCTTTTCGATGTGTTCGATTTGAGTATTTTTAGTGACTTGTAAGTTGACGTACGGAGTGGATGACGAAAGCTTGCATTACTATTATGAGGTTTGCCTCTCTCAATCCTTAATGCCTGTTGGCACCCCTTGAGATCAGCCACATCTTTTGATTGGTGCTCAGCTTTAGTGACCCAATGGCTTACCCAGTGTGTTCGTTCACATGCAGCGAAGGCTTAGGACTGACTTTTAGCGATGGGAGTTGAATTTCCGTCACAACTACTGCAATGGTTCCTGTTTATTTTTTTTGTGCGTGTCAGGCCTGCATTCAGTGCATATACATTGTAAAATGTATGAAAGCTGCTCTGCAGCACAAATCGTCAATTTTGCATCCATCAAATAAAAATGAACAAAGTCCAAGACCGGTGTTTTTCAAGAAAATGTGTATCCACATGCAATACATTTAATTAAGGTGTACGCTTTAAGATTTTGCAGACAGAAATCAAAATCAACATGCTCAGCTACTTTCAACTCATGTACATGCACAAATAATTTCTAGTACGAATGGCGTGCTACAATAATGTAAGAAAATGAAAAGTACCTCCACGTTCTCCTCCACCAGGTCGTCATCATTCAGAGGTAAGCTCGCAAGGAATTTGCGGAGGAGATCGTAGAAGGGCCAGTCTGTTGGCTCCCCGCCAGTCCTCTTCCCGTCTCGGTGCTCCTTCCTTTAAATAAGTAATTATAGAAATCATGGCATACACTGTTTCAAAAAGAGATACAAGCTGCGGTTAGCCTGCATGCAATACAGAGATGACCTCATTGGACTCATGCTAGCAGATGTCATGCCGCTTATGAAGTGTGGCTCGTTGTTTGGATCATATGGCGCGCGCGCGGCAGTGACACCGGTGCCACTCCGCATGCGCGCGCGCGTACTACTATGTGCAGTTCGCGAAGCTTCCAAGTTAAGCATGCATCGCTAAAAAATAGATTCAGAGCTCAATCAAGGGGTACTTACTTAAAACGCTTTGCCAGGTTGTTCAACTTCTGCCGCAATTGTTTCACTGTGTACGGCCCCTCATTCGCCGGTAGCCCGTTGTTGAGTTCTTCTAACATTCTCATGTAAATTTTTGCGTTGCGGGATGTGGAGCGGAGGGACTCGAGGTTGTTCTGCCAAATGTGTATTAGCGCCTTCGTCGTCTCCGTCGTCCACAACACGCGCTTCGCATCGGTCGCCGCGCTGCACTCCTCCATGCCTGTAATCGCGTCCGACGCCATCTTTGCAGTTTGAAAGCCCAAACTTAGGTACCCGACCGAAGTTAGCGCGGACCATGGTTAGCGGGCTAACTGCAGTTAGGTCTGCCGTGTAACTCCGGCCGACTATGGTTAGGTCTAACTGCGGTTAGGTTAACCATGGTTAAGGGTGCCCGTGTAACTAGGGTATAAGTCCGGCCGACTATGGTTAACTCTAACTATGGTTTAGCCACGGTTAAGGGCGTTCTTGTAACTAGGATATAACAAGGGTGCTAATGCCCTTGCAGCCGGCCATCATGTTTTGCGCCTCCTTATATTCCGCACTGGGTAGACCTGCGGGCATGCATGGGGAGCAGCAGCATGCTGACCTGATGAAAGCTTGCGTAACGGGTACCACAAGTTACGGTTCCACTGCATTGCAGTGACACTGCTGACTCACACATCAGACAAAATCTTAGCAGCATGGCCAACGATCAGGCGATCACTCATGATGCATTAAATTGGTTGGCTCACTAGGCATGCCACAAATCTGTGGCCAGGAGAGAGAGGCACTTGGCAATGTTGACGGCAATGTTCAGGTGAGCATGTATCCTCACCTGAGAGATGCTGGTGATAGCAGCCAACTCACGGGTGGCACAGACATCTTCCAAGAGGCCAACGCCAAATGATACCGGCAGCCAATGCCTGTACCATTTCGTATTTGAAGACAGAGCAGTGTAACTTATGCAAACGTTTTCAAGTTGCAGCATTTCGTGTGGCTGAACAACTTAAGAATTAAGCTGCGTACCAAAGTTGTCACATGTCATTGTTCTGAAACTGTTACATTCCCTTATTTTTCAATACATTCATCATGAACTTCAGGACAGTGCCAAATATGTCTAATATAGACTGGGATTACCCATGGTGCTGTTGTGAGTTCATGAACTATTTTCGAAAAACCAAATGTGTGCAATCTCCTTGACCAAAAATGCATGCATAAGTGTGCAGCTTTGGAACAATTCTTTAAATTTGTAGAGGTCACTTCCACAGCTGCATGCATAGCCAAAATAGGTACGCAGACACTTTCGTCATACTCAAGTTCATCAAGAAGCAACTCAGAGTTCATAAAGGTCCAATGGACTGTTCCTGCCAAAGATGTCTGCCGCTGCTAATGACGCATGGGAAAGGCAGTGTGAAAAGCAAAGCTAACCTGCTTCCACAACCTGGAACAAAGTTCGAAGGTGAAACCACTGATACAGCTACACAGAGTGCACGACCCAAACGCCGGTATCCTGCAGAGGTTCGTGTAACATATCTGGAGCGACTACCGAAGGAGCCGGGGGCAAGGAGTCATACGTTGGGTGCTAGTGTTTTCCGGTGGGCCAAGCAGTTAAAAAGCCGTTGGTCCTGACAAGTTTCAGCTACCTTTGGAACATAGAAACACCATCACGGCCTTGCATGCCTTCAAAGCCTTTGTTGCATGTAGGTGCTGAGCCACCCCACCTGGAATTGTTCTACAACCCATTCCATGCTGACCCTCACGACTTGCGGCCAATGCACTGCTAGTCAAGCAGCAAAAGGATGTGAAGAGAGGCTTACTTCCTGCAAACTGGCATAGTCGAAGTGGCATATGCATACCGAGCAAAGCATGATTGAGAGATGTCACAGGGGCTCTATGGTGTTGGACAGTTGTAACGAAGTCGGTGGGAATGGGAAATTACTTTGCTTACAACCTCTTTTTCACTATATCGTGATTTGTAAAAATGCGAGCATCAAGTAGACTAACCATACAATTTTATTTATTTGCGCTTTCTCAATAAAGTGGTTGCGGGTATCCTGCACACATTTCATGAGCAGACATTTCAAAACAGCGGCCTCAGTAATGTCCATCAGTAAGCGGACACCCGGTTCAGAACGCGGATACATGCGCAACGAATTGATGGCTGCAACAGCTGCAGCTGCTCTGGAGGTCCCTGGCTAACTGTGTCACCTTTGGCGAGTTTATCGTCTACAGTGTGTGGGTGCGGAGGTGACAGTGGTACCGGACTCGTTTCCAGGCATACCGAAACAGCTGCAAAAGCCAGAAGGTGAGCTTACGGGCGCAGGAAATTACTCCCTCACCGTTCTCGGAACATTCCAAGCGAAACTGAGCTGGAAAGGCAGGTCTACAGTGCAAACAGTGTATGTTGTGCCTTCGCAAGACCCGCCGCTTCTTGGATTCCCTGCGATACAGGCTCTCGGAGTCATACGGTTCGTGGACAATGTGACGGATTCTACCGTCACTTTGAAGGACAGTCTCTTCGATGGCTTGGGCGAGCTGCAAGACGAATACGTGATACGTCTCCAACCAGGCGCCAAACCGTTCTCACTCAGCGTGCCGAGAAGAGTACCGATTCCGCTTCACAAACCAGTTCGAGAGGAGCTCAGCAAGCTCGAATCCCAGGGAGTCATCCGACGGGTGGACCGTCCCACACCATGGTGTTCTGGTATGGTGGCTGTTCCAAAAGCAGGAGGAGGCTACCGAATATGCGTTGACCTCACCCGACTCAACGAAGTCGTGCTTCGGGAGCGTCACTTACTACCCTCAGTCGAGAACATCCTGGGACGTCTCGGATCAGCAAAGGTATTCTCTAAGCTCAATGCTACCGCTAGCTTTCACCAGGTGAAGCTTTCCGAAGAAAGTCAAGAACTCACTACAGTTCATAACACCAATGGGAAGATTCTGTTTCCAAAGGCTACCTTGTGGAATCTGCTCAGCGCCAGAATATTTTGAGCGACAGATGAGCAGAATTCTCGAAGGCCTCGAAGGGGTTGTGAGCATGATTGATGACATTCTTGTCTTCGGAGCATCGCAGCAAGAGCATGACCAACGTCTCAAGCAGGTGTTACAGCGCTTGGAAGAAGCGGGAATCAAGCTGAACCGCAAGAAGTGCACGTTTTCTGCAACCCAAGTCAAGTTTCTTGGAGTCATGGTTAGCGCACAAGGAATCAGTCCCGATCCAGAAAAGATCTAGGCCTTGGCCAAGCTACCAACCCCATCGGATGTCAGCGGTGTCCGAAGACTGCTGAGAATGGCGAACCATGTGGGCCGCTTCATTCCTCATCTTTCCGACATCACAGCACCGATCAGGGCATTGCTTCAAAAGAGAAACTCATGGCTTTGGGGACCGTGCTAGCAAGCTGCTTTCGACTAGCTCAAAAGCTTGCTCAGTTCAGAGGTCTGCATGGCTAAATATGACCCATCGTACTCCACGGTTGTGTCAGCTCATACGGTCTCTGAGCCGTATTGCTTCAAGATCAACCATCGGGAGAACGACGAGCAGTTGCTTACGCCTCACGATCCCTAACGGACACTGAAAGCCGCTACAGTCAAACAGAAAAAGAAGCTTTGGCTGTGATGTGGGCTGTCGAGAGGTTCGATCAGTTTCTGAGGGGCATCGCATTTCAAGTCGGAACGGATCATCATCCTTTAGTCACGCTCCTGGGATCAGCAGAACTCGACATGATTCCGCCCAGAATACAGCGCTTGCAAATCATGTGACATCAGTTCACTGTTTTCTACGTCCCTGGCAAGCTGGTTGCCACGGCAGACACGCTGTCAAGGGCTCCTATTCAGGGACACGATCCGGAGCAAAGTCAACAGCAGACAGACTCCATCGAGTTATTAGCTGCGACTTCGTCGTGTGGCGGCCACTCCGGTTGCAGGGTGTCTGGCATCTTCGGCACTGTCGTTTGCAAACGTCGACCCATTAGGAGCTGCGACGGGCTGTATCCGCTCACTCCTGGCGTGTTGCGGTACACCAGAAGCGCCATGTGTGGGTCCTTGGATTTTGTGAAAAGATCCTTCATGGTCCGCACCATGCGTTCTGCCTCGCCGTTTGACTGTGGGTAGCCCGGGCTGCTCGTGATGTGATGAAATCCGTAGGTCTGCGCGAACTCGGCGAACACCCATGATGAAAATTGCGGGCCGTTGTCAGACACGAACACATCAGGTATTCCATGTCGGGCAAACGTGCTCTTGACAGCCGCAATGACAGCTGTGGAGGTGGTCGACGACAAGCTGATTACTTCCGGAAAACGAGAGTAGTAGTCCACCACGATTATGTAGTGAGTTCCGTCAAGTTCAAACAAGTCGGCGCCTACACGCTGCCATGGCCGATTTGGAGTCGGTGTTGCGATTAGTGGCTCCGAACGCTGAACTCTCGTCTGAGCGCATTTCTCACACGATGTTACGAGCTGCTCAATTTCGCTGTTAAGGGTAGGCCACCAAACTGCGTCCCTTGCCCTTGCCTTGCACCGTCCAATGCCCTGGTGGCCTTCGTGGATTTGCTGAAGTACCTCACGGCGCATCAGGCTTAGAATAATGATGCGGCGATCTTTGAGCAAGAAGCCATCGCACACTGTGATGTTGCCTCTTTCCTTCCAGTACTCCCTTAGATGAACTGGAACCTTTGAGACGTTTTCTGGCCATCCTTTCTCACAGAAGCGGAGTAGCCCAGAACAGATGCCGTCTTCCGCCTGGTGCTTGCGTAACGCATCCATGCGGGAGGACATGAGGTTGGCAGCTGCTGTAACGACTTCCCCGAGCAGCCAGAAGCAACGGCTGAAACAACAGCGATGTCGCCATCAACCAAGTGCGACAGTGACAGTGACCCACGAGTGACCAGGTCCGGCCGACAGGTCAAGCGCCCGAAAAGGCTGGACTTGTAAAACACAATTTTTCAGAAGGGGGGATGTAGTGGACGCGCATTTCACGGCGCGCTGAAGGTGCGTTTCTCACGCTCGCTCGGGCGGCGGTTCACGTTACCGGACCCGCCTGATGTACGCCGCGTGAGCTATCGTGTTCCACGCCTGCGCCGCCGCGCCATCGGGGACCGGGGGGGTTTCTTTTCTCTTCGCTTAATAAAGGCACTTGAGTTCCAGCAACCGGTCGGTGTGGTCGCTTTCATCGTCGCTCGTCAGCCGACGAGACAGACACCATGTCTCGTCGGCTCTTTTTGGAACACCGCTGCACGGGCTTTCACGGCATCTTCGTTGATGCGAGCCTGTAGTCTTGCTTCTTCAAGGGTAAGCTTTTGTGTTCCGCACAGTTTGTCCACAAGGTTAGAGTCCCGGAGACCCACGACGAACCTGTCTCGAACGAGTCGTTCTTCCACTTCCGCTGAGGCGTAGTTGCCACTTTTTGACAAGTGTACGCAGCGCAGTGTAGAACTCGTCTACGGTCTCGCCTTCGCCCTGGGTTCGACGGTGGAAGCGGACACTTTCGTAGACCTCGTTGACCGGGTGGATGAAGTGATCGGTCAACTTCTTCTTGACTGCTTCTAGCGAGCTCCAGTCTTCGCTGGACAATGCTAGAGTGCCGAGAACGCGGCGGGCGTCTTGGGAGCCCATGGCGTAAAGAAGCGTTCTGACCTGTACTTCTCCCGGCGCTTGGTAGAGCCAGATGCATAGCAATAGTCGTCGAACTGGTAGACCCATTCTCTCCAGGAGCTTGGGTTCCCAAAATCTAATTTCGGTGGCGGTATTGAAGCCCGGTGCCGCTGAACTGGATAGAAGGCTTGATCTCTCCATCTGCCATAGCGTTTTTTTTTGCAGGCTACGCACCTTAGACTGATCGCAAGCCATAATTGATCGATGTGTCTCAACTTATCCCACTTCTGACACCATGTCTCGTCGGCTGACGAGCGACGATGAAAGCGACCACACCGACCGGTTGCTGAAACTGAAGTGCCTTATTAAGCGAAGAGAAAAGAACCCCGGTCCCCGATGGCGCGGCGGCGCAGGCGTGGAACACGATAGCTCACGCGGCGTACATCGGCGGGTCCGGTAACGCGAACCGCCGCCCGAGTGAGCGTGAGAAACGCACCTTCAGCGCGCGTGAAATGCGCGTCCACTACATACAGTTTTTCAGTTGCCACTATGTTTTTGTTGAGAAGGACAAAACGTGTGCAGTTTAAACCGCGTGAGACAAGGTCGGCTGCGCTAGTGCAAGTTTGCAGTTTCTTGTACCTGGCCGATTAAAATGCAGTATCTCGTACACATCCTGAAGACTTTTTAAGAAGGCCTCCACAGTTCAATTGAATAATATTTTTCTATTATAGCTGCTGTAGTGTGATCGTTTTATGTAAGGTCTTTCGGGGCTGTTATTCTTAGTGGGCTTTTTTTTTGTTGGCTTCCCTATGGGTTTTGACAGAGGACCTGTCCCTTTCGCTGCGACACAGACAGGAACGGTCCGACGTCCATCTCGTCAGCGGATTCCTAGGGTGCTTGGCAGACCAGGCCCCCCTGACTTAACACCGTTTCAAATGCCCTTTGCTTGAGCTGCAACTGCCGAGGGCGTCAGATGCGTTGCAAGGGGCATGGGCGGTGTGGCAGATGTGGGAGCCGATGCGGGGCCCCCTGTATCCATCTCCTTGGCAGCCTTCACTGTACTGGAGGCTGGAAAGCCGCGACAGGAGCAGCATCAGTCCTGATGGAGACTGTTGCCTCCACAATCTCTGCTGACTCAGCAAGTGGTGTGGTGACGGCTTGGGCTGCCATAGACAACCCAGTCCGGGGGGCAGGGGTGGGACCAGATCACCCTCGCTGACCTGGGTGGCCGCCGAAACCAGACTGCGTTCCACTTCCCGGCAATCTGCGTTGCCCTATTTCCGCAGGGGAAAAAAGGTGAAACTCTTTCGCCCCTCTGGGAAGGTGATGTTCTCTGCTAAAGATGTTAATGATCTTTTTTTTTTTTCAAGTTGACATTTTTCACAAGTCCAGGAGTATGCGTGTGCGGTCCCCAGCAGTTCACACAAGTAAGGTTGTTGGATTGACATTGTCAGTTGGGTGGTCTTGTGCCGAGCATTTTGCACAGGTTGTTCTGCTGTGGCAGGGAAACAAAATAGCATTTATACCTGTAGTTAGGGAGAGTATGGTAACACCCGGCTGCTCCAGGTTTTTCATGGGTTGGACTAGCCCTTCTTTTTCTATTGCCACACTGTTTGGCACACTGGTTCACTGAGAATGTAAAACAAAACAGCATTTATACGTCTAGTTAGGGGGTGTATGGTGACACCCTGCTGCTCCAGTTTTCCATGTGCCGGACTAGCCCTTCTTATTTCATTACCACACTGTTTGGCACACTCGACTGAGAATGGAAAACAAAACAGCATTTATACCTGTAGTTAGGGAGTGTATGGTGACACCCTGCTGCTCCCGTTTTTCCATGTGGCTGGACTACCCTTCTTTTTCCATTGCCCACTGTTTGGCACACTTTCACTGAGAATGTAAAGCAAAACAGCATTTATACCTCTAGTTAGGGGGTGTATGGTGACACCCTGCTGCTCCAGTTTTTTTATGTGCTGGACTACCCCTTCTTTTTCTATTGGCACACGGTTCACTGAGAATGTAAAACAAAACAGCATTTATACCTGTAGTTAGGGGGTGTATGGTGACACCCTGCTGCTCCAGTTTTTCCATGTGCCGGACTACCCCTTCTTTTTCATTGCCACACTGTTCACTGAGAATGGAAAACAAAACAGCATTTATACCTGTAGTTAGGGAGTGTATGGTGACACCCTGCTGCTCCAGTTTTTCCATGTGCTGGACTACCCCTTCTTTTTCCATTGCCACACTGTTGGCCACTTCACTGAGAATGTAAAACAAAACAGCATTTATACCTGTAGTTAGGGGTGTATGGTGACACCCTGCTGCTCCAGTTTTTCCATGTGCTGGACTACCCCTTCTTTTTTTGGCACACGGTTCACTGAGAATGTAAAACAAAACAGCATTTATACCTGTAGTTAGGGGTGTATGGTGACACCCTGCTGCTCCAGTTTTTCCATGTGCCGGACTACCCCTTCTTTTTCATTGCCACACTGTTTGGCACACTCGACTGAGAATGGAAAACAAAAGAGCATTTATACCTGTAGTTAGGGAGAGTATGGTAACACCCGGCTGCTCCAGTTTTTCCAGACTAGCCCTTCTTTTTCATTACCACACTGTTTGGCACACTCGTTGACTGAGAATGGAAAACAAAACAGCAGGTTTATACCTGTAGGGAGTGTATGGTGACACCCTGCTTCTCGTTTTTCCATGGGCTGGGCTAGCCCTTCTTTTTACATTGCCGCACTGTTTGGCACTGCTTGACCGAGAATGGAAAACAAAACAGCATTTATAGCATGAAAGTGGTTTGTATGTACTTTCATAGCATTTATGTGCATAGCATGCAAGTAACTTTTCTGTATGGTCATGTATTCTTACCTCCTTAACCCTGATTTGCTTGTAGTGAATGATGCGGTTGAGCTGTGTGCAGTCGACTGTACGTGCAATACTTCGTGCTGCAGCCCGGGGAATCGCAGCGACCATCCTCTGCCAGGTTCACTGCCGTGCCAGCAACCCTCCTCACCAGGTGGTCCTGTTGGTCCTGATGAAAGCTGATTGAAAGAGTGCACCCATCCCTGTGAGGAGGAGGCCCTTCAAAACGAGTGTGGGCATGTGAGAATGTCACTGGGAAGACAGATGTACTACTGTTAGTGTTTGCTAATTTGTTTGCTGTGCTTTTTTTAGGGACTGCTTTGTTCAAGATGCACCTTTGCAAGGACGTGTTCTTATAAAATGCCTTTCAGAGTAGCTGGTTTTAGTTTCCTTGATATTTTTTTCAGTTTTGTAAGATAGGCTATACCATCACTTCATGACTACATGTTTCACTGGGTTTAGATGCGTAGCAACTATCAAGCAAGCTGCACTCATTTTATGTCACGTCTGCAACCAGTGCAAATGTAGTGGGGATGAACGGGAAGGCACAGAGCAGACCAGCGGTGCAACCCGTGTTGTGAAGCATGGTAATGGATAGACGAACACGATAACATGTTAGCGTGATGCAGAAAGGAAGGTGCAGCCATAACCTGCTGACGCTGAGCACACAACGCATCTCTTTGCTGCAACAGTGGGAACAAGCTGCTTAACAGAAGGACCTCTGCTTCTGGATGCCCATGGGAGAATCGATGATGTACATACGGGAAGATGCCAGCATTCAAAAACGCAGGAAAGAATGGAAAAAGGGTGGCAAACTTTGGAACAAAACTGTGAGCTTTCCGCCGCTCTTCAGAGTAATAGCTAACATTGACCACCCAACCTAAAAATTGTGCTAGTTCAGTTAGTGTGCTCAAAACGCCTTTCAGGGCCCCTTTAAATGATGATGCTGCCGATCATAATAACTTTTAGAACAGTAATTTTTTTCTTTTCTTTCAAGAAGTATTGCTGCGTTGCTTACCAGAAATTTACAAGACGGATTTGGAAACAACTCGGGAAAGGCGAAAGGAAGGTCATACCATCTTGTGCTGTGTGGATGATTTGGAAAATGTTTCCATCGGAATCTTATTCAGGTTTCAAATATACATAACTGTAAGGTTGAAGGGCTGAAAAAAAAAGAGGAGCATGATTGTAGCTTTGTTTCCTTGCCACTCTCTCCCTTCACACAAATGCTAGCACAATTGACTACAATAAGGATAAATGAATTTATGCAGTTGTATCCTCGCATACTTTTTCCAGCATAGATTCACCTCCACATTCTCGCTGCACAGTACAATATTTGAGCCAATTTCATTTTCAAGTTATACACTGCTCAAAGATCATTTTGACATGTAAATACATGGCTGAGAAAAAGTAATTTTAAGTGTTTTTAAAACAGTGAAGAGCCAGATTGATGCTAAGTAAATAAGGCGGGATGTTGAGCCCAAAGACGTGGGTTTGATCCCGGTTGCGGCAGGCCAATGCTACTTGTTAATTTTTATTTACCCACTCCTAGTCACAGTTACCCTGGGCCCGCAAATGGTTTCTCCTGTTACTGTTTCTGTGCCTTTCTCTGGCGCGCCTAGGGTGTGCACTTGTGCAACTATAGAAGGCAAGGTGAAAGGGCTCGCACTCACATTATAGTGTAGCAGTAAAGGTCCCTTTTGAAAGCAACTTAAAGTTACGTGGTTGCGGCATTTCCCGTAGAGCTTATGCAACACTTGAAGGCGCATATGATACAGCTATAGCAGACATGAGTATGCAAGGTCAGACTAATAATCCGGGTACACTGCAAAGCCTTCTGCTGAAGACTTGCAATGCATTTGGCAGTTGGTACATTTGACGAGGAACTCGTGTCTCTAGGACCGGTATGTTGACTGAGACCGAGGCCATGCTGTTCCTAGCTACCACACAAGGCAACTAATCATTTTACCTGAAGACCAAAATTTTACAGAGCTCTTGATTACTCAAATGAGATAAGAATGGCCCAGAAATGTCACACAACACAGCACTATGCCTGGAGTAGTCAACTGCAATGCCCAAGTTGAGAACGAAAGTATTCCCAGAAAGGCATGCTCTGGTCACTTCATCACGCTGCACAACCACTTTACATGGCTTGACATAGGGAATTTGGGATGCTGAGGTTGAAAAGAGTATTCATGAAGAGGCACACATTGATCACCTCGCATCACTAGTCGTTTTGTCCCGCTGCACCCCACAGCCATCGTTCAATCACCCTGCACACGTCATCACCCATCACTTGTTTCACCAACATGAAGGTTTGGTATCGGCCTAGAAAAACGGGAGATGTATGCAGAAATCGAGATCCGCAGTTGCTTGCCTTGGTCTGTGCAGGATTTTCATAGGTGCACAAATGTTGTGAGGTGGTTCGCTCCATTAGACTTGCTTGAATGATAGGGTTGCCTCACACACATCCAGCATTTCACACATCAGCGTGCAAACATGCCCTCTGCAGGAAACTTCTATTTGAAGATGTTTGGTCAAAAATAGTGTGCCAACCATATGAATATTGGTGGCGTCTTGTCCGTGCAAGATGCTGCCTGGCTGGGCCTTGGGGTTTTTCCACTTCCATTTGTTGTTCCCAGCCTTCGTAGCAGCATGGGGGTGGTTGGCCTTTTCATTTTGATGCATGGCTGCCAGATGTGTCCTAAAACCAGATAGTTGGCAAACATGATATGGTCACGTTTATGCTGCAAAGGCTGCTTTCTGGGCTGCGGAGATGGGCCCACGGTTCACTTCCACGTCGCCATCCTTGCAATGGTCTCGGACATAGGTGGTGTCCATTGAATTGTGCGAGAAGCGCCCCAGGGGCGGGACGTACGATGTGAAACCCATGAAAGTGCAGTAGGCTGAGATGTCATTGAATGTGCGTAGCTGGCAAGCCAAGGGGGGCGCCCAACTCGCTGGCCTCTACAGGGCTGGCCAGCCAGGAAGCTGTGGGTGTACTTGCCCAGGGCATGGGTCATGGCATACCGGCTCACGACCTTGTGGTCGATGGCTAGCTGTTGGATCTTACAGCGGATTCTCTCAGTTGCTTGCTTGATGTTGTGGGCGTGCATCGCTGGGCTCTGTCGTTTGGAGGGCTGCCTTGGACACACGCGCTCATGGGTGCTGTCTCTTTCTTCACTCCTTGTGTTGGACGGCTGTTGTCGGCGGCGGTCTTAGTATGCGGGAGCTGCCGATTGGGTCTGAGGCACGTTTCGCGTTAGCACTTGGGCTGCGTTAGCTTCGTCAAGGCCTTTATATGTTTCCACCAGTCCATCCAGCTCCTCGAACGTATTGCTCGGGTCGACCGTGTACAGCGGCTATCACTTCATCTTCATCGGGGAGGGAGTCGGCGCCAGTTGAGGTCTTGTTCTTGGGTCGTCCACCTTGGGCTTCGCGTCGCCAATGTGCGCCAGGTAGCCGATAGCCTCTCGTGATATGGCCGGCAATTTGTACTGCCTCTGGCCGCCACAACACTTTGGCCAAGGCGAGGACGGTGCCGTGGGGGCACACTTCAGTGGAGCCGTGGATCACATTCGGGGCGCAGTACACGTGCGGGGTGGTCGCGGTCATTGCCTGCAACGGGTGAGATCCTTCATCGTAGACGCCTCCCCAATCCAGCCACAGTGGCAAAGGGGGACTCGCCGGCCACGAATGTCATAGGGTGGCTTGAGCTTGGGGGCTCTGACTTAGGGGTCTGAGCAGCAATAGTTTCGACAGTTATAAACGTTTTTCTTTTCCGTCAGAGCTTGGAGGAGTGCAGCATTTGAGGCACAGGCAAAGGAAAACTAATCTGACATTCCTGTGACAACTTGACTCTTTAAAACCTGTACTCGCGTTATCGCGTTGCTGTTGACATAATTTGAGTAGTGAAATCAGCTCACAAGGTGATTTTTTGGTAATGTTATATGTCAGAATGTAAACAAACACGAACCATACGTTTGAAAATCTTCCATTAATGGCGGCTATGCTTATACGGAGCTACGTGAACTGAGCTTCAAACTAGCCAGCTGAATGTCAGCTGAGAAGCCCAGCTTCTCTTTGGCAAGTGGAGCTTCCAACTAGCCATTCTTTTGTAGCTATGCACTTGGCATGGCAGTAGCTTATCTTTCCAACGGCCACACGTCAGTGAATCTCATCAGCAAGCCTGCTTGTCAGCTTCCTCCTTCAGAACTGCGCATGTAAAAAAAGCAAAATCGACAAACACTGGCTCAGTATCACTACGGGGTTGCACGACGTCGGCAGCAGGAAGCTCCCATCGCTCTCTCGCTCTTTTTCATCTGTCTCTCTGTGCCCAACCCATGCAGGTACGGAGTGCTGCCTGCTCTGGAAGTAACCACCATCCCGGATACCTAGGGGCTACACTAGGAAGGTTCAACCATGCTACGAACGCTCTTAGGGACACAAGCAGCACTCTCTCACCAGAGAAGGATCTGGCCACCCTGGTGTAGTAGTTGGCCGCCACCTCAAATGACTAATAAACTCAACTCTTAACCCTCAGTTCCTGGAAGCTGGGAGCACCTGTCCGCAGCGGCGGTCAGAACAGCGATACAGCAGAGGCTGCTAAGAATCCCTGGGTCCGGACAGGCCGCCATTTGAACTTGACCCTGGCAACGTTCAACGCACACTCTGTGTAGGAAGGGAAGCTTAGCTGTTCTACTACAGGAGCTCTCAGACATTAAGTGGGATATCATAGGGTTAAACAAAGTTAGAAGGTGAAGAGAAGGATTCATGGAGCTCACTAGCGGGCATATCCTGTGTTACAGAGGACCCCAAGAGAAGAAAGAACACAGGGTTGGATTTTTAATCCACAGTGAAATAGCGGGAAACCCGGAAGAGTTTTTTTGGCATTAGCAAGAGAGTTTGGGCTATCGTGATCAAGGTATGCAAGCGGTGCAGGTTAAAGATTGTGCAAGCCAATGCGCCAACAACCAGCTATGATGAAGCTGTAGATAGCTTCTACAAGGATGTGGAATCAGCAATGAAAAAGGCAACAATGCAGTTCGTGATCGTGATGGGAGACTTTAATGCAAAGGTCGGCAAGAAGCAAATGCAAGCAAGGTCAGTGGGAAACTTCGGATTGCGCAGTTGCAACAGTCGAGGAGATACTGTCGTGTCAAGGCACCGCCTGAGAGGGGAAGCATCAAAAAAACCCCGAAAATGAAAAAAAGAACAAAGAAACAGCAATTTGAACTGCGCGCCAGGAACGCACCAATGAACGAGCACCGTGCCTAAACACTAAGGCATCATGCCCAAATATGGTAGCGCACTGATCAGCCAATCAGAACACCGCACAGGAGGCAAGTGTCGTGATGACCAAATATGGACGCGAAAAGGCAAACAGCCAATCAGAGTGTGCTACCATCAAGCCCAGAGGGGTTAAAAGCGGCGCGCACAATGAGATTGGAAAAGACCAGGAGGCGGAAGGAGCACGTGAGCTTCAAGGAACAGGCCAGGGGGCCGTGGCCAGGCAGCCACTGACTATGCCAACCAAGCCTAAGCGGGAGCGGCCTGACTTTGCATTGGCTGCGGCATCCTCGGCGCACCACGATCTTGTGTCTTCGTGGCCCCAGCGGCAGCGGTCAGGCACCTGCGGCCGATGTCCACGCTCCGTCGACCTTCTCTTCGACGGCCCTGAAAGGCTACGTTCGTGCCAAGACCTACCTGGGACCTCCAGCGGCAGCGGCTACCAGGGGGTTGCCACCGAGGAAACAAGTCAGGACGTGCACAGCCCACGCCATCTGATGAACGACCGCGCGCATCGAACGCAGGCGTCAAGAAAAGACGACGACGGCTACCACCGAGTCGCGGGCACGCAAGGGTGTGACAAGTCAGCGGCGACGAGCGGGGTAGGCAAGTCCAATAGATGCGCAGTCGTAGGACACAACTAGGGAGTTGTGAAGGCAGAGACCATCACCTAGAAGGTGATGGATTGAGTAGATTTTTACTAATGGTGTTGGACTTTATTGTAGAGACATTTGGATTGTATTTTGGGGTATTTAGTTAAGGGCGTGATTGTTGCTCAGTTGTGTGTGATTCCTGAGTGCTTTGCGTTAGGGTTTTTCAAGAGTGTACAATAAATGTGTTTTGTTAAACCCGTCAGTGGCTTTCCTGCGTCCATCTCTGAGCTGGTCAAGACAACCTTCCCATCTGTTTACATGACAGATACACTGGTGGGACTTGGTACCGGAATCTTGGAAGAACGCGAACATCATCCTAATCCATAAGAAAGGCGACATGAAGGACTTGAAAAAATTACAGGCCTGATCAGCTTACTGTCAGTCGTCTACAAGGTATTTACCAGGTAATCGCTAACCGAATCTCTGCAACCTTAGATTTCAGTCAACCTAAAGAACAAGCAGGGTTCCGTAAGGTTATTCAACAATGGACCATATTCAACACGATCAATCAGTGGTAGAGAAGTGTGCTGAGTATACTGAACCCCTTATAAGCCTTCATAGATTATGAGAGAAGCATTTGACTCGGGTCGAAAACCCTATCAGTACATTCAGGGCATTACGGAACCAGGGGGTAGATGAGCATTAGGTAAGAATACTAGAGGATACCTACAATGGGTCTACAGCTACCATCATCCTCCATAGGGAGAGCAGTAAAATACCTATAAGGAAGGGTGTCAGAGCAAGGAGACACAATCTCTCCAATGTTATTCACTGCATGCTTACAAGAAGGTATTCAGAACGTTGGATGGGAACAGGTGGGAGTAAGGTTAATGGAGAATACCTTAGTAACCTCAGATTTGCTGATGACGTTGCCTTGCTAAGTACTCGGGGGCTAATTGCAGAGCATGCTTTCTGCACTGGACGAACAGAGTAGAACCGTGGCCTGAAAATTAATATGCAGAAAACTAAAGTAATGATCATAACCTCGGGACAGCACAACAGTTTGAGATAGCTGGCGAGGCAGTGGAAGTGGTAAGGCGAATATATCTCTTAGGCCAAGTTGTGACCCCAGATCCCAACCATGAGAGCAGAGATAATTAGAAGGATCAGAATGGGGTTGGGGTGCATATGGCAGACATTCTCAGATAATGAATAGCAGCCTACCATTGTCGCTGAAGAAGAAGTGTAATGAACAGCTGCATCTTACCGGTACTCACCTACTGGGGCAGAAACTTGGAGGCTCACTAAGAGGGTTCAACTTAAATTGAGAACGACTCAGTGGGCAATGGAGCGGAAAATGATAGTTGTAACATTAAGGGACAAGAAGGAGAGCGGAGTGGGTCAGGGAGCAACGTGGTGTTAAAGACCATATTAGTAGAAATTAAGAGAGAAATGGACGTGGGCAGGGCATGTAATGCGAAGGCAAGATAACCGCTGGTCATTAAGGGTAACAGGTGGATCCCTAGAGAAGGCAAGCGTTGTAGGGGGCGGCCGAAAGTTAGATGGGCAGGTGAGATCAAGAAGTTCGCGGGGTTAAATTGGTCACAGTTGGCACAGGACCGAGATAATTGGAGAATAATGGAAGAGGCCTTTGCCCTGCAGTGGGCGTAGATAGCTGTTGGTGATGATGATGATAACGCTATGCTCCATATACATTCCTCCTGATGTAGCACTTACGAGCTCTGACTTCGAGGCGCTGGTTGACCAGCTGCCCGAACCATACATCGTTACAGGCGACCTTAATGCTCACAACTCTCTTTGGGGCTCTTCTCGCACGGATGCCCGATGTCGCCTGATAGAGAAGTTTTTAACATCCTCTGGAGCATGCTTTTTCAACAAGAAACAGCCTACATTACCATAAAACAGGTCACAACACATACTCACATCTTGACTTGGCTATTGGTTCTGCAATTCTCTTTCCATGTCTTGAAGGGGGTGTGGGCACGGACCCATATGGTAGTGACCATTTCCCCACTTCACTAACGCATATAGGTACAGGCCCGAGCAGTCCATCTTACCATAAAAGATTTAATGAAGCAACAGCTAACTGGAATACATTTACAGAGACATCCAAACTACACTACACGTCCATAACACACCTACACGTTAAATACGCTACCCAACTGCTCACGGCGCACATCCTCGACGCCGCCGAAAAGTCCATTCCCCACGCCTCTGGTGCCCCGCGCAACCAGTGGAGGCCGTGGTGGAATGAGGACTGTAGGCGGGCGCGAGAGGCCCAGAACAAGGCGTTGGGTATCCTTCGTCGGTACCCCACGTCGAGTAACCTCCTCTTGTTCAAACGGGCCAAGGCGTTCGGAAAACGTGTGCGCCGTGAGGCAAAACGCGATAGTTGGCGTACATTCATAACATCAATTAACTCCTACACAGACACACGGAAAGTATGGACACGAATACGCAAACTCAAGGGACATCAAACACACAGCCTGCCTCTGGTCAGTACAACAGGGGACACACTTGAAGACCAGGCTGACACTCGCACAACACTTCCAACACGTTTCCAGTTCAGCACACTACACAAACACTTTCATGAAACACAAACTCGTGGCCGAAAAGAAGCCTTTACATGACAATGACAGGTCAGCCACCTCTTATAACTCCGAGTTCACGCTTCATGAGCTGAGGGGTGCTCTGAGCACGTGTAAACCCTCAGCTCCAGGCCCAGACAACATTACATATACAATGATACAGAACTTACACACAGACACTCTTGTAACACTTCTTCACCTTTTCAACAAGATATGGCTTTCGGGGCACATTCCAAAGTCTTGGAGGGATGCCATATTTGTAGCATTCTTGAAAGAAGGGAAGGACCCTTCTTCTGCTAGCTATCGACCCATTGCCCTGACCAGCTGCCTGTGCAAGCTTCTCGAGAAGATGATAAACCGGAGGCTCGTGTACTTTTTGGAGCACAACGGCCTTCTCGAGAGCTGCCAGGCAGGCTTCAGGGCGGGGCGATCCACGAATGATCAACTCGTAGCTCTTGAATCGTATATTAAGGATGCCTTCGTGCATAAACAGTATTGCGTAACTGTGTTTTTCGACCTCGAAAAGGCTTATGACACCGCTTGGCGTTATAAAATCCTTACTGACCTCAAGTCATTCGGTGTTTCTGGTAATATGTTTAACACTCTTGCTAGTTATTTGTCGGAGAGAACCTTCCGCATCAAAATTAGTTCTGCACTGTCAAAGGTACATGTGCAAGGAAAATGGCGTGCCGCAAGGTGGAGTGTGAGCTGCACGCTCTTCATAGTTAGATGAACTCTCTTGAAAGGCATTGCCACCACAATCTCTTATTCCATGTAGTATAGGCGACGTCCAGATATCCTTTAAATCATCTAACATGTCCATATGCGACCGTCAAGTCCAGCTCGGCGTCAAGAAGCTTGCCGGCTGGGCGACAAGAATGGTTTTAAATATTAATCCCGGAAGAGCTCTTGTGTTGTATTCTGCCAGGAAGCGTGGGGTCCACCCGACCCAGACATCACTCTTGCGAATGTGCCAATTCCTGTGAACTAAGGAGCACAAGTTTTTAGGCATTTTATTTGATGAAAAACTTACATTCATTCCTCGTATCAAACAGCTCAAATGCAAATGCCTAAAAACAATGAATATTCTTAAGGTTCTCTCACTATCAATCTTATGGGGCCGACAAACAACTCCTCTGCTGCGCCTGTACACAGCGTTGGTGGGGTCTCGGCTCGACTACGGCAGTGTCGTGTATGGGTCGGCGACAAAGACCGCACTGAGAGTGCTCGACCCAGTGCTGCATCTTGGCCTTCGCCTCTCATTGCGGCGGCTTTCCGCACTAGCCCTGTCGAAAGTCTTTATGTCGAGTGCGACAAGTGGTGTCAGGGGCATCAGCGGGAGTATGTTGACCTGCTATATGCATCTAAGATTGTGTCCCTTACCAACCATCCTTTTAATCCCATCATGAACAATACATCAACATTGCAACTCTTTAAACAGGCCATCTATTTCCTTACCTTTCTCTCTCAGAGTTAGGAGGAGGTTTCTGCACTCACGGTCCCTCTTTCAGACATGCAGAAGGACACCCATCCATAATTTAATTCCACCATGGCATCTACATCCTATATCATGCGACCTATCATTCACATTAGTAGAAAAAAATAGGGCACCCAGGAGTGCAATTGTGCAGCACTTCCTGTTCTTGTAGGACAAGTACAGATGCGCCAGAATTCTATAGCGACGCGTCGAAAACTGGTTTTACTGTATCTTGTGCAGCGCACTGGACCAATTTTTACCGTTACTAAAACAATGAATATTTCATAACAGTATTTACACGGCAGAAGCCTATGGCATTTTACTCGTTTCAAACCACATCCTCGAACATAAAATTCCAAAGTTCATCGTCTACACAGATTCTCTAAGCCGTTGTACAGGCACTGTCATCAGGAAAGTCATCTAAAAACTATGTGATCAATGCTCTTTTCAAGTACTAATGACCTGCATATGCCTCAAATCTTCAAATAACTATATGCTGGGTACCAGGTCACTGTGGGATCCCTGGCAATGAGACTGCGGATATAAATGGCTGGTGCTGCTGCTCTCATGACTACAGTTGACATAAACAACAGTACCTTACACGACCTAAAGACACACATCAGACGACAGCTTCGTAACACATGGCAATTACGCTGGAGTCAACAAACAGACAACAAACTACACGTAATAAAACCACAAACTGGGACGCTACATAACTGACTCACACAACAGATACACTGAAGTCGCCCTGGCTAGGCTGCGGATAGGCCACACACATGTTACGCACTCCCACCTGCGCACTGGAACTTCGGGACCCACGTGTAGCAGGTGTGGAAAGGGCCTATCCGTAGTCCACATACTAATCGCATGCAAGGCTCTTGACACAACACGACACAAACATTTCCCTGAATTATACAGACGACACATTCCTTTCCACCCATCATACTTTTTAGCCAATGAACCAATGTTTTCTAGGCAACGTGTTTTTAAGTTTTTAGCTGAGGTAAACTTTCTGCAGCTCTTGTCATATCACGTGTAATCACCCTGGCCCTATACACCAGCCATCTCCATTGTCTTTTGTTTTGCATCACCTTTACTTTTAGTCGCATGTTTTAGTACTTACGGTCTGATCAAAACTCAGTAACTTCTTTTTTGGCGCTCTTTGCCCATAGTCGCCTTTGCGCCAATAAAGCCCAACCATCATCATCATCACTCCGGGACACTCGTTTTCCAATGCCTCGTGCTAGAATGCTGTGGGCTGAGACACGAGACTTTTACAGCAAACCTTTATACTTCTACTTGCGAATAGTTTTATCTTAGTGGGCAAAAATGCCAAGGCGCCAAGAATACAATTACACGCTACATGCTTTGCCCCTTCCAAGGTGTCAGGTTAGTGGAGATGGCCCGGGATTTTTTTTTCAGCATAAACAGCTGACTTACCGGAGGATGATGGAGTGTACAACACCCGGCCTGCTCAAAACACAACTGTATGGCAAGACGCACCTACTTACATGATTACCTGTAGACAGCTGCTAGCATAACAGAGCCTCCCTTTGCTCATGCCAGGATTGCGCCTGTTCTCTTTAACAAGCTTATGGCACGGCAGCATGTAAACGTTGCAATGGAACAGCAAGCCCACTCACGGTAAGATAAAATGGCCAGGGTCTGAATGATAGTCAAGTTTTATTTTTGGCTTTTTACAGAACATTTGCAGTGAGGGCTGGAGATGATGCATGCTTCATCATGCAGTGCAGTGAAGTTGCATTGGTAAACAAAATTTGTCTACTGCCCACACCCCAAGTACCAGCCCAAATACATTTAAACTGCTCCGCTTTACAAAAACCGTGAAATTGTGATGAGCGACTGACCAAACATTAGTCATTGAGGGAGTCCAAGCACCGCATTGAAACTAACAGCTCAATGAATGAATGTACTGCTCCCAGCGCAATTCTACTGGCACTAAACATCGTCTCATTATCTTTCACTGATTTTACTTTTTTTTGCAAACCGATCTTAGTATTGGTGTCTTCCCCTCTCATATATAACCACTGTTTAGCGCTCTTTGCCCCAGTTGGCCTTGCACCATTAACATTCAAAGAAAATATGGGGCGCTGCTTGGTAGAACTTTTGCCGCAGTACTGCATTTTGGAGCACAATAGGACAGAAAAAGCCAATAGACCTTATGCGAAATTGCTTGGTGATCTAGCAACACTGATGTAAACGAGACCGTCGGCCATATTGGTACGGGCGCCAATCGGGAAGTCTCGTATTGCTTACTGTGGAAGAGTAGGTGACAGTAACGCGGTATGGCTAAAACTGGATGGTGTTTTCCTGCTCCCGACCGCGGATTGTGGACGAAGGACTTGTCTGCGCTGCCGACTTTGCCTGAAGACTCGTACCACTCGGGGTGCCGCACCAAAGACCCATCCGAGCGGCAGCGGAGCAGGGCATGCCGCCTAGCCACCAAGGCGCATTGCTCGCCTTCATCGGTGCGGACAAACACGTGCGACTCGCAGTAAGTAAATCCTTCTTTGTTTTACCCGGGGGTTGGTTTTTAACCCATTGCCAAATGCGTAGCGGCGACCCTGTTGCAGTAACTCTGAAAGAGGAACGCGACAATCGCCAGACCGTACTGCTAGTGCGTGGATTAGGTATTTTAAAATGCTGTACATCGAATTGATGGGATGATTTTTGGCGAAGATGTTTACGGAAAGGTTGCGGCCGTTTTCCGTGACGCTCGTCCGCCCGCGCGTTTGCCGCAAAGCAACCGCGCTTTGCGGCGAAGTCAACTACAAAAGCGCACATACGCCTTGAATTTTCTTTTTTTTTGTGTGTTTTCAATATTTATTGCGCATGTTCTGCCGCAAAAATCTGTTTGTGTCTTTCTTCTCCTTTTTCGTGGTGGGGTGGTTGTGTTTGTTTTAAAGCGCATGTTTTTGGTGTGCACGAATAGATAATAGAGTAAAACCTCGTTAGCTCGAACTCATTGAACTAGAAGATGTTTTTATTTAATTCGATGGGTCATCGGTATAGCCCGAATGTTTACCTGTTTATCTCGAAAGGTTATGGAAGTGAGTTTCAGATAATCATATTATTGCTTGCTTAAGTTATGACGAACACGATTATGCGGGTACTGGTATCATTACCCACGGTGAGGTTTTTAAATGTTAAACTTCCTTCTCTTGAAAATGCATGAACAAAGCATGCTGAGATACTTGCACGCTCGAACTTGACAAACAATTTTGACATCATTGCTGTTTGAGGTGTAGATTATTTCCCTTGCAACAGTGTTAAGCAAGACACAAAATCTGGTCATTTTGAGTCTGTTCCTTGCGGCCACTTCTTTCTGCTCTGTCCCTTTACCATAAACTGTAGCGGACTAGTCCTGTTCTTCCCTGAGTGCTATTTACTGTTACTCTCTCTGTTCTTGCAGGTTGGGCCTCATCCATGTGCTCAGCAGCTGCTTTCGCTCCCAGAAGAAAAGTGGCCGGCCCTATGTTGTGTGCCTCACCTTTGAGACGGACAGTGGGGCGATTGTGGAGGCAGCGTGCGAGTGCCCGGCGGGTTGCAGTGGAGCATGGAGTCACATCCTGGCTGCTGTGCACCTACTCGCCCTCTTGCAAGCGGAAGGTTTTAAGAGGCGCCACCGGAGCTTGCGCGCACTGAGCTGCCACAACAGTGGGGACGTCCGAGACATCAAGCGAGCGAGTGTCCAAGACATTCACTGGAGACGCCCGCGAGAAAATGGCCCCTCCCTTCCCTTGCCAATGCGTCTGTTCGATGCACGTCGAGTACAGGAGCAATGCTAGCAGCAACAAAGTGCCGTGCAGGCACTTCGGAGAAAACTTGGTAGCCTTGGGAATGGGTTTTTTGCCCCAGTTGTGCTGGCCTCACCACCCACAGTGACAGAAACAAGGACTGGCATGGCACCTGAAGGGTCACCTATGAGCTACCAGCAAGCATTCATGCCACATTTCGCCGTGATCATCTCGCGAGCACGCAGAGGCTGGGCAACGTCGTGTTTACTAGATCGCGGCATGCAGGGGTGCGCGAATGCTTCCCTTTGTTCCATTTATATCCACAGTTTGCTATAGTGCACGCGCTATAAAGCAGCGAAGTAGTTTAATTTGCTGGGATTTTCACACTCAAGCTAATTCGCGGCGGCCTGATGCTACTCTGGCAGTTTTATTTTTTTTTGAATAAAACTTGAAAATTGTCTCAGCTACCTACATCAATGGCCACTATCATTAGGTCGGAGGCATGCATGCAGCATGTGACAAACTAGAGGAGTGCGTGTGTATTTTAGTCGCAAAATATTCGACAGTAAATACATAGTGACTGCAATGACAATGGGCACCAAGTTAACTTGACGTAACAACAAACCCTTCAGCCCGGCAAAGCGGGAACCAAGTGCAAAAGCTCGAATTTTCCACCGTTAGATCATAATAAAACAGTGTACGCCACTTCTGCAACGACACGCGGCTGAATGCAACGTAAAAGAAACCCCGTACCGCGTGCGCGCCCGCCACAGAGGAAATTTTGAACCGCGCCGTGACGGCGTAGTGCGGCAAGAAAAATTTGTTTACAGCCCTAGGTAAGATAAAGGGTCGTGTAGGGGCTAAGCGGTACCATTTAACAATGAAATGAAGCGGACGCAGAGCCACAGGGACGAGTAAAGAAACAGCCTAATTTTGGCAACGTGTGGTACTGTTTTCCCGGTCGAGCGCCGCTGTCAGTCGCGTGAATAGGTGGCGCACACTCAGGCTCCATTTAGAATACAAAGGTTGGACCACAGAACTCCAACGCTGCTGTATTTTTCAACCGGACAGACACTACGGAATCCCGCGCTTAGCGAACCAACGGCAAATATTCGCGCCCAGCGTGTCACAAAGGTTGCTCGCGCCGGCATAGTTCGCATCAGAAAGTTCGTTCCAAAGCGTGGAACTTCATGTACCTTTTCTCCATTTGGACCGGCATTTCCGCATTGCGTGCACTGCGGCACGAAGCAATACTCCGGCATTGTAGTCCATCACCAAGAGCGGTCAATGCCCGCCTTCTATGTTTTGCTAATTGGTTTCGGTTTCAAACGACCGTACCAAAATGGCGGACCTAGTTACTGGAGTCGACGTGAGATGGCGGGGCGCATTTGGCATAGGGTCTATTAGCACAACAGTTTCACCCTTGCAGCCCAGAAACCCTAAAGGTAACACACTCCCGACTGCTCGCTGGATATCCAATACCTTTGTGTAGCAGATATACATACTTCACATCCTAATTACACAAGTTTCGTTCAGGTCGAAAGAAAAAAATTCAAGACCTTTAAAAAAACTAATCCCTACGGTGGATCATACACGTTACTCGTACGGGAGAAAGAAAAGGGATTTCCTTTGGAGTAATTGCACATACAGTGTCATTCAACTAGATGGCGTTCTGAAGCTCAGGGGCGGGTCTTTCAGTTAGTTTGCCATTGGTGCCTTAAAACTCTTCGTCAAGTCTTCAGCCTTTGCTCTTGCGGTCTTTCTCAGGCTGTTCGATTTTCCCACGTTCTTGATGTCAGAAGTTGCTTCAGCCCGTTCTGCATGTTCCCCGCACGGGGTACCTTGAGTATTCATGGTTACGGTATTGGCGACCCCTGCGGACCCCCGTCTCCCTGCTTTTATACTATGCCGTATGGTATTTTCAAACCCCCCCCCAACCGTGATCGGCCCCCTAAAAGGGGCCGCACCGAAGTATCTTTTCCCCCATTGCCATCCTTACCATTTCCTGAACCGGATAATTACTCTCGATTTCTTGTCATGGAGTCCCTCAGCCCAGCCCATCCTCTTGCATCTCAGTCAGTCTTCTTGATCGCAAAATACATTGAAGCCATAATTGGAAAATCATGTAAGGCCAAAAAAACAAAGGACTGGTGAACTCCTCATCGAGGTAAATGATAAGCAGCAGTCAACAAAGCTTCTAGCTCAGACTATACTGCTGATGTGGACATCAGGGTCACACCCCGTCGGGGCCTCAACAGCTCTCAGGGTGTGATCTCTGAGCTAGATCTGCTGAACGAAACGGATGCGGATCTCCTTGAAGGCTTGAAAGATCAGGGCGTCTCTGCCGTGAGGCGCATCACCATCTGCAGAGACCGCAAGGAGATTCCCACCAAGCACATGATCTTGACCTTTGACCATTCAGCACTCCCACAACATGTAAATGCAGGCTTTATTCGGTGCTCAATACGTCCCTACATCCCGAACCCACGGCGCTGTTTTAAATCCCAGTGGTTCGGGCACGGTACAAACTCTTGCCGTGGTCGAACAACTTGTGCAAAATGCGCGTCGCAATATTATCAGAGCGACCATTGTACATCTAGCACTCTCACTTGTTTAAACGGCGGGGGCCGCATGAAGCGTACTCCCGTAAATGGGAAAAATGTCCACTTGAAAACAAGTTCATAAACATCAAGGTCACTTAGAACATAACCTCCCCAGAGGCGAGAAAGAGGTTCGCTCTTTCCCCCTCGGGAGGTACACCCACGCAGCTCCCCGGGGGTTGAGCGGTGTCTGGTTTCCACATGCAGGTACCCAGTTCAGCGAGTCTCACCTGGTCCCTCCCGCGCCCCCCGCTGGGTTCCTACCTTCAGGCAGCCCAACACGTCACCACGCCGCTTGCTGAGGCAGCATCGGTTGTAGTGCCAACCGTTTCTGTCGGGCCCGATGCTGCTCCCGCCACTGTCTCGTCCTCCAGTACGTTGGAGGGTCCCGAGGGGATGGACACCGGGGCCCTGCATCGGCTCCCACCGCCACCTCTGGCGCCCCCGACGCCCTCGGCGTTGGCAACTCAAAGGAAGGGTCCCCAAAGGGGGTCCACGTCCAGAGGGCCTGGCCCGTCGGGCACCCCTGTGACATCTGACAAAGAGATAGATGTCGGGCCGTTCCTGCCTGCAACCCAGCGCAAGGAGCGGCTGTAGCGAAAGAAGACCAGCGTCTGGCTTCCGATGTGGTGATCGAGTCGGTTAGCGAGGCAGTGCGCCCCTCTGATCCTCCTCTTCCTCTTCTCCTACTCCCCCTACTGTCGCCCCCTGCCTGCACATCTTTGTTTCTTAACATACTCCCGCCGCCGCCAAGTTGGTTAGGAGCCAGCTAGCAGCGGCACGGTCAGTGGCGAAGTCCGGGCCCCACTACGACCAGTTTTTCGACTTCGATAGCGGCGCATAATTTCAGAGCAGTGATGTTTGTAGGCTGGCTGGGCGATCTAGTGGAGCCTTCGGCTTGGTGTCTCGGTGACGTCGATCTCGGTAAACGGCCTTGTCATTCGAGCAAGGCAGTACAAGTCCATGGCCAACGTCACGGGCAACGACCGCTTGCGTAGTTGCTGGATCGAAGTGACTTAGGGGATAAAGGGGAAGATCACGAACAGTCAACCGGAAAGAGTGACCATGCTTCTGGTTTTCAGTCGCCAGGGAGCCGCCAGGTTCAAACGGGAGCAGGTAATGTAGACTGCCAAATTTCCAGAGAGCGTCACGGTAGCGTGGTGGCATTGCCGTCGCCTTCACGTCTGATACTGCTCCCATGTGGAAATATGTGTGTTCGATCGGCGTATCCGTTATCTCTGCGAACAATAGGACTTCGCTCTCGCCGTACCCAACAAGGTACAAAGGCTCGTCCCGAATCGAGTTGCGCTTGCTGAAGAAGGGGTCGTCACCATAGAAGCATCTGTTCTGCTTCGCCACGAGGATACCTCCCCACCGGGCCTTGACGAGCGCGGCCGAAGCTCGCTTCTGGCGTCGAAGCTCGCTCATGGAGCGTCGGAGGAGCAGGCGCTTCGTTATCCCCTGACGCAAGTCCATGTTCTCCACGAACCGCGTCTTTGTTGCTGGACCAAAAGAAAATATCTTCGACTCGAAACCTGGTTCCTGAAGTGCCTGCAAAATGAGAGGTGCGTCGCCGACGTAAAGGTCACAACAGGAAAGCTCGGTGGTCTCCAAAACAAGAGTCGCATCATCGACGCTAGGGCAGTGGCAGAACGGGTCAGGCGTCTCCGAAGCGGAAGTCAAGTTGTTGAAGTGAGGGTTGCGAAAGGGCTGTAGTGACGTCTCTGAAGTTGGAATCGCGTCTGTGATGCCAGCATCCGTCTGGGGCCACTTGACATGCCCAAAGCAGAAGTCTCGTTGGCTAGGCTAGATTCACGGCAGGGCCGCTGGGCTCTCTCAAAAACCATAGCGGCGTCAGCGATGCCGATGTCCCTGGAGTGTCCTTGAGACTTCCCCGAAAGGGCAGTCACTTAACCAGCAGGACTGCGCAGTTGCTGGAGCCTCTCTCTCTGGCTGAGCACCTCGGTGTCCTGCTTGTCGTCGTGAAAGGCCGCAGCGCCTCCATCGTCGTTGTCTTGTTCTTCTACCCGCGCACCAGTCATTTCCCGGACAGGCGGCATGTCACCCGGGAACAATGTGCGCCGGGCCTCCTTGGGGAGCGAGCAAATAGACGAGGGTGCGATGCGGGTGGTGAACAGGGCCGCCTTAGGTTGAAGGACGGGGCTTGCGGAAGAGTCTTCGCTCGCGGAGAAGCGTACGCGCGTTCGCAGGGCGCAGATACGCTGGTCGAAATCGATCGCTTCCAAAACGTCAGCATCAAATTCTTCATCCTTCAGGTTGTCCTGAACTTGAGCGTCGAGTTGGTGAAGGCTCACCTGGTCACGCAAGATGAGGTCGATGACATTTTGTCTAATCAAGGGCCGTTGCTGCCTGGCTAGAAGCTGTCGCGATTCGAACAACAATTTATGATAGGTTAATAACGGTATGCTCCCTCTACATTCCTCCGGATTACCAACTATCAAACACTCATTTAGAGGCCCTGATAGATGAACTACCTTAACCATACTTAGTTCTAGGCGACCTCAATGCACATATTTCACTCTGGGTCTCTTCCCGCACAGGTTCCCGGGGTCGCCTCATTGGAATTGGGACCATGCCTTTTAACAAAAACCAAGCTACATATTGTAACATAGTAGAAAACAGGGCTCTGCAGTTTTCCCATTTCTTGAGTGGCATGTGGACACAAACTTATATAGTAGTGACCACTTCCTCACCAAATTGACATACATAGGCAAATGCACAAACAATTCCCCCCTCTCATAAAAGGTTCAGTGAGGGAAGAGGAAACTGGAGTACATTCACAGAAACATCTAAACTGCACTACACATCCATAAAGCACCTACAAGCAGAAAAGACGACCCAACTGCTCGCGGCGCACGACCTCGACGCCGCCGACATGTCTATTCCCCAGGCCTCAGGTGCCCCGCGCAACCCAAGAAGGCCCTGTTGGAACGAGGACTGCAGGCGAGCGCGAGTGGCCCAGAACAAGGCGTGGTGTGTCCTTCGCCCGGGACCCAACGTCTGATAACCTTCTATCGTTCAAACGGGCAAAAGCACTCGCTAAGCGCGTGCGTCATGATGGAAAAAGGGAGAGTTGGCATGCCTTCCTCACATCCATAAATTCATACACAGACACACGCAAACTATGGACACGTATACGTAATCTCAAGGGACAACAGCCACAAAGCCTGCCTTGGTGAGCACTACAGGGGACACACTCAGATCAGGCCAACACACTTGCACAACACTTCCAACGTGTTCAGCTCTACGCACTACACAAATACTTTCCTGAAATAGAAAAAATCTGCCGAAAAGAAGTCCTTATTGGATGATAATAATTAAAACACCTCCTATAACTCCCTTTACACTTCATGAGCTGAACCCAACCAACCAAATTTGCTTTGCCCAACCATGGGCCGTCAGGCGTTGGCCAACCTGGCCGACGTCCCGGGGTCGGCAAAATAGGTTGGGCCAACCACAAGGATTGACATCCTTGTGGTTGGCCAACCTATGGCCACGAACGTTGGGCCTACCTCATTGGCCAACCTCGGGCCACAGCAGGGCCGCAATTGTTCCGATGGCGGATGTCCGTCGGTTCTTTGTTGGCACCACCATGGCAGTTCCTTTTCATATACTACCTAAACGTTGGGCCTACCTCATTGGCCAACCTAGCCAAACTCGTGCTACAGCAGGGCCGCAATTATTCCGATGGCGGATGGCCGTCGGTTCTTTATTGGCACCACCATCGCAGTTCTTTTTCCTATACCACCTATACTTTTTACTATACTACCGATAATTTTTTTACAAAGCCAGGCCAGGCTGGTAGCTTGTGAATGGAACCATGGAGTGGCCCCAAGTAAATGATAAACGAAACTTTTCATTCAGCATGTTTATTTGAGTAACTTGGGAACGAATGGGCCCCCGCCCGCCATGCTGGCACTTTACGAAGGCGTAGCCGATCTCTCTTTTTCTTGCACCTTTTTCTGTACGCACCTCTGGCTGCGGCCTCCCTCCCGGTCTTGAGCCCAAATGAGCCATCGTTTTATTACACAGTCGGTCGTATGGTGTGAACCCTCATGGTGGTTGGCCCTCAAGCAACCTGCAAATTCAAGACATTTCACAGCAAACATTTTTCTTTACTGTGACGGGCAAAAATATGTTGTGCACCCCACCTTTTGCAAGAAGTTAGGCATAATCAGAAACTAGCTTCCTCCACCAAAAATATCGATATTTGGGCAAGTGGGTACTCGCAATTTATCATCTCCAGATGCAGCGCAGAAAATATGAACACAAGGAAAAAGAACAAAGGAAAAAGAAAAAAAATATTTGGCTTTACATGT
The DNA here is from genome assembly GCA_013339765.2 of Haemaphysalis longicornis. Classification (NCBI taxonomy): domain Eukaryota; kingdom Metazoa; phylum Arthropoda; class Arachnida; order Ixodida; family Ixodidae; genus Haemaphysalis; species Haemaphysalis longicornis. The sequence continues at coordinate 160,211,855 of CM023453.1, read as the reverse complement.
GCGAATGGCCAACAGCAATTGTTCTGTCTGTCAACTCCAACTTAAATGAAGCCATCTGAATAAAGCAACAGTAACCCTTACAATTTCCTTGAAGTGAAGCATGGATAACGGCAATGTGTCAAGGCAATGCTTAGCTAATATGCCTGTTCCTGTGCTGCAAGCTTTAGGAGACTGCTGGCGAACATGCATTACTTACGACTGCTATACAGGTGCAGCAACTCATAGCTACCATAATCCCTTACTGGCCTTAAAAGTTTTGTAGTTTGTTTAGGCACAAAACAGTAGTTCGGCCGAAAATTAAAATGTTTTTTCGCGGTTTACAGGTTGCTTTACATTCATAATTAGTTGAACAAGCCTATAGTTCACCAAAAAGCCGGTACTTGATGACATTACCACAGCACAAAATAATAAAAATATACTTGCTGAAAATAAAGTCAAGGATGTGCCTAAGCTCGGCAAAGGCAAGCTTTGTGCCCTTCGACCCCTTCCAACTAAACTGCAATGCCACAGCTTTTGTTAGCAGGTTGTGCAGAAGGGTTCTTGTGGAATCTTGAACATCTGTACCTCCGTATCTTGAATAGTAGTGAACCTGCAGAACATGGAATGCATTCACACTGTAACGGCAAATGCTGGAAACACAAAAATGAGCAAGACTTATTAAGAAGTTCAGAACCTAGGTAGCAAAACTACACACAGCTTATGAGGTTGAGCTCTAGTGGAAGGCTACAAATTTTTAAGTCTACATCGACAACAGATAGACAGCTGCAAGCAAATTTTGTTAGCTGGAGACGAAACATATATGAAACATGGTAGTTAGCACTTGGGGACAGTAAAAGCGGAGCTTACAAGCTTCTCCATTTTGCCCTCCGAAGACAAGTACTCGTCCAGTACAAACAATTCCTCAGGCAGTTTACACTGGCAATGCAGGGCAGTCTTCTGGCAGCCTTAGCACCCCCGTCTCTTTAGCCGAAGTCACAGCTGATAAAATAAAAGTCACAGCTCTGATAAAATAAGCATTTGATTGTACCTGGAAAGAAAGGGGTGAGAACAATGTAAGTATGTACATATAACAGAGACAGAAAACATTCCGAAGCTTGCAATCTGCAGTTCACAACAAAAAGTCCTGGGTGCAGGAGCCCCCCCAACTTAAGTGGAGAAGCACAAACTATCATGTACCACACAAAATTTGTTTAGGAAATTTTAATTTGCCCACACAAAAAAAAAATCTGTTACTACCACTAATCCTGACCACTAAGAGACCACGTGCTGTGAGCATGCAATAGCTCAGCAAGTTGTGTTTCACTGTGGAGGAGCAAGGACACTTAGGAACTGGGTTACCATATTTACCATTACGTGGCACGCTCACTAAGATGGTGGTATTTTCCATTAAACACAAGAACTGCAGAACAATGCACACTTGGTGGTGCTTCAAAAATAATTAGACGTGCGACCCGCCGTGGTGGCTCAGTGGCTAAGGCGTTGCGCTGCTGAGCATGAGGTCGCGGGTTCGATTCCCGGCCGCGGCGGCCGCTTTTCTGTTTTATGGATGTGTGGTGTAGTTGAGATGTTTCTGTGAATGTGCTCCAGTTTGCTTGTGATTCATTAAACCTTTTATGGGAAGATGGACTGCTCGGGCCTGTACCTATATACGTTAATGAAGTGGGGAAATGGTCACTACCATATGGGTCCGTGCCCACACCCCACTCAAGACATAGAAAAAGAACTGCAGAACCAATAGCCAAGTCAAGATGTGAGTATGTGTTGTGTCCTTTGTTATGGTATGTCGGCTGTTCATTGTTGAAAAGGCATGCTCCTGAACATGTAAGGAATTTCTCTATCAGGCGACCTCGGGCATCCGTGCGAGAAGAGCCTCAAAGAGAGTTGTGAGCATTAAGGTCGCCTGTAAGAATGTATGGTTTGGGCAGCTGGTCAACCAGCACCTCGAAGTCAGAGCTCGAAAGTGCAACAACAGGAGGAATGTATATGGAGCATACCGTTATCAACATTATATTATTAAGCGTATTGCTACAGCCTCAAGGACAGTGTTGAAATTGACAGGGTGGCATGCTAAGGATTTCCGGGCGATTATGGCCACATCACCAGAAGAGTGTGTGCAGCCATCCCTGTCCGTTCTGTATACCAGGTAACTATTCAAAAAGTTTTTGTGTTTGGAATTCAAATGTGTTTCTTGGACACACATTACACTTGTCTGATTAGCATGCAGAATGTCATACACGTCGTCAAGATTATTCAGAAGGCCTCTGCAGTTCCATTGAGCGATATGTTGTCTTCCCATTATGATGTGTTAGAGCTACTGGAGTGTGACTATTTATGTAGGGTCTTTCGGGGCTTGGACTCTTGGAAGGGGTTTTTTAACCTTCTCTGGAGGTTTGGATGAAGGGACCCGCTCCTTCCGCTGCAAGGCCGACAGACAACGTCCCACATCCATGTCATCAGATTTGGTAGGGGTACCCGGCGGACCAGACCGCCCGCACTTGGCACCTTTTTCGCTGCCGTTCGTTCGAGCCGTGACCGCCGAGGGCGTCAGGAGGTCCCCAGGTGGCACAGGCGGTGCGGCGATGGTGGGGACTGCCGCGGTTCCTCCATCTCCATCTCCGCCGGGCCCTCGCGTGTGCTTCGGGCCGGTGGAGAGGATGAGACAGTGGGTGCAGCAGCATCCCCACCAGACGTGGTTGCCATCACAGCCGCTGCTGGGTCAGTGAGCGGTGCGGAGGCGAGTTGGGCCGCCGGAGGCAACCCAGGGGGGGGGGAGGGACCAGGTCCGACTCGCGGTACTGGGTCCCCGCCGAAACCAGACGCCGCTCCGCCCCCCGGCGAGCTGCGTCGGCGTACCTCCCCACGGGGAAAGAGGCGAACCTCTTTCGCGCCTCTGGGAAGGTGATGTTCTCTGTGAGCTTGATGTTGACTATTTTCTTTTGTAGCTGGAACTTATCGCATTTTCTGGAGTACGCCGCGTGTGGGCCCTGACAGTTAATGCAGAGTAGTTGTTGAGAACTAGAGTTATCTGTGGGATGGTCATGTTGGGCGCACTTGGCACAGGTTATTTGGCCCCGACACGAGTTAGCACCGTGTCCGAACCGCTTGCACGTGAAACAGCGCCGCGGGTTTGGTATGTATGCTCGGAAGGAGCACCGGATGAAACCAGCATTTATATGGTCTGGAAGGACAGATTGATCAAATGTGAGGATGATATGTTTTGTGGGAATTACCTTATCGTCTCTTCTTATGGTTATGCGCCTGACAGCCGTCACTCCTTGACTTTTCAGGCCTTCAAGAATATCGGCCTCGGTCTTGTTTGCTAGATCTGGCTCCGAGATCACGCCCTGCGATCTGTTGAGGCTGCGGTGTGCCTTGACCTTGACATCGAGATCGGCAATTCGTGTCTGCTTCAAGAGTTTTGTGGCCTGCTGTTGATTGTGTACCTCTACCAAGATCTCGCCGGTTCTCTGCTTCTTAGCTTTGGAATTTTCTCCCATAACACTTTCTAAGAACTTCGAAATCAAGAACACAGACTGTGAAGCAATAGGCCTGGTTTCTTCAAGAGATTCAATACCAAGGAGTGTGGGTAATCAGGTTTTGGGATTCTCATTGTCGGAAGGGGTGGATAGGATACTTCGGTGCGGCCCCTTTTAGGGGGTCGATCATTGGGTTTGGGGAAATTTATGAAAACCATAGAGCATGTATAAAAGCAGGGGACGGGGGTACTTTCTTCGTCAGCCTTACCCTGATAGCTCTCTCTCTTTTTTCTCTCTCTCTCTTTTAAACAAAAACGCCTAAAAACAGTGAATATTCTGGAAGTCCTATCTGACGACTTATACGGTGCAGACAAATAACTCCTGGTTCACCTCTCTGCCGCGTTGGCAGGATCACGGTTGGACTACGAAAGTGTAGTGTGTGGGTCAGCCACGAAATCACACTTAAAAGCCCAGTTCTTCACTTGGGGCTTCGCCTGTCTTGTGGCGCATTCCGTACTGGGCCTGTCCACAGTTTTAATGCAGAGTACTTAGCGTACCAGTGAACCTATGTTGACCTTTTATATGCCCCCAAAATATCAATAAATAAGCATCCCTTTAAACCCGTTTTTAATGGTGCATCGAGAACTGAACTCTTTGGCTCTGGCTAGGCTGCGGATATAGGTCACACATATGTAACCCACTCCAACTGGATCTTCGCGACCCATGTGTAGCAGGTGTGGAAGGGACCTATCCGTAGTCCACATACTAATCACATGCAAGGCACTTGACATAACACGACAGAAACATTTCCCTAAATTATACAGACGACACATTCCTTTGCACCCATAATACGTTTTAGCCGACGAACCAATGTTTTCTACTCAAAGTGTTCTTAAGTTGTTAGCGGAAGTAAACTTTCTGCAGCTCTTATCATATCACGTGTAATCATCCTGGCCATCTGCATTGTGTTTTGTATTGCATGTATTTAGTCTATTAACCAATAAATGAACTTCTTCTTTGGCGCTGTTTGCCCATAGTCGGCCTTGCGCCAAAAAAAACCCCAACCATCATCATCAACTCAACTCTTTTTAAACCGCCCACCAATTTCTGTTCCCTTCTTGCAGAGAGTGAGGGACGAGTTGAATATTCATGAGGTCTCCTTTTTAGACACATTCAAATAATCTCACACTGATCTTGTAGCACCATCGCATCTTCGTCCTGTGTCATGTGACTTGTCTTTCTTACAATACAGTAAGAATAGGACACCAAAAAGTGGGATTTCGCAGTATTTCATGTATCTGCAGGATAAATACAGGGCTGCAGAGTTTTTCAGTGATGCGTCTAATACGTTCACTGTGGTGTCTTGTGCTGCGCATGGACCCAGTTTTAAAGCAGGTAGAACCATGAATGTGAAGGGGACGTGAGGGGACGTTCCGCCTTCATTTATTGAGGGCCGAGAGGTTAGCAGAAGACGAACAGCGGCGGAGACTGGCCAGCCATGGCGCCGGTGCTGATCCTGCGTGGCAGAGTCGAACTCGGTGCTGTCGGCTCGGTGTCTGAATTCCAACTGCCAGCCGCGTGACTCGTGCCTCGTGGCTCCCGGCTAGGGACAGGATCTCAGGTCACGCGATGTACTGCTCCGGCGGCGCGAGCTCAGCTGCCGCGGCTGAGCTGGTACAAATGTAAATACAAGCATTTTTACGGGAGATGCATATGGTATTTCTCTGGTTGTAAGTCACATAGTTGAACATTATATTCCTAAGTCTATCATCTATACAGATTCGCTAAGCGTCGTCCGTGCATTATCATCCGCAAATTCATCGAAAAACCATGTCATTATTCTTGTCTTCAAATCAATTATGATTTGAATCATAAATTCAATCATGAAAATCAATTACTATTACATCAAATCACCCTTACAATTCTTATAATCCTTACAATTCTTACAATTAGTCCACGGTTGTTTGCAAGCCAGAGCCGATTTGTGAGGGTATGAGCAGGAACGGTTCCTAAACCAGGGAATGTTGCTGTGAACGGAAAACGTTTCTTGCAGGTGTCGGACATTTGATGAGGGCGTGCTTTTGCTGCCTTTGTTTGTGTTTTCCTCCATGGAAGACTTCGCGTCTTGACTTCTGTTTTGTTCCTTGTCTGCAACGCGTCGATTTTTCCTTGACATCTCACTTTGTGCTCAGAATGGCGTCTTCTGGCTTGTGTTTTTTTGGCGTTGGTGTCTTTTCGACTCGGTCTGCTTTACATACGTTTGCTCACAAATGTTTCTTGCATCCTTTGAAGCCTCTTCCCTGTAGTACTGGATTATCGGGGGCTTGAAGGGAAAGATGTCCGAGTCTTTGTTGAAATTAGGTCCTACCACTATTGAGGTTCCAGAAGGCGAACAAAATGATTTTTTCCGGTGAAGCCAATCCTTGTTCTGGTGCGTCAGATACAACAGAGTTGTTGCTGGCCAATTTACATACGGTCATTGAAGCTTCTCGGAAGATCTCATTATTGGGCATCTTGATGGCTTCTTGAGTACTGGACTCTGCTCCAATGAGGGGATCATCTAGAGATTCTTGCGGCAGGCGGGCTGTCGTTGGGTGCCAGTTTACCACAGATTGAATCTGGTGGTTCAAAGTAGCCGTTAAAATTACAGTAGCTCCATAGGGCACCCGAGTTATTTTACATGTGTCTAAGTCCTGTAGTGGATAGTCTGCTTGTGGGGACGTGCGCTTGCCTGTTAGTACTCGATGAACGGTCGCCGGGCGTGGCGTCGAACACTGGCATTTCTGCATCTTGAAACGTAGACTAGCCGTCAAGGTGACAACCTTGTCGCGGTACCGTCCGGCGTCTAGCGTCTCACTATCTAGCAAGTCGTCTGGTGTCTCCTGAAAAATCACGCGTACACTTTCTCAATATGTGCATGAAATGCGCCGATTCACTCGAGCGGTGAACTTACTGCAGATGGTGTCGCCTCTCGATTTCCTGTTATGTGGCCTTTCGCTTCCGCTACGTCGAAGTTGCTGTTCCATTTGGTCGCACGCAGCTTGGAACCCTCGCAAGATCGCAGACGACGCGTCGTTTCCTCTGCTTTTGCGGCTCCGCGCGTCGATGTGCTTGGCGTCGGCCAGAAGTCCCGGGTTCTCGGCATACATGTGATGGACATCGAGGTCCTCCAGCTGCGGCGCGATGCTCAGGAAGGGGAGCGACACGTCGGAAGAGGATGAGGCTTTAATGGAATCTAGAAAAAAGTTGCGGGAGCCTACGCAGCCACATGAGCATGCGGCAGCTCGTGACGAGCGTAATGAAATGGTGATGATTCATTAGCGTCATCTGCTACAAAGGATGAAAAAGAGGAAGTTACAACAATAATAGCTTATTCTTCATACCTTGTGGTGATAGTGTGTTGGGTGCCAGGCCACTCTGGCATTGGCGTAATCGAAGGGGCGGATGAAATGGCCGCCAATGCTGCACTCCGAAACAAAGTAAACATAACAACACTACCTTACATAGACCTGAAGCCACACACCCGACAAAAAAATCCGTAAAACATGGCAAGCAGACTGGAGCGAACAGACAAAACAAATTACACGTAATAAAACCACACTTGGGACAATACACTACTCACTCACACAACAGGCACATGGAAGTTACCTTAGATAGACTACGGATAGGCCATAGACATGTGACACACTCGCACCTGCTCACGGGATCTCCAAGACCCTTGTGTAGCAGGTGTGGGGAGGGCCTATCCGTGATAGACATCCTCATTCAATGCAAGCACTCGACATTACACGACGTAAACACTTCAGAGAACTCTACAGACAACATATTCAAGTACATCCGTCATACTTTTTAGGAGACGATGCCATGCTTTCTGTTCAGCGCACCTTAAGTTTCTGTCAGAAGTTCATTTCTTACAGCTCATCTCATACTACCCATAGTTTTACCTCTGGTCCTATACACCAGCCAATCTTGGTATTCACCCTGTCCCTGTACTCTAGCCATACTCAGTCTTTTAATTGATTTTATTTGTGCTCCCTCTAACCAATTTTAGTTGTAATCTATTAATCAAAACACTTACTTGGCGCTCTCTGCCCTTGTTTTCTTGACGCCATTAACACTCAAACATCATCATCATCACCTTTGTGCATGTTCATCCACAGAGGCCAATAATCAGAAACAACTGCCTCAAGCTTTTCTTCATCGTCAGGCCTTCAACTTCTTTCGTGATTCTGTGCCTTTTTCTCTGCTGTGAGTTTTCCTGGTACTGTGTGTATTGCGATCTCACGGTTGCACCGTACTGCTGTCTCGCCGTGTACACAGTTAGGAACGTTCAAAATTCCACCTGCCCTCTACACTGTGTCACCTACGATACGCTGTGAAATGTATGAGAAGCTTATCAGATTCTCTACAGAGATCTGGCGGTTGACGCTGAACCCCCATTCGACACTGGCTTCCCATAGCTCAAAGCAAGCAACAGCCTGACTCCTTTCCACACCTCTTTTTATGTATGAGGGATTGGAGACCAAGAGGTCACGAATAAACCCATCCAGCCTGCTAATGCTCCCTCAAACAGGCGATGCTTGTGCCTAAACGTTTGCAGTAGTTGAGTGTATCCTGCCAGTACACATTCTTGTTGGCACTCAGTCTTCCTGCCGTGATCAAGACGTCCAACACCTTCCTCAGGCCCACCAGGCACTGATCTGGCTTCCAGCACACGAGCCGCAGGTCAGGGGAAGACCAGTTTCTTACCATTGGTGACTTCATAGGACTTCGTTTCAGTGTTTTCTTGGTCACAGCTGCCAGAAATAGTTTACATTCCATTCTGAATTAAAATGCATCCTTCGCGCTTGCTCTCATATCACTCAGTTTTTGTAGACATTTGAGGAAGATATCTACTTCATCAAGCGCATTGTTGTTATTAGGGTTATCACTGAAGCCTTCATGAACTTCGGAAGGAGCTTCCACACAACACTTTCAAGGTCACTATGAAAAAAGGTGTTGAGAGGAAACTCCCTTGCAGGTTCTTTTTAGGGATTCAGTGGAAACTGGGACTTTCCCCAGTGCCAATAACTAGATGAGGGCATTTGGAGAAGGAACAAAGAAACATATTGTTAGAGATCTTCTCATCATCGCACATCAAATCAGAAAGTATTACCAGAGTCTTTCAATGCTTTACTGGTCGCGAAACTTCGGCGCTGGTTTCATATAGGGGCCACTACAGGCGCCACGGACCCACGAAGGGCATCCAGCCACCGCGCGTGCGGCATATTGGCCAGCTCTTGGCGTGCAAACGCTCCCAGCTTCTGGTGTCTGCGCGCTGATTGTGTTTTTTTCGTAGTAAGCGATGATTAGTCCAGTCATTGTGTATATCCCCTGCTTACAAGGGGTTTTTATTTTTCTAAGTAAATTACGGTAGACTTCGGCCGCGAACGGCAACCGCTTCTGCGTCCTCTGGCACAAGTGCTGAGCCATCGTGTTTACGGATTTTAAAATCTCTATTGCTTCTTTTCTTAAAGCGAATGGTGTAAATACCAGACATACGATAGCTCCGTAGTCACGGACTGGTGCGGGCCTATCGATAATAGAATTAAAAAAAAACTGAAAGAAACCAAGTACGCGTCGTTCAGACTATGCTTAATGAATCCGTTGACTGCTCTGGAATGCACAGAAGGCTAAAAAGATAGCGCAATAGTATTGTCGTTTCGATAAGTGGTACATACTTGAGAACATCTAAAAACGCTGCAGAAACGCGAGGGATCAAAACACGACCACATATATGTGGCACCGTGTGTCTTTCCGCTTCCACGGTTTGCAGTCCTTGCAAAAAAAGGAAGCGAAAAAAAACAATAAAACTGATTTTATTACACGCAAACATTTTTTTTCAATATTACGAAGGGAGACAAAAGAGCGTGGTCTAGCGTACACAATTTTATTTTTTGGCGCTACGATATGTAGCACACGGAGGAAACAGAATATTCCCACGTAGCCAAGAACAAAGCAAAGCTTTTCTGTACGAAGTTTATTAAAGCGACTCAAAGACTAGAATGAAACACAAACGTCGAAGAAGCAGTCCGCACAGAAGAACGCCGATAAAATGATTTGCGGGGCGTTTGCTATGCATAATTTCATATCCATGAAAATAGCATCGTGAACATTGTCGAAGAAACAAAAAATCAAGTTAGCGACAAGGTGACACCCTTTTCATATCAAACAATATTGCCCGACGGGACGTATGACAAAAAGAGCAAATGGGCGCTCCGGTTAAAACGCCAGATAAGAAAACCGGAAGCGGCCACGCGCGGTTACAAAACAAACAAAACGAACCCTAAGGGATAATTCGCGGAAATGTGAAAAGTAAAAGCACAAGGACGTCCCAAAGCTTTTTTAACATGCGAGCCTGAGCGCAACGCAACACAAGTTTGAAAACAGGTAATGAAGCACCGCTGCTACCTGACTGATCTGACAAAAATCCGGCTTTAAGTTAGCCTTGTACAATCTACGTCCAGGATGCTCTCAAAAGGGTACATTGCTTTTTTCATTCTCAGACACAGTGCATTCCACACACTGTCACACACTTATAATCGAAGCTGAAATCTCCCGTTTCTTGCCTTGGAATGGCGCGCCTCCATTTCTCACGCAGCTCGCCGTCGCTCGGTTATCAGAACAAGGAAACATTTTCTGTTGTATCGTTGTACAAGGAACGACATCCCGGGACGCAACACGTGTTCGGCATCGTCGTTGCACTACTTAAGTCGCATCACAACAGCGCGAGGTGCACGTTACATTTTTTTCCCCGCACAAAACAAACACAACTTGCCGCGTCTCCGCCGCTCGAGCCAGCACAACGCCGCCCGAGGAGTGACCTCAGTGAGATGGTGGCGCCACCGCGCGGCGGCCAAACGCAGCATATGAAGCTCTCCCTTGAGTTACGGAGCAGTTTCGTGACCAGTAAAGCATTGAAGGACTCTGGTATTACACTCGAAGGCCAACCACACCTCAACTTTCCGTCAAATATGCATAACACGGAGAAGTACTAGTTCTAAAGAAAACTGAAAGCCCCCACCAAATGTTTTTAATTGCCAGTGGTTCGGGCACAGTACAACCTCTTGCCGCGGCAAAACAACCGGTGCGAAATGCGCTGCACAGGACAACTGCAATTCTGCCAACCTAACACGTGCAAACTGCAGGGGCCCACATGCGGCCTAGTCCAGGAAATGCGAGTTTTAGCAATAAGAGAAAATACCTAATGTCGAAGTCACCGAAAACATTTTCTTCCCAGAGGCGCGAAAGAGGTTCGCCTCTCCCTCTGGGCAAGTACGCAGACGCAGCTCCCGGGGGTGGGGGGGCGGAGTTTGGTTTCGGCAGGGACTCAGTACCGCGAGTCGGTCTTTGTCCCACTGCCCCTCCTCCCTAGGTTGCATCAGGCAGCCCAACCCATTACCACACCGGTTGCTAAGGCAGCAGCGGTTGTGGTTCCAACCGCCTCCGTCGGGACCGATGCCGCTCCTGCCCCTGCCTCCTTGTCTTCCAATACATTGTAGTGTTGCCGAGGCGATGGTGGTGGTGGTGGTAACACGCATTTATTTTATGTACAAGGGATACAAAGACGCCATGTGACGCGTTGGCGAATTTTGGTGTCTATGGGAGAGGGATTAGGTAGTGGGAGTTCGGGAAAAAGTAGGATACATCCAATGGTACATCCAGTTGGGCGTGGAATTAAAGGAAATGGTGAAGGCCAGAGTTCTCGAGGAAGTTTCGTAGAGCGGCGAGCAGGCGCCGTTCTTCGCTCTGATTGGAACGGCTTCGATAAAGCCAATCATTAAGGCTCGGTGGGATTGCCAATCCTACGGTTTGAAGGCTTGTTGTCGACAGTCGGGAAAGCGAACACCGGGGCCCCGCATCGGCTCCCACTGTCGCCGCACCGCCCGTGCCACGATGATGATTAAAGGCCTTCCCTTTGAATTGGGGTGAGGGCATGCGCCATCTAGCCTATCTTAGAAATTTAAGTTTAGTTAACCCTCAACTCGTCTTTCTTTTTAATTCTGCCCTGCCGCTACCCCTGGCTGGGATGACACTTTATCGACTTCCCTGCCTTTTTTCCACCAATACTCTAGCCGCTGCTTACTAATACCTACTGCTCACCAGTTAGTGCTTCCATCAACTGCGAAGCCTAGTGCCTCACGAAGTAGGACCGCTCCCCCCCAAAAAAACGAAATCTACGTCTTGATCGAATTGCAGAATGAGGCTTGGGGTGCGGCCTGACCCAGGAGACCATCGCCGGTAGTGCACTCCCTCATCAGAGCAGGATTGGCCACCCTGATGTAGTAATGGCCGCAACCTCCCATGAATGCACCAATTAACCCACGGCCCCCAGTCTCCACTGGCTGCGAAGCAACTGACCACGGTGGTGGTCAGACATCTGATGCAGGAGAGGGTGCTAAGAATCCTTGGATCCGGACAGGCCGCGAATGGAATTTGAACCTGGCAACGTTTAACGCGTGAACTTTATCTAGCGAAGCGAGTCTAGTGGTGTTGTTCGAGGAACTAGAGGACATTAAATGGGGTTAATAGGGCTGTAATGGGGTTAATGGGGCATTAATGGGGTTAATAGGGCATTAATGGGGTTAATAGGGCATTAAATGGGGTTAATAGTCTGTTGCAATGTTACAAGGTGATACTCAATCTGTCATGGATTGGTTTTCCCGAAACTCTATAACTAAGCAAAAAACAAATCTTGTTTGTTTCCACAATCCACACAAGCAAATTGATCATAATCTACCTCTTTTTCTTCATGGTTCGCGATGTAATAATTGTCAATGCTCTCCTCTTCTACCATCGCCGAATGTAAAGTATTTAGGAATTATCTTTGACTCTGATATGACATGGAACAGTCACCTATCTATGCTCTGCAATAAACTTCGGGGCTTGTCATGTACTATGTATAACAGCCGTTTCATCCTCCTTTTACCCGTACGTAAGATTATCGTATATGCACTTGGTTACAGCATCCTGAGATATGGAATCATGGTATTTTTTATTGTTCATTCACTTGGCGTTCGAAAATAAACTGTATTCTGAAATCGTTGCTACGAAATGTGGCTTACAATATCAACATTCCCGATGGCAACAGCTTGTTTTCGGCTTTACAATTGCCTTCTTTTGACGCATTATTTTTTCACACTGTTATCTGCCGCCATTTTTGGAATAGTGATTTTTTGTTTCGTTTTGTGCCTTCAAGACCCCTGAGACGTCATTCTTTGTTTTGCGTACCCGATGTTAAGGGCGATTTGGACGTTTTGCGCGCAGTTATTATGTTCCCGATATATTCAATTCTACGCCCACTGATATCTGCTCCATTTCATCGAAACATGCTCTCAAACTGTATTTAAGGAAAAACTTTTCTGAAGTTGAGTAATTCTGCGTTTTCTCTTTTGTATGTATGCATTACACACTGCATTACTGCTTCTGATCGTTTTTCTCTTGTGTTATTTTGGCTTTTTAGTTGTTGCTTTTCTCTGTTCTCGTTTCTCTTCACCTTCACCTTTCGTTTCTTTCCTTTTTTTCCTGCTGGTATTTATAGTGCCTGACACTGGCTGCCGGGTAGAACCCGACAAGCCTGTTCGGCTTGGGCTGATCCGTCATGTACTCTCTACCTCTACGACAAATAAAAACTATTATTATTATTATTATTATTATTATTATTAGTGAGGCTAGGAGGGCGGGTAAAGCTCTCATGGTGCTGAAAAATGGACACGTCCTATGTTACCGTGGTCTAGCGGACAGAAGAGAACTGGGAGTGGGATTTCTAGTCAATAAAAGCATAGCGGCCAACATAGACCAATACTATAGCATTAACGAAAGGGTAGCCGGTCTTGTAATTAGGCTTAATAAGAGGTACAAACTCAAGGTGGTACAGGGCTACACTCCTACATCCAGCCACGACGACCAGGTAGTTGAACGCTTCTATGAAGATGCGGAAGCGGCAATGTCTAAAGTAAAAACACAGTATACCGTAATTATGGGAGACTTCAATGCAAAAGTAGGTAAGAATCAGGCTGGGGACAAGGCAGTTGATAACTATGGTCTGGGCTGTAGAAATAGCAGGGGGTACTTATACTAGTCGAGTTCCCCGCACGGGGCTACCTTGAGCAATCTTGGTGACGGTACTGGCGATACCGCGGACCCCGAGCCCCCAAACATAAGCTGGATCCAACCGTGGCGATGTGTTTATAGGTGGAGGGTTAGAAACCACGAACGGTGGCTGTCGGAGCCCAGGTCAAGCTCCGGCGGATGGGCTCCCTGTCTGTTCACCAGGCAGGGAGCTCTGGGACCTCTTTGACCATCAGGGTACAATCAAAGAAGAAAGTACCCCCGTCCCCTGCTTCTATACTATGATATATGGCATTTTCTAAACCTCCCCCCCCCCCCAGACGCGATCGGCCCCCGAAAAGGGGCCGCACCGAAGTTTCATTCCCACCTCTGTCAACAACTGTCTCTTCAACAAACGGGAATAACTATTCTCGTTTTCTTGTGATCGAATCAGCTGACCCAACGAGACCCGTCGCTTCACTGTCGGTATTCCTTGTCTCGAAATTTCTGCAAAGCACATTAGGTGAAAAGTATGAAGCCAAAAAGCTCAGGACAGGAGAAATCCTTGTCGAACTCAACAATGAAAAACAATCCCGCACACTTCTTGCCCAATCTCGCATCCATGATCTGGACATCAGGATCACGCCCCACCGGAGCCTGAACAGCTCCCAGGGTGTGATTTCAGAGTCGGATCTCCTTACAGAAACAGATTCCGACCTTCTTGAAGGGTTAAAGGACCAGGGCGTCACAGCCGTGCGCCGCATCACGATGCGCAGGGACGATAAGATAATCCCCACCAAACACATTATCCTGACCTTCGACCGATCGACACTTCCGCAATATATAAATGCAGGCTACATCCGATGCTCTATTCGCCCGTACATACCGAACCCGCGCCGCTGCTTTAAGTGCCAGCGGTTCGGGCACAGCACAACCTCTTGCCGCGGCAAAACAACCTGTGCGAAATGTGCAGCGCAGGACCACCCCACTGACAATTGCAATTCTAACAACCTCACATGTGCAAACTGCAGGGGCCCTCATGCGGCCTACTCCAGGAAGTGCGAGAAATTCCAAGTGGAAAAGAAAATAATCAATCTAAAAGTGACAGAAAACATCACCTTCCCAGAGGCGCGAAAGAGGTTCGCCTCTTTCCCCCTGGGGAGGTACGCCGACGCGGCTCGCCGAGGGGCGGAGCGGCGTCTGGTTTCGGCGGGGACCCAGTACCGCGAGTCGGACTTGGTCCCGCCCCCCCCCCGGGTTGCCTCTCGCAGCCCAACCCGCCTCCGCACCGCTCGCTAAGCCAGCAGCGGTTGTGGTGGCAACCCCTTCCATCGGGACCGGTGCTGTTCCCGTCCCTGCCTGCCCATCCTCCAGTGCGTTGGAGGGTTCCATGGACACCACGGGCTCCGCACCGGCTCCCACCGCCACCGCACCGCCCGCGCCACTTCTGGTGCCTTCGATACCTGCGGCGGTGGCGGGTCAAACGAAGGGCCCTCGAAGGGGGGCCAAGTCCGGGGGGCCCGGTTCGACGGGTACACCCAGGACATCGGACGACGAGATGGACGTCGTGCCATTCTTGCCTGCAACGCAGCGCAAGGATCGGCCTCCGACGTCCAAGCCTACAGAAAAGCCCAGAAAGCCCAATCCAAGAGTCACAGCCCCGAAAGACGACACATAAACATACACACTCCAGTAGCTCTCAACTAAATAATGGGAAGAGAAAACATAGTTCAATGGAACTGCAGAGGCCTTCTGAATAATCTTGACGACGTGCATGAGATTCTGCATGCCAATCAGCCAAGTGTAATGTGTGTCCAGGAAACACATCTGAATTCCAAGCACACAAATTTCTTGAATAGTTACCTGGTATACAGAAAGGACAGGGTTGGCTGCACACACTCTTCTGGCGGTGTGGCCATAATCGCCCGCAAATCCTTAGCATGCCACCCTGTCACCTTGAACACTATCCTTGAGGCTGTGGCAATACGCTCAATAATATTTAATAGGTTGATAACGGTATGCTCCATATACATTCCTCCTGATGTTACACTTTTGAGCTCTGACTTCGAGGCGCTGGTCGACCAGCTGCCCGAACCGTACATTCTAACAGGCGACCTTAATGCACACAACTCTCTTTGGGGCTCCTCCAGAACGGATGCCCGAGGTCGCCTGATAGAGAAATTCCTTACATCTTCAGGAGCATGCCTTTTCAACAATAAACAGCCTACATACCATAACATAGGTCACAACACATACTCACATCTTGACCTGGCTATTGGTTCCGCAATTCTCTTTCCATGTCTTGAGTGGGGTGTGGGCACGGTCCCATATGGTAGTGACCATTTCCCCACTTCATTAACGTATATAGGTACAGGCCCGAGCAGTCCATCTTCCCATAAAAGGTTTAATGAAGCAAGAGCTAACTGGAATACATTTACAGAGACATCCAAACTACACCACACATCCATAGGACACCTACACGTTGAAGAAGCTACCCAACTGCTCACGGCGCACATCCTCGACGCCGCCGAAAAGTCCATTCCCCACGCCTCTGGTGCCCCGCGCAACCAGCGGAGGCCGTGGTGGAATGAGGACTGTAGGCGGGCGCGAGAGGCCCAGAACAAGGCGTGGGGTATCCTCCGTCGGTACCCCACGTCGGGAAACCTCCTCTTGTTCAAACGGGCCCAAAACATACGGAAAACGTGTGCGCCGTGAGGCAAAAGAGATAGTTGGCGCTCATTCATAACATCTATAAACTCATACACAGACACACGCAAGGTATGGACACGTATACGCAAACTCAAAGGACAACAGACACACAGCCTGCCCCTGGTCAGTACAACAGGGGACACACTGGAAGACCAGGCTGACACACTCGCACAACACTTCCAACACGTGTCCAGTTCAGCACACTACACGAACACTTTCCTGAAGTATAAAGACTCTAGTGAAAAGAAGTCCCTACACGACAACAACAAATCACAGACTTCTTACAACTCCCTGTTTTTACTACATGAGCTGAGGGCTGCTCTGAGCACGTGTAAAAAACACACTACACGCAGACACACTTGAAGCACTTCTACATCTATATAATAAAATATGGCTTTCGGGGCACATTCCACACTCTTGGAGGGAGGCCATTGTAGTGGCTTTCTTGAAGGAGGGAAAGGACCCGTCGTCCCCCTCAAGTTACCGTCCAATAGCCCTGACGAGCTGCCTGTGCAAGCTCTTCGAGAAGATGATCAATCGCAGGCTCGTGTACTTCCTCGAGTACAATGGTCTTCTCGAGAGCTGCCAGGCAGGCTTTAGGGTGGGGCGATCGACAAACGATCAACTGGTTGCACTTGACTCATACATCAAGGATGCCTTCGTGCATAAGCAGTACTGATTAACTGTCTTTTTCGATCTCGAGAAGGCTTACGACCCCGCTTGGCGTTATGGGATCCTTAGTGACCTCAGGTCATTCGGTGTTTCGGGTAATATGTTGAACACCCTTGTAAGTTATTTGTCGGAGAGAACGTTCAGAGTAAGAGTTGGTTGTGCACTTTCAAAGGTTCACGTCCAAGAAAATGGCGTGCCGCAAAGTGGCGTGTTGAGCTGCACTCTCTTTACAGTAAAGATGAATTCTCTTGGAAAGGCGCTGCCAGCTAAAATCTCTTATTCCATTTATGTAGACGACGTGCAAATATCTTTTAAATCATGTGATATGTCAATATGCGAACGTGAAGTCCAGCTTGGTGTCAAGAAGCTTGCCGGCTGGGCAGACAAGAATGGTTTAAATTGAATCCTGGAAAAAGCTCCTGCGTTGTGTTCTCCAGGAAGCGCGGGGTCCATCCGGACCCAGACATTACTCTTAATGGCGTGTCGTTTCCTGTGAACAAGGAGCGCAAGTTTTTAGGTGTTGTGTTTGACCGCAAACTCACATTCATTCCAAACATCAAGAAACTTAAACATAAATGTCTGAAAACAATGAATATACTTAAGGTTCTCTCCCATCAATCGTATGGTTCCGACAAAGAACTTCTACTACGGCTCTATACTGCTTTGGTTGGGTCTCGTTTAGACTATGGCAGTGTGGTATATGGGTCGGCGACTAAAACAGCGTTGCGAATGCTTGACCCAGTGCTACACTTGGGGGTATGGCTTGCGTCGGGTGCTTTTCGCACTAGCCCTGTCGAGAGTCTGTATGTCGAATGTAATAAGTGGAGCCTTGAGAACCAACGGACGTACATTGACTTACTTTATGCTTTTAAAATTTCATCGCTGAATAACCATCCTTTTTATCCTGTCTTTAACGACACATCCACATCTGTGCTTTTTGTAAATCGCCCATCCGTTCCTCTGCGCCGAATCGGCACCGACAGGCGACCGGCTGCAGCGACAGCGACGCCCTGAGCAGAATTCTGCCCGCGGCCTTGGTGGGGGATGCTGCGCGCTGGCACAGACTCGTCGGCTGCACAGCGGCCACGTGGGACGAGTTTCAAGCGGCGTTCCGCGAAGAATTCCTGCCGTACGATTACCAACCGCGGATGCGCCGAAAGCTGGAACTGCGTACGCAAGCGCCCGACGAACCGCTGCTCGAGTATGTCCGAGCAATGCAGGAACCATACGAGTACGCCGACCCGGAAGCCTCGAACGTGGAGCGGGTCGAGCGCGTCGTTAGGCAGAGCCACCCCACCTTCGCTTTATACCTGCGCGGCTGCAGCTGCCGCAATCTCAACGAGGTGGCCACAGAAGCGCGCAAGGTGCAAGCCGCAATCACGGCGTCTCGCGCGTATCGGCTACCACCGCCACCGGGAGAGTCGCTCGAACCTAGTTGCACCTGGCACGGAGGCGCGCTCCTCAGGCAGGCGGATCGGGATATCCGGGAGCAGCAAACGCGGCTCTCACTTTCAGACCGAGCGCTGCATCCGTACCCATCCGGGCGGCGGAGCGCGGAGTCGGGAAGCCCGGACTTCTCGAGAGCGCCGATCGGCGGTTCAAACCGTCCGCTCCGGCAACTACCGGCACCGCCGACCACCGCACCAAACGGCCCACGGCGCGGGGCCCAACGTCCGCCGAGCGCCGGCCCAGCATCGGGCACCACCGCCGTGAAATACGGTGTTAGGGCTGTGGCCAACCGGGTCCCATAGCTCGCCTTTGCCCGTCGGGTCAGCGAAACGGAGCGGGCCGCGGGTGAAGGCACCGGCGGCTGCACCAGCTAACACAGACGTCATCACAGCGCCGACAGCCTTCGAGGTCGGAATCCCGCCGGATTCGCCTGCACCATTCATCGACCTCGCAATCGCGGGGCAGGACTTTAAGGCGCTCTTGGACACGGGCGCGAGCACCTCGCTCATAGGGGACGAAGTCATCCACCACCTCAGGCGAAACGCCGTTCGGTTACGCGACCGAGGGAAGCCCCTCCAGCTCGCGTGCGGTGAGGCGCGGTCGGGCGGAGACGTGCGCATGACCGTTCGGTGGAATCGGCAGAACTGACGAATGACGCTTCGTGCACCTGCCGGGGCTCACGGTCCCGGTCATCTTGGGCAGATCGGGAACCCCCTCTTACGTCACTCGTGCCGTTCGCCGAGCCACCGGCGGTGGCGGAGCCGCCAAGCGCCGCGCCGGAGCACCGCGCCGGCGGCACACCCGCAAATGCGCCCGGAGGAGAACCAGCCGCGGGGCGGCCGCCCAGGCCGCTCGTAGCGGCGACGGAGCCCCCGCCTGCTCGGGGGGAACGGATCGCGGAATTACGCGCGCTCCTGGCAAACGCTTGTGCGCTGTCCACTCCCGAGCGAGATCGCGTCCTGTCACTGCTGGGTGAGTTCAAAGAGATGTTCACCAAGCAGCCGGGCTGTACCAACCTGGTACAGCACGGCATCGACACGGGTGAGGCCCAGCCCTGGAAATGCAATCCCCGCCCGGTAAGCCGCGGCAGGCGACTGACGCCGCGTTGGATGAGTTGCTCCAAGAGGGGATCATTCGCCGCTCAACGAGCCCGTGGGGATTCCCGGTGGTGGTGGTGCGCAAAAAAGACGGGAGCTGGCGCTTGTGCGTGGACTACACGAGGCTGAATGCAGTCACCCAGAGAGTGCCTGGCCATCATCTACGCAATGCGAAAGTTTGAGATGTACGTAGAGGGGACCGAATTTATGGTCGAAACCGACCACATGGCACTGACGTGGCTGTCTGGCCTCCGGGAGCCGAGGGGAAGGCTCGCGCGGTGGGCTCTGACCCTACAGCGCTTCGAATACGAGGTGCGATACCGAAAAGGGGCTACAAACGTGGTAGCCGACGCGTTGTCACGGGCACCAGTACACGACGAGCAGCCGGCGGGGGAGGACGAGGGTCAGCGACCCCTCTCAACGAGAGAAAAGCGCAGCGAAGCGCGGGAGCATACGCGACCCGAAAGCGTGGAGCAGGTGCACATGGTGGGAACCACCTGGGTCCCCCAGAGGTAGCATTCAGCCGGACGGAGCTGCTGCGGGCCCATAGGACGGACGACTTTTGCCGGAAAGCAGTCGCAAGCCTCAGCAAAGACTCAGAACCCCACTTTCCGGCGGGGCGAGCCCGAGCGCACCCGGTATGGTCGCAGGCGAGCTGGACAGTTTCGTGCTGGATAGCGATGGAGTGCTGTTGAAATATGTGCCAGAAAAGACGACTCAGACGAGTGTTACAGTCGAACACGGATATATCGAACACGGGTGTATCGAATTATTGTCTATATCGAACTCATAAATTATCCCCTTGAAAATTTGTGTAAAAGTATAGGAATTCGTACGTCTATATCGAACCGCATTTTTCCCGACATTGGGTATATCGAACGCCGCGCGAGCTGGAAGGTGCTCTTTGGCGGTCGCTGCACCCCCGATTGAGGTTGGGGAGGATGTGGAGGAATGTGCGGGCATGGGGAAGACTGGCTCGCGGAACTAATCCCCCCTAACGGAACGAATTTGCGCTTGCCCAGACGGGCCCCGCTACCGGCCGCCGTAGCGTTACGGACGGAGCCCGGTATGCTAAATCTCTCTAGGCACACAAGTCCGAACGCTCGGAAAATGTGACAGTGCGAGGTAGGGATGCCCCGAATGCGCGCGTATTTTTTTTTTTTTTTGCGGCTGCGTACGTTCCCCGGCTTGCCGAAAAAGAGTTTTTCTCTCTCTCTGGGTCTGTCTTCCCCCGATGTCGTATCGGGAAAGGAAGAGGGAACGAAGGCGCTGGCGCCTCCTCCTTCTTTTGCATTTTGCTGCTGTTGCTACTGTTTGGCGAATGTCCCGCACCTTTTAGAGATCACTGTTTCTCTCGGAGACGACCATCGCGAGCGCTTTGTTGGAGTCCGTTCAGAGAGCCTTGGAATTGTTACCTTCAAATGTTCTTGTGGTACGTGCACGCTGTTCTTCTTTTGCGTGCGTGTTGTGCATGGTGTGCGAAGGCGCAGCGTACTGCCGGAATTTTTAGTTGTGGAGCCTCGAGAAGATCGAGATCAGCGTCTTTAATTTCCTTTCCAGGACAAAGAAGCAGGCCAAGATCAGCGATTTTTTTTCACGGAAATAAAGCGTCCTGTTGCATCGCGAGTGCGGAATTAGTTGTCATTCTTGAATGCGACGATCGGTAAGTGATCGTCCGCCATAGGTGAGGTCTCAGAGCCCATATTTTTTATATCGAATTTTTCATATATCGAACTATTTCGCGATCCCCTTGGAGTTCGATATATCCGTGTTCGACTGTATACGGCCGTAATTCCTTGCAGACTCCGACGGGCCGCGCTGCAGCACTATCACGACGCAGACGGTCACGGTAGCGCACACAAAGACATGGCAAAAGCTTTGTCGGTACGCTACCTGGCCGGGCATGAAAGCCCAGGTGTGCAAGTATGTACGTACGTGCCACGTCTGCCAGGAGCGCAAGCCGAGGGGAGGCAAACCGCCGGTCCTGCTGCACCCCATAGTAAGCACGGTGCCGTGGGAAATCCTCGCGTGCGATCTGATGGACCTGCTGCCGCGCAGCAAACGGGGGTTTAAGTACGTGCTCGTGGTGACATGCCACTTAAGCGGAATCGCAGAAATCTACCCGCTGCGCAAAGCGACGGCGCAGGAATTCCTGCAAAACCTCTCCGAGGTGTTTTGTCGGTACGGATTCCCGAAACGGCTGATTACCGACAACGCCACGTACTTCACGTCGAAAGTCTTTCGGGACTCGTGCACCGTCATGGGGTCAGGCAGCAAACCACATCATGCTACCACCCCCAGGCCAACGTAGCGGAACGCCGCAACCGGGATGTGAAGCCACCCCTCGGTGCCTACGCGCGCACCCACCGCGATTGGGACGAACATCTCAACGCCATCTCCTTCGCGCTACACAAAAGCGAGAACCGCTCAACCGGCTTCACACCAGCCTTCCTCACTTTCTGGCCAGAGCTACCGACGCCTACGGACACAGTGTTGGCCAAACGCCTCGACAACGGGAAGTGCATACGGCAGTCACCGACTACGCGCGGCGCCTGCGGGAACGATTGGCAACCGCCATCACAACCGCAAACCAGAACAGGGAGAAAGCTCTGGCAGTGCAAATGGTCACCTATGACCGCGCCCACCGAAACGTGGAGTACCAAACGGGCGACACAGTGCTGAGAAGGAACCACGCACTCAGCGACGCAAAAGCAGGTTCGCG
>CM023453.1:159941476-160189541 GCA_013339765.2 Haemaphysalis longicornis | reverse complement strand
GAATCGGGGAGTACCAATGGCTACTGTTGCGTGCAAAGTCCGAAATATATACTGCATATATTCAGATCGCCATGCGTAAAGAACGCATTGCTTGCGCTGATGTTGTCATCAGCGCTTATTTGCCATTGCCGCTGTGAAATTGTATGCGCTATTTGAAATTTATACTCGGAGTCCCGAATTTTGATATTTCACTCGGTCCGTGCAGGGTCGCCGATAAGTTATGAAGGCGATATAGCTTGCGATGTTTTATTTTCCTATTTTGCTTTGTTGTTAGCCCGCAAACTGTAGCAGTCATCATGCTTTATACGCTAGCTTAGTGAATAAAACTTGCACGTCTAGTTTTCCTCGCCTTTTTTCATACAGTTTCATACAATAACAACAAGAGAGGAATCTGGCGCTGCGATCGTTCACCGCAGTGAGCCTGATGGGTAGTTCTGGATTTGGGTTGGAGCGCGACGGCTTTTAGAAGTTGTTTTGAATTGAATTGTGCAGGAAGTTTTGTTTTCGTTTTCTACTTGCATGGACGCATTTGCTTGCCTACGCAAGGTGTTGGAAGAAGCGTTCAAAAACGTTTCTCATTGAACTGGGTGCCGCGCGTGCTCCGATGCCGCCCTGAGTAGAATCTTTTAAACCAGAGTAGCGAATTCGGTGTGTTATCAATTCGTTGCCGGCACAGCGAGCACAAAAACCCAAATTATGGCGCTGTGTGCGGCGAAGTTGTCTGCGAATTACGAGTCACGGCGCTGATCATTCGGCAGAAAAAAAACGTATTTTCGAAGCTGATGAAGGTTTCGAATTTCTTTGGAACACCCACACCTCACCGCCATACCGCCCTCATGTCGTGCGAACGCCGCTCCTACGCGGTATACCAGCAGTAGCTAGCGGCTGATAGGAACCAGGGTTACCAGACCGTTCAAACCGCCAAATCAGCCTCTTCAGTAGCCTAAAAGTAGCCCAATGCGAACATTTCATGTAGCCAAAAAGTAGCAATAAATATTTTTCTTCAAGTGGTTTTTTGCGCATATACACTTATTTTCCAGCATGGATAATTTTACCTTGACTGGAATACTGCCCCACGTGAACAAGATATAGGAGATGAGCGAGGTTTCTGTTTACTTGAAATTCACCCTCGTTCATCCCATTCCCAAACCAAACAAAGACCCAAATGTTATCACAAACTAGCGACAATTTCACTTACTCCTACTGTGTTTCAACTAATAAGACGCCTCATCCATGCCCGACTACAAGACTACCTCGAGTACGCTCAACCTTGATTTCATCTATCCCAAAGCGGCTTTCGCCCTCACCTCGGTACACACGACTGCCTGTGGTTTCTTAGTCATGTTAGCGATCACTCGGCAAGGAGTCGTGGCCTACCATACTACCTTTTAGCCCACTGCATCCGGAAGGCATTCGACAGAGTCAGTCAAACCGCCATTGCAGAGGAATTAGCCCAAGCGTATCCCAGCCAAATTATTCGAGACTGGGTGCGTCACTTTCTCCAGATGAGAGCCATAAATATGAACGGTTTCCATCCGGGCTCGAGACAGCTTGCATAGGAAACCAGGGCGCCCATTCTGCTGCACGGAAGAGCAGTATCATTACACCAATGCTGGATTCCTGCACGCTGACTCCGTCACCTCTACCTCCTTCCCTGCAGTTAATTTCGACATAAGCGCAACTAGAGCGACCGCTACATCACTGCCACCCCTCAAGGATACGTTCTCGGCATTCCTCCTCTGCCACGAGCCGGTGAGGTATTTCTCAACTAGCCCATAGCAAATGCCGCCTACACCACGCACATTATCCAAAAATGGCTCTCACCCATTCTACCTCTCAAATGTACGTCATGCAACACCCTCACATATGCCGACCTCAACCATATCTTTCAGGACTGCTCCTTCTTCTCGAGACATCACTCAGACATCATCACATCTTTCCACGCGCCAACAAGCAGTCGAGAAGACTATCATACTATCGAGAAAATTCTGCTACACAAAATGGCAGCATCACCACTCTGTGGATGATGGCGAGGGTGCGGAGTACGGGACTCGAAATGACATCCAAATAGCGCCCCGAGTGACATCCGATTTGCTCCCCGACCATCATTCCATTTCAGCCGTGAGTTGCACCTTTTCGCGATTGTAAATGCCATGAGCACGGACGCGGACGGACAACGTACGGCCCTAAGGTACTCCGCACGTAAAACTAGGGCTGTTTGCCATCAGAAAGTGGCCTAGCACGGGCAGTGTAGCTGGGGTCGACTCTTGTCCCTGCTAGCTGCCACGTCCCTGTAAAAGATACTGCATTCCCCTCGCCTTCATCTTCCCTAAACCGGCTTTTGGCCCTCCTTACCAATAAAGATGGTACTACTACTAATCCACAAGGACATTTTCTTTTCGTTCAGTACATTTGAGGTGCGAACAGCGTGATTATCTCACCGCGCACACCATTTGTTTATTATAGACAAAATACCAGCACGGAGGCGATGCGACATAAGAACATCACCGGGGTTAGACTCCATGGCAGGTAAGTGGCCGCCCAACTATACAATTTCTCGACATTTTTCTGTGCGCATGCAGAAAATTTCACAAAAAATGATCGAGCGATGACTGTATGCGATTTAGAAAAATGTTTATTGTCACTTGACGAACCACAAACAAAACTTTAAGAGAAAGACAGCACAAAAAACACTTATTTGCGATATATGCACCGATACATGAACCGGTCATACTTCGTAGACTCACATAACTTGAGGCAACACAAACAAAAACTTCGAGAGAAAAACAGCTTACAAAAAATCTATTTGGAGTCTACCCAGATGGCCAGAGAAACTGACAAGCATTCGTTTAATCACATAACTTGATGCAACGCACCCAATACCTTAAGAGGCAAAAAGCAGGCCGAACATCTATTTACAATCCATACAGAAGCATATAGACACTCCAACGCATAGACAAACCATAAGAGTAATAGCACACCTTACGATCTATCTACAATCTATACAGACAGAAACTGACAAGGTTTTCTAGAATCACATAACTATGTACTATAGGGTAAGAGCTTATTTAGAAGGAGACATTCGTATCTACAAAAACTCATTGAAATAAGCCTCATATCGAAGAGCACACACAAGGCTGGAGAGTATGCCTAGAGTACAGTACGGTAGAGAGTCATCTTAGCCATCATGAACACTTTAGAGTTGAACTGCTTGCCCCATACATAATGTTCGAAGTAAAACGCGCCAAAGGTATTGGACCGGTTTGAAGCTCTAGCAGCATCACAACTCAGGGCGACCCAGGCACGCACAGATTGACAGTGCGCTCATCCCTCGTGTCACTTACAGGTGTGTAGAAATTCTACAGTGTGAAATCAATACATTATTCACTTGTGCCGGAGTCGCCCTGAGGCAATGGGGGATGAGCAGCCTGACGGAAAGAAGGCAGCCGGGGAAAAACGTTTTGACAAGATTCCAAATACAGTAAAAGAGCTAGCATGCCTGGTTGTGAAACTCAATACTAAGATTGAAGACATGGATTCCCACATTCATGACGAACTTGGTAGTCTTCAAAAATCAGTTGACTTTATGAGCAAGGGCTTTGACCTTTTTAAGAAAACCTTGGATGACACGCAGAAAGAGCTGCGTGGCCTGAAAGCAGAAAATGCCAGACTGGTAAAAGAAAACTGTGAGCTAACTAAGCAAATCATGGAAACTAAAGAAGACCTAGCTGAGCTTCAACAGTACAGCCGTAGCGCTAACCTAGAATTAAAAGGCATTCCTAAATCAACCGAAAAAACAGTGACCGAGATTGTTACCGCGCTTAGCACAAAAGTTAGAGTAACGCTATCACCAGCTGATATTGATGTAGCCCACTGGGTACCGACTAAGGACAGATATGTGTCAAACATTGTCATAAAATTCATGTCCTGCGCAGCCCGCGATAAGCTGCTTTGTGCTACAAAAAAAATGCGACTTTAGAATTACCGGATCGACGCCTGTGTATCTTAACGAGCATCTCTGTCCTTCGTATAAAGCCCTACTGGGAAAAGCCATTGCCGCAAAAAAACGTCACAATTGGCGACACGCTTGGGTTGCAAACGGGCGCATATTGATGAAAAAAGCTGACAACTCGGACACTATCCGCATCCGCAACGAAGCCGATCTTCCGCAGATAGCATAAGCCCCTTCTGTTATGCTGACGCCTTCTGTAGTTGACAACTTCCATAAAACAAAAGGCACACGCTCCATACTTCACTGTAATATTAGAAGCGTTTCAAAAAACAGCGATGCTCTTTGCTCCCTTCTAACCCAGCATTCATGTATGTATGATGTTATTGCGCGTACAGAAACCTGGTTGAGACCTGGCGAAAGCTATAACATTCCTAATTACTTGTTTATATCCCACCCTCGAGAAGCAAATAGTAGGAGAGGAGGAGTAGGAATATATATTAGGAAGCCTCTCGCATATAAAAACTGTTCATACTTACCTGCTGCTACTAGTTGTGAATCGTTATTTGTAGAAATTGATGATGTCATTTACGATGCTGTATATAGACCCCCGCAGTCGCATCGCAAGCTGTTTCTGAAGGACCTTGAAAGTATTTTCTCTTACCTAAACGACAATCATAAGAATACTGTAGTTGTGGGCGATGTGAACATCAATGTCTTAGGTGACAGCTGTGATGACTATCAAAACTTCCTAAATTCTTATGGGTTCCAAAATCTCATTTCATATCCCACTCGCATCACTACAGACACCTGCACATGCTTGGATCATGTCCTATGCAACTTCAAACCTGTTAGTTTTCTTTCAGGACCGTACGACATTCCTGTAGCTGACCACTTGCCAATAGCATTCCTATATCGCCTCGACAGCAACCACATAACCAGCAATAACTTTCATGGCTATACTACACAGCTCGATTACGACAGGGCTTCGCAGCTGCTCTCTGCAGCCAATTTTGAGGACCTTAACGGTATAGATGTTAGGGAACATTGTCGGACCTTAGTCGAACGGATAAAGTCGGTTATCAAGGACAGCAGTAAAACAATAAAGAAAACGTACCATACGCATCCAATATGTCCATGGATGACAGCTAACTTACTAAATGCTATAAAAACACGATATCTCTGGTACACCAAAATGAAACAGAACAGAGGGAACTTTTATTACAGTAATCAGTTTCGAATATATAGAAACAAAGCAGTTGCAGCTATGCGTAAACAGAAGAGACTCCACTAAAAGAAACAAGTAACTTGAACTGCCAATGACTGCGGCAAACTTTGGAAAGTTATTAACTCTATTATACGGCCAACTCCATCAAAGAGAGTCCTCCCTGAAATGCCGCAAATGCAGAATCTTGCAAATCAGTTCAACGAGCACTTCTGTTCTGTCGGTTCAAACCTGCATAGTGGCCTAAGCCCACCAAAAGAACCTTCTTTACCTCCTTGGCATGGCCCGTCATTTGGTTACATCGACATAACTGAAACAGAGCTTATATCAACTGCTAAAAATTTGAATTCAGGGAAGGCTAAAGGCATTGATGGCATACCTATTTCGGTCCTTACAAAGAATATAGAAATCCTAGCTCCAACCTTAGTATTACTTTTTAATAAAGCGTTCCATACGGGTATATATCCTGAAATTCTAAAAATAGCTAAAGTAACCCCAATTTATAAAACTGGAAACCAAAATGAACTCAACAATTACAGACCTATATCCGTCTTAAGCTGCATTAATACATTGTTCGAGAAGTTATTAGCGATGCGAGTAAAGAATTTCCTGCATAAAAACGGTATTCTATCGCCGGACCAACATGGCTTTCAGAAAACCAAATCAACTCTATCTGCAGTACTTTCCGTGACAGATGTAATTAATGAGGCCCTCAACAACAACCACTTTGCAATAGGTGTGTTTCTAGACATTAGAAAGGCGTTTGATACAGTTCATCTTGAAATATTAAGCCAAAAGCTTGAGCGATACGGATTCAGAGGCCAGTCCCTCCAGTTTTTAAAAGTTATCTGAATGGGCGATACCAAAGGGTAGTTATTGACGAGCATGTTTCTAGTTTAAGACCAGTTGATGCGGGAGTACCACAGGGCTCCGTTCTCGGACCCATTCTTTTTACGTTATATATTAACGATTTAACCAATTGTCTTTCTAGGGTAAGTGCTGTAATGTACGCGGATGACACAGCGCTAGTTTTCACCACCCCGTCACTTCATACTGCGGCACATATTTTAAACGACGAACTTTTAAAAATCAGCGAGTGGTTCACAACAAATAGGTTTATTTAAACACCGATAAAACCAAATATATAGTTTTTAAATCACCCTGCAAGCCTGTAGACTTCACTATGGGCAAGCGGAAGGTCAATGATAACGAAATAGAAAAAGTCGGTAGGATCTCGTATTTAGGTGTAATGCTGGACGATGCGTTTAACTGGAAGCCCCATTTGGACACACTGGGGAAGAAATTTTCCTCTGTCTGTTTTACCCTGACCAAAGCTAGACAGCATTTTGAAACTGATATCTTGCGCACCATCTACTTCTCTCTGTTCCAATCTCAGATAACATATTGCATCGAGTGTTGGGGATTCACTTATCACACATACATCAAGCACATAATATGCCTACAAAAGAGAGCCTTGAGCGTAATAAACCATGTTCCCCCTCGTACACCCTCTCTGCCTCTATTTTCCAAAACCGCAATAATGCCCGTGCTTACGCTATGAGATTATCGTATAACTCTCTTGGTAAATAAAATAATTTGTAACAACTTTCCCTTTCCCAGAACTATTTTCCAAACACCCGGTAAAAGTAGCCGCTCTGCCTCCGAGGGCAAATTTTTAATCCCTCTCTCTCACAACACATACCGACAACGCCGTCTCAAGTACGCCGGGGTTAATGTTTGGAATGATCTCCCGTCATCAGTTTTACAATCAACCAGGGTAGATCAAGCTTTAAAAGACTTTTTTTTGCATCGCACAACATCCAGCATATCGAAGGGCAAAAAGTAAGAAAAAAAATTGAAAATAACGTCAACTTACAATGCCTTGTACATGTTTTTGTTACTGCTGCTGTCTTGGGGACGACGATAATATTTGCAGCCTCTACAACTGACGATGTAGTTCAGTCCTGACGTGTGGTCTTCTGTATGTGTGTTATTGCAATGAGAACTATACACAGCTGTCTTATTCATAGTTTAATTTGTTTGTATAGAACCGAGCGTTTGTTTTTAGCACTGTAATTTATATTGAATGTGTCTTTCCTATTCATACACATGCTTTTTATTGACAATTTCTTGAACACCTGTACATACTACATTTCCCTCAAACATGTGGTTTTACATAGCATAGCCCCTGATTCCTTTGTATTATGTTTTTAATGGATTCATTACTAGCCAATAGGCTAAGGATCCAGACATTCATGCATGTATTTGGTGAAATTAAAAAGAGACAATAAACAATCTTGAAATCTTGAAACAGTCTTCGTTCCTCCCCCGACCAAACTTCACGCGAAGGAGAGCTTCTTATGTCTCGCTAGACATTCCATTTCAAAGGTCGGTTTTTTAGTAAGCGAGACTTGGCGGAACACTCGTTGCACGGCAGCGTTTGACACGGGTAGTGATAGCAAAAAGAGCACCATCTCAGACATCAGAGGGAAGGTCGGGTTTTCGGCAACGTTTTTTTTTTGCGTTTTTCGTGCTCACCCAGAATTCGTTCATGGATTGGATACCCTCTGCCAGATCGTCGGCTTTCGTTTGGAGCCAGCAGTATTCAGATTCCAGAGGCGGAATTGAAGTTTTTTCTTTAAAAGCACCGAACGAGCGGTCAAAAAAAATCGAAGTATACTTTGTTTAATATTTGTAGTTTCAAGAAGCTGCAGGTCACTGAGAAGCTTCAGGTTCACAGAAAGTCGCTTCAGCACAGTTTTGATACAAGCTGTAAAGAACTCGGGGCCCATTTCTAACAGAAAAACTTTGTAAGAAACACTGAGCAAGAACTGCTGCTGCCATTCCATGTTGTCAGGCTCTGCATAGCCAGACATTGCAACTCTTGCCATAAGCGTTTTCACAAAGGAAATATATTCCTCATTTAGCTTCACAGGGTCCAAGTCCCCTTACAGAATGAGGTTTTCATTCAATCGAATTCTTCAATGACTAGGCTTAGAAATGCCGAAGTAGAGGTCTGCGGAGTCTAAAAGCAGGAGCCGAGCGCCGCTACAAGACTTGATTGCGTTGCTTTATACGTTTCAGTTAAGTTCAGTTTTTTGTTTCAGTTGAAATGGTACAGCGCATAAATAACTCTAGGAAGTCCCATAGTCATGGACTGGGGAGAGACCTTCTACCAACAATTACAGACAAAAAGTACACCTAATGCGGTTAACAGCCGCAGCAATCCAAAAACATACAAAGAACATGATTACACAATCAAGCCAAATATTATTACTAAAAATCAGAAGTATTATACAAAACGGTAATTAAAGCGGGATATTTATCTACATACCACATATATAAGTACATAACAGCAATCCTTATGCTAAAATGATCCGGAAAACAGCCTCCTTCATGAATGAATTGAAGGAGATGATTTATTGGCGGGGGGTATTGAATTCCAGAATAAAGTCGTCAAAAAATTTGCGATTAGTTTGCTGAAGGCAGTACTAGATTTTGGTAAAAGGTAATTGTTGTGGTGTGAGAATCGAGTGCCATCAAAATGCAAGTTTGGATATTTAGATATTAACAAAATGGGTAAATTTCCTTGACCGAATTTATAAGATAGGACGCAAAGAGAATATTTTTTAATTCACAATTTGACAAAATAATAAATCAGCGGAGTATTGTTAACGCATTACATGAAAAATGGCTGTAAGCGATTATTCTTAAAGCTTGGTTTGGTGTGTGCTGTAAGTTGCCTAGTGAGTTGGATATGTGTTGCCCCAAGAAGAAACGCAATACGAGATATGGCTGTGAAGGAATGCATTGTAAAGTGAGACTAATACGGGTTCAATAAAATAGGGACGGACTTAATTATTATTTTAAGGCCATAGGCCGTTTTAGGGGTTAATAAAGGTATGTGACTGGTGTATTTCAAGTGCCTGTCACGTTCAACGCTTAGAAATGTGGCATGGTCAGTAGCACGAAGCAAATTCGGCCCAAGGCTCATGGAAGGCTTTCCCTGAACAGTTTTAAGCGGGGATGAAAAAATCACGAAGTGCGATTTAGTGCCGTTAATATTCAGAATATTATCACTGCACCATTTAACGACTTTAGCCGCATCAGCATTGACGTGAGATATTAGGTAATCCAAACATGCGTGTGTTAGACGAATAAATTGTCGTGTCATCAGCGTAGCCTTACATAAATATTACATAAAAATAAGTAGGGTCAAATAGAATGGCTTCTTTCTTTAGACTATCTTTCATGCGCACGCATTTTAGAAGACTATCGGTCATCCATGGACATCGAGGGAACGCAAAACTTTTCTTGCTCATAGTTATTATGGTCGACTCAGACATAGCATTAGAAATTATGTTACAAAATCTTTCAAAAGCGAGTTAGGATCATTTTCTGCCGTAACAGGGCACCAATCAGAGTTAGCATTTTTGTTAATAACTGAAGCCTTGTCTATATTATTTCTTTTGACGTGCATATCGCAATTTTTGACATTGCACTCTATTCACACAAATATTCGTTAATGATCTGTTAATGAAACTTCAATGACACCAGATTCACGAGTAGCCAAAAGGTGGGAGAATGCATGATCAATTAATGTGTCTTGTCCTGTTGTGTTCCGCCTAGTCGGTATAGATATAAGTGATTCGAGGCCATGTTCATTGAAGGTATCTGTATAAGCAGTATGCAAAGAATTTTTAATGGCTAATAGATTAATGTTGCCGCCACCCATAATAACGATGTTTTTTGTTCCATTGAGAGCGTGTGCAAATCTGATTTAATTTTAACAGGAATCAGAAATTGACAATGAAGGAGAGCGATAAATAGACCCGGTAACTAGGCTTTTTGAATCAATATTGACAAATGACGCATCAATGACGCATCAAGCCACATAGACTCGCAATTCACGAATCAAAGAATATTCGTCGACGCCTGGAGTACTGTAACTCAGTGGAAATGAAAACCGCTGCGCCACCATCACAGCTGCCACTGCGGTGACAATATTCTGCTGTATAAGGTGAAAAAGAGCATAGGTTGCTATCAGCTTCATTGAGCCATGTGTCACTGACACGTGTGATCAAGAAATGGTGATTTTAGCGATGCTAGGAATGTAGTAGTTCGTCACAATGCTTCGTAAGCTACGTGCATTAAAATGCACGAGAGACCGGCAAGGTGTTGGGAGATATGAATTAATATCGGACGGTGTGAAGTATTAAGCCGTGATGAGACTGCTTGATAAAATTAAACACTATAAAAAGATTAGATTCAAGTGAAAACACAGAGATCAGCTAATGAGCTAATGCGAAGAATCCGGATGTCCTCAGATTTGCGAGCGTTGATTCGACAGTTCTTTGTCCACAGGAAGCACCATCCCTTTCCTTTTTTGTGCGCTGAGGCCTGAGCACACAGCTTCTTGTTGTCGGGTGTGAGGTGCTCAATAATGAAGATAGGTTCCTTGTTCTCTCCTGTGAATCCAGGACTGCAGACGTCCAATCTGGCCTTGCGAGCCTTCGCCAGAAATTCAGTTTTTTTGGGCGTGACCAGAACCTTGCGATAATGTTTTGATGCCCAGACTTAGTGGGAACACGATGTGCAATGTCGGATTCCACGGGGAAACGAGCGGATGTCGCCTTTTCAGCGATGGCAGTCACAACGGCGACAGAGTCTTCATCCTTAGAAAACGGCACTCCTTTGATTTCAACATTGTTAATTCTGGAATATTGTTTCGAAATCCGCTCTCTAGGAGCGTCATTTTCAGCCAGAAAAGGCTTGTTTGAGGCTACAACTCGCTTGATGGGTACGCGTATTCTCGACCACGTCGTTAAGCACGTTCAAGCCACCATCCATGTCAGTAACTTTGTTATGTTGGGTGTAGGGTACTGTATCTAGTCCAGCTACCTGCAATTTTCTTTTCACGTCTTTAACAAGTTTTTCAACAAGTTTGTTCAAGCGTTGTTGAAACTCAGCCTCGAGGTCATCGAGTCGCTTTGCCAATTCGGCATTAGTCGGCATAACAAAAGAATAACGGCAAACTTGCAAAACTACAAAGTAAGCAAGGCCAAAACAAGAGCAGCAGCAGCAGTAGCGGTCACAAGTATGCTTACGCAATTTCCATAAAAAATAGCCACCAACCTGTGGAACGTAGAATAACGGCTTATAAAAGCGCCCACTTCGACCGCAACCGCTGTTATGATGCTGTCCAGCCGACGGGAGCTAAGGCCGCGATGGTACGGTGCAGGCGCTCTGGATGGGATCCGTTGACACGAAGCACAGCCACGACACGCCCGGAGGAGCGCCGATCAGTCCCACATGCGGTATGGCGCATCAAACATCTTCGTCGGCAGATGATAGCCCAGGACCACAGGTTTCCTGTGGAACGTAGAATAGCAGCTTAGAAAAGCGCCCACTTCGACCGCAACCGCTGCCGCTGTGATGTACTCGACTTTCTGCGTGTTCAGGTGCACTTTGCTGCGCCATTCCGTTCGCCTGTCCAGGGTGCACGAAGACACGAAGCCGGCAACGTTTCAGGCCTGGGCTCTGCGTATAACCGATAAAAATCTTTACAGCGAACGATTCGACACCGGCCATCCCCTCAGTGTTTTAAACAAACGGCGAAAGACGCGCGTCGCTCTCTGGAACCTCAACTCTGGTTAGAAAAAAAGGGCCTCATAGAAGCTTCGGCGAAGAAGCCATGACTCCCCGCTGCTTTTCCTTTTTGAGGGTATTGATCTATTGGTCCTGGGATGTCATGGTTAGGCCGAGTTGGTGAAGCTAGCTGAATGCTAATGGTCTCCTCATTCCGGTTTTCTCTCCTCACATGTGTCGGCCGAAGTTCCATTTTCTTATCCCATATATTAGGCAAGGTAGAGTTAGAGTTAGGGGGTTCCCTTCCTCTGCTCAAGGACACAATGCCCTGGACAGCAGCCTCCGGGTTCGGGAACAAAGCAAGGTCAGTCGATCGACGCTGCAAGGGTCGAATCTCTGCGTCGGGCTTGTTTCAGCCAAAGGATGCCAACACCACCCCGCCATCACGGCTGGCCCCAAAGGCAATGCGCCCGTTTCGCGAGGAGGGGGCGCACGCCCGAACTTTGCTTTTGCGCTTTTGTTAGTGCGGGGAAAGCCTGCATGTGGAAAGTCTACAAACCCGCCGGCAAATTGTTGTGACAGGGGCCCCATCATTAGTGTCACCAGATAAAGGTAGAGGTATTGTGGTGGAAGGGCGGTGGGGTAGTTCTCGATGCCATATATCCCAAAAATAGCCACAAAGCCAAAAGAAAAACTTCGACGCCAACTCAAACAAAAATTAGCCTAACTCGGCTATTAATAGCCCAATCTGGTAACCCTGTAAGAAACGCTGCTTGATGGCTATCACTAATAGCAGCTTCGAGAAACCGAACCGGTGCACACCGGGGCTCATCGGTGCGCGTTTTCATCCTCGACAAACCACACCGGTGCGCACCATCTGTCCTCGGTAAACCAGGGCGCCTCGAAGCGCACCGAGAGAGTTGGGGGCCCCCGGTGGGGGCCGGGGGCAATCCCCGGATCTCGCGGGAGGGCCCGAGCGAAGGGGTTCCACCGGAAAAAATTTTTGCTCCCACAGGATAGGCGGGATTGACGAAAACCACGGGGGTAAATGGCGGAACGAAAATTTTAAATAATAATTTCTGTGACAAATAAGGTTTGCATTCATTGTAAAAGCCAGTGGACCATTTTTTCCAAATTGGGATTAGCAATCGTCAGAATTGCCTAAATAAAGGCCCTAAATCCTTCGTGGGGAGGGGCAAAAAAAGGGCCCTGCATGATTGCTAGACATTTGGGAAAACAGCTTTCATTAAGTTTCTATACATTGTACTTCAGACCATCCTGACTGCCTAGACCTTTGGAAAAAACCTGCATGCCTTCCCCTTGTTGCGGAAGGTTGGATGATATGCGGCAGTCGCATTATGGCTCTAAGAAAACTGATAGACAAGCAGGCTGTACGTAGCTGTTTTGTGGAAGCGGTGAAAGTATACGTTGTCGTGCATGTACGTGTGACGGATATGGGTTGTGTGTACATATAGCCATTGCCTTCAATAAACATTACTTTCTAGTAGCGCTGTGCTACGTTACGCTGCTGTATTGCTACTTGTGAACGTTTGAACGAGTTGTTTTCGCAGCTTAAGAGATAGCGCTAGAGTAGAACTGCTTAGTTTGTCCTCGATCAACGCCCCGTGCCGGTGCGCACCATCGTGGGGCACTGTGAACCGCGCCCGTTTTGGGGGCAACCCCGGTGCGTGTTTATCGAGGACGCTATAACGCAGGCTATAAAAACTTCTCCAAAAAAGTGATCGATTTCTTTTTTTAGGTGTAGAAAACTTTTCCTAATATTAAAAACTACAAGCGTTGTTGGAGAAGTCCGCGCCCCGCTGTAATTGGCGGCAAATTGCAAACTTACTCCGCATACCTCCTCGGCGTTTGCTTTCTATTTAAACGCGCCGTTTTATTTTGCCAAAACCTCTTTTTGGTTACTAGCTTTTTTGTTTTCCGTGTCATTTGTAAACAGCGAACCGCGCGATCAGACTTTCGTTGCGCGGTTCGCTCGCAAATCTCGCAACCTTAGGACCGCTTCGATCCTACGCAATCCGATTCCAAAATAACCCGTTATTCTTCTTGAAGGGTAAGCGTTGTCTCGGGGTTTTCGTTGACACTAGTGTCAGGTTGCCCTCTAGTTATTATTGCATCAAACTCTATGATATGCGCCTTTCGGGCTGAAATCGCGGAAAAGTCAAAACAAACGATTTTAAGGCCCTTAAATGTAAATAATTATCGCGCGCTGAAGTATTTAAAGTGTTGTCAGATTTCCCAGGCCATTAAGCATCGACAAAAGCAATAAAACTGGAACATGAAATTTCCGTGTCAGTACTCGTGTAAAGGGACAGTAAAGTGATTTTTAAACATGTCTGAATTACTAACGCAAATTATAGTCCGGAGTCCACAGGCCATGTTTCGACCACTCTGAGTGCGCTTACACGAATTTATTTAGTAGAAAATTCACCCGCATTTCCTCGAAGGGGACATGGGGAAGTGCGATGCACGGGTGATGCTATGAGGGGAGTATGTTGAACTGTGTTGGCATTCGCCCGTTAGTTGCATTTAACACCCCGCGTGATCAATTGGGGATTCACACACCCGTTGTCGTTCTCTGGAAATCTTGGTGAATTAAAGTGTATGTTCGAGAGATCACACACACACGCAAGTAAAGTGAAACGCCCGTATTCTTTATTCAGCACTTGTTGGTGTTGTCGTTGTAGTTGACGGTCATTATGACCGCCTTGTGGTCACTGAAAGTACGGTCAAGAGTTGTTGCAAGACCGCGCGTATCGGACAGTTCCTCGCAAAGGCCAGGTCGATGTAGCTGCCGTTGATGGTGGTGGGAGCCTCTAGCGGTAGGCACGTCATGGAGTGGTTGGCGAGCATGTATTCCATCAACCACTCGCCGCCCTTTCGCACGTCCACGTTAAAGTCCCCAACAACCACGACCGGGTCCGAGGGCTTTACGCGCCTGGCCACACTCTCCATCGCCGCGTCCACTATTCGACGACGTCGTCGCGCGAGATGTTTGGCGCGAGGTAGAGGGTGACGACCACGATTCCGTCGCCCGAGTACGCGTCGGTGTAGACGGCACTGTACGGCGACTCGTCCCTGACCGGCGAGGTGGACACGCGTGCGACACGAGGTTCGCGTAGACGTGACCGACGAGGTAGACGCCGCAGTACTCGCCCCGACTTCCGCTCCTGGCGAAGCAGCAGTCTCGATGGGGAAGTGGGAAGCACGGGAATGCGAAAAAATTTTCTTGGCCATTTCGCCCTAAGTGGGTATGTGCTAAAGACATTAGGAACTCTTATGGCCAATCCCCTAAGGGGTATTGTGCGGATGGACGCGGCCGGTGGACGCGTGATTAGGGTCGCTTAAGAATTGCATTCGCACTTAAAAATCTATTCGAATATGCTGTTTTCCTCCCTGCACCCTCACCATTGGCTCTGGCATTTGGGTATTTGGATATAACTTGGGTATAATATTTGGGTATAATTTATGACGACCCAGTCATATGATGTCCTGATATTTCGCACATTGCTCGCAAAGGTGAAAAAGCTGGATTGCTGGCTATGCAATCATAAATTCGGTATGCGTAGAGACGCCCTGCTAATGATTTAACGTCGCTATGTTCGCCCTGTATTAGATTTAATTGCGTGTGTTTTTCTGGGTGTTTGACGTACAAACTCCATCCCCTATTTCTGATTAATAGACTGACTTTACGTTATGTTTGGGGTTGCCAAAGTACGTAGCTAACTCTGTATTGTACGTTGAGGCGCGGTTGCCTTCACTTCGGCATCTATTTTAGTTGCTAACTGTCGTAACATTTCTAAATCTGTTTCAATATCCATTGTAGGAGGCTCAACCCATTTTTCTCTTGAGGCCTGACCTTTTTCGAGGATTTGCGTGGCCCCGACTTCAGCGTCCTTAATTGGATTGCGTACAGGCATGGCTGCAGCGTCTTCATGCAGATCTTTTTCTACTCCAGCCCTATTCTGATAATTTGTCGCCTGTCGACATAAGCTTGGACAACACTTTTCCTCCGCATGCGAAATTATTGCAGACCCGATTACTCAATAATTTACTTGAAGATCATTTGGTTACTCTTCATTTTGATGTCGTCATTGCCACAGATGCCTCGCAAAGTTATGGAAAGGCTGGGTAGGAATATATTCTCAGTCTCCAGATAGGTCCTTCTCAATCACGCTGCCAGACTATACCCCGATTTTTCAGGCAGAATTATTGGCGATAATTTTAGCCCTTAATAAACTACAGCATAGATTTGCGGGGGTGGTTATCCTTTCAGATTCTCTCTCTGTGTGCACCGCTCTAACAAATGATAAAGATTCTTCCCTTCTCCGGTCATCCCGTTCATGCGTTCCTTACCAGCTTCGTGAGATCCGGTTAGTGTGGGTCCCTGGTCACGCAGGGATAATCTTCAATGAACTGGCATACCAATTAGGCAATTTGGCTCTTGGGGGTCCTGCCGTTCGCGAATATCCGCGAATATGCAGCAGACGCAGTTTCGCAAAACGCGCGGTTTAAAACATGTTAGCTATCGAAAGAATTAATAGTTCAGACTGTTTTGAAATTAGCGATCAGGGATAATACAAATAACGTGCCGTAGTTTGCTTTTATCTTTGGCAATAAGATAAAAATTATTTGTTTGGCCTAACCGCAACATAAGAAGAGGGCAGTACAAGTCTCTTCACGACAAAGAGAACCCAATGCATGGTATTTGTCTACGCACCTCCTAGCAAGCTGCTAGGTCACATGATCGAACTCAAGAGAAAAATAGCAAAGAAAAATGACTCGTTTGTTCATTGCAGTGCTGATTAAAGTCGAACTTGACGTATGAGTGAATCGGCGACATCGGTGGGCACCGCGGTTATTAGGCGTAGCGCTTCGCTGCACTTATGTGTCACAAAAGCGATGGTCACCGCCGTCTTTTTCTGTGATCACGCCATAAACTTGTAACATAGCAGCAGACGATAGCGTGGCCTCGTCACAAGGGGATAACGCAACAAAACTTGCATTGTCGTAGAGAGCACAACTATGTTACTAAAACAATTTAAAGAAATAAATAGATACGGTAAAAAAAATGTGTAATGTTCTTTAGCTCGACATCCACCTTTCGCTCACTTTTGGATCAATGTTACGCGATCGCTTTGTGGTGTTGACGCCAATTTAACCTGCAGAATTGTGTTTTTCTTGTCAGCCTCAGCTACCCTCTTAATTTTTATAGTCTTTGGTGGCAGCTGCTACACCTGGGGCGACTGCAATGTCTCAATTGCCTTTTGCCTCAGCACCTTGGCAATTTTATTGTCAGAATTTCAATAAACAAACAAAAACATGCCAAGTGTTTTATATCTTTCTTGCGAGTTGATACCTTGATGGCGATATTTATGAGTAAATTATAGAATTACGCTGCATGTCGTCATAGCTATATGTGCAGCACGTCACTGATTGCTTCCGTAGTTCTAGCGCAAAAAAAAAAACAGTCGAATTGTATGCAATTTGTGCAGTCGAGAATAGGGCCCTGATCTGCGGTTATGTTTAACCGTTTTTCTTTCCTTGGAGCTTCCGTCCTAGGATATTGCCACAGAGATGTTGCGATCACCTTTCACTCATTTGTTGCGGCGACAGGCCGGATGCCCTGCTAGGCAGCTATGTCTTCTTTCGCAATATTTTTGCTGACAATCCTGTTGCATCCAACGATTTCTTTTAAGGCAAAGCTTGTTACCCCTACCCCCAAGGATTCTTTCGCGACCGTTGGTGTCAACAGAAAACTCCCGCGGACAAATCAACGAAGTTACGGGCACAGCCAGGGTTCCAACCTGGAACTAATAGAGTAACAAAGCGAGAGCCCGTCGTCTTATCGATTTAGCTACAGGCCCACGCGGAGACGGGCAAGACAAGTGCTGCACTGACCAAGCGCATCTACGGGTTTAACCCCTGCATTCTTGCTGAATGTCACGCGATAGCGATTAAAGGAAGCTCACACCAACCCATGGCATCTCACTTCTAGTACGCCAATGTGCTAAAGACTGTGGCTTCCAGTGTTCACGTAAACAACCTTCGTGAACAATTCCAGTGTTCACGTAAACCAAGCGACACTTCAAGGAACACATTGAAATACTGCTTGATGGCCAGGCCATCACTCCAAACCCCAGCATCCTGGGCCTATATCTTCAGGACGCACCAAGAGTGACGTATCCTTGTAGCGCCTCAAACACAGCATGAATAAAATCATACGTATGATCAAGCGAGTTGCCACCAAGAAGCGAGGCCCCAAGGAATCCGATACCTTTCAATTAGTTCAAGCTTTTGTCCTCTCGAGGATCACTTACGTCAACCCCCTGTCTTCTTCTCGGCAAGGAGGACATAATTATTGCGTTATGTAATGATTTGAAAGGCGATTGAGCAAGACATTGGTCTTCCCATGAGTGCGTCCACACACAGGCTGCTTAGCACGGGGCTTTACAACACAATGGAAGAGCTGATAGAGGGTCATATTTCTATGCAGAAGCTCCAAATTATCAGAGCTGCGGCGGGTCGCCGCATCCCTCACCATATTGGCTGGGCAGCACAGAATGTCACTCCACTTGATGTACTCCTGGACTTTTAGCTACAAGAACTAAAGATGCTCCCTTTGCTGAGAAAGACGAACCCCTCACAAGACGAGGGTCGCCGACAAACGCGGGCTCAAGCGCTCAACACCACCCTCGGTGGGGATCATGCAGTATCTACACAGACGCCTCAAAACATTGAGGGCAGCATTACGCCATCATCGTGGCTACATCCAGAACCAACGTCCATGCTTGTGCCTCACTCAAGGCTGAAGACATGACGGCAACAAAGAGGCAGTCATTGCCTTGGCTATCACTCAACCAGGGGTTCGTGGAGTAGTCACCAATATTAAACAAGCCTACCGGAATTACCAGGCGGGTTTGGTGCCCCGACCTGCACTGCGTGTGCTAAAAAAACCCGCCCCCAAATGGTTCCATTCGGCTCATCTAGACACCCGCTCATGCGTCCTAGGAGGGCAACGAATAGGCCCACCCAAAAAACCTGCGCTTTCACCTCCGTTGCTATGGAGCTGCACGAGGACAGTCACCCGCTTGTCTCGTTCAGGGAGATAACCAAGCATTACCACCTTGTGAGACAGACCCTACGTTCGCCTGACGCTGACCTCTCCATGGAACAACAAACTACCCTACGGCTCACACAATTCGGGTTCCTTCCCACAGCGTACGCGTATTCACTTAATGGATCCGAATCGCTACGACGCTGAATGTAAAGTTTGTTCAGAAGTAGGAACACTCCGCCCCGTAATCGGGATGTGCAACTTTAGCCCTGAGCACCCTCCTCTCTTTCCGTCAACTACCCAACAAGAGAAATAAGAAATGGTGCTGTCCAGGCCCTCTCTACCTACCCAGCTTCAGCGGCTGGACACAACAAAGGCCGCGCAGACTGCATATGGGCCCCCACAGAAGAAGGAATCACTTCCCAGGGCTGCACTCTGGGCCGTTCAGAAATCTGAACACAAGTATTCCCTGCTGCACTTCCTCCTCATCCTGCTCCTCCTGCCCTCTTCCGTACCTGCCGCGGATCTCGTCGGCTCCGTCCGCGACGGCAGAGACGGAGAAGTGAGATCGTCAAACACCGGTTTTGACGTTTATTTTACAAAAAAAAAACAGTTTGCACTCATGTGCTACACCAATACAACTCAACCAACCACTGTTCATGCGTGATGCAATATTTCAACCTTACCAAGAATATCTCTTTGAAGTAATAGGGGGTGTGGTTAAGCGGAATTGACTTCTCTGGTTCTAAACCATTTGTAGTGCGACGTGAGTGAATTTAAGTGACGTCGCATGGGTCATCGTTGTGGGTTCTGTTTACAGCTTTGCTTTCCAACCACATTCACAGGGTGGATTGGCGCTGTTTGTTTTTACTTCTTTTGAAATTTTAAATGCTTGCTTCCCCTAGTCACCCGACGCACTAGCACATACAATAGGGTGGGTCGCAAAATGCCCCAGCCAGAAATTACAGCTCTCTTTCTTCTCTCAATATTTTTCTCGTACTTCACTTTTTTCGTGTCTCTCTCTAAAATAAACCGGGTCGCCGCCTAATCATTACAGGCAGTTCTTGGCCAATCCCCCGCGTGGGTACGCGCCATGACTTACTGATCCAACCAACCAACCAAGACGACAGCAGGACGGCGCCCTCGGCTGCCTCGTCGAGGCAGCGCCAGCGACGGACCCGAGGTCAGCGACGGACCCAGCGACGGACCCGACGGACGGGATGTGTACCTTAAAAGGCTGGCGTTGCCTTTTAAGGTACACATCCCGTCGCGGTGTAGGCCCGACGACAGCCCTGGACGCCACAGGACGACAGCCCTGGACGCGACCGGGAGAAGCCAGTGTCCGGCCTACGAGTGAGCGGCGTGCCGGTGATGTAGAGCGCTGGCAGCGAGGCCTCATTTCGGGCCTAAGCTATCCCCTCCTGTTGTATTGCGCGCCTTTGGGCCACGTGACATGTCGTCATCACACTCTCGGCCTCGACTCCCCTCTCAGTGGTTATATATACAGCTCGCCTACTAGCTAGCCCTCTCTTTTGTTTCACCCGTATGTCACGATGGAATAAACCCATCCCGTTCCTGCCACGTTCGTGTGCCGCCCCGTCTGTCGTCCTGGCATGAACACTACATAATGGCGACAAGGACAACGAGCCTGCGACGAGACTACGCCTCCTTCAACGAATGAGTGACACGGCCGCTGCAACATGGACGACGACGCTGCAACAGTGGAAATGACGACGCTTTCGGCAGCTGGAATCGTCGCTATAGGCTTCGGGTTCGGGCAAGTAGAGCATTTTCACGAGTCTACCAACGACTGGCTTTCGTATGAAGAGCGTTTGGTAGCGTACTTGGGCGTTAATAAGGTGCCCGAGGATTTGCGAGTTGATGCTTTCGTGTAGCCTAATCGGCCCGAAAACATACGCACTACTCAAATCTTTGACCGCCCCTGATAAGCCGTCAATAAAATCGTCCGACACCCTTCTTGAACTACTTCGAAATCAACTTTCCCCCAAGCCATCTGTATTTGCGGAACGTGCAAAATTTCCCCGAAGAACGCAGAAAGAAAGCGAAGCGATATCAACGTATGTGGCGGAGAAAAGGCGACTAGCCCAAACGTGTGAGTTCGGAACCTTTCTCGACGAAGCTTTGCGTGACCACTTTGTATGCGGCCTTCAGCGCGTCGATATTCAGAGGCATCTTTTCACGGAAGATAAGCATTTGACCTTCCAGAAAGCCGTCGAGCGCGCTTTGTCTTTAGAGGCGGCATTACAGAATGCAACGGCAACGCACGCACAGCCCGAGGAAGACGCGGAACTGCACAAAGTGCAGAGCTAGAGAGCGAAAGTGTTGCAAACAGGAAATTGTTATCGGTGTGGGTCACCGAAACACGGAGCACGGGAATGCCCACATAGTAAAGTCACATGCTTTAAGTGTCAACTCAAAAGGGCATATTCAACGTGCCTGCAGGGCAAAGTTTGGAAAAAGTAAGCAAGGGTTCGAGGTTAGGGCTTTAAAAGCCGACGTGGAGCTGCCAATGAACGACGTGACAACTTCTGCAGTGTCAACCTTCATAATGGTAACCCTAGCTGTGCAAGGAGTTACTTTGCAGATGCACCTGGGGACAGAAGCTGCAGTGTCTATTACTCCAGGAAATCTTGTCAAGCGTATTTTCACTGGAATGCTCCACAAATGCACTAGTCTTCGGCTGCGCACATATCTAGGAGAGCTCATCACGCCGAACGGAGTGGTAAACCTCACAGTGGAATGCAGCCACAAGCGGCATGTTCTTCCTCTGTACGTTGTACAGCAGGAAGGCACACCACTTTTTGGACGAGAGTGGCTACAGCACATCCAGCTCGAC
Organism: Haemaphysalis longicornis; assembly: GCA_013339765.2. Classification (NCBI taxonomy): domain Eukaryota; kingdom Metazoa; phylum Arthropoda; class Arachnida; order Ixodida; family Ixodidae; genus Haemaphysalis; species Haemaphysalis longicornis. The sequence goes on along the minus strand of CM023453.1, from coordinate 160,167,847 downwards.
TGGGCAAGCCTCAAGGAGCTGCATGCCATCAAGACGGCGTCGCAAGCCCCACGGGAGCTGCCTGCAGACGTCAAGGCACTTCTCCAGAAGTACAGTCATCTGTTCAGTGACGAGCTGGAACAATTCAAGGTGAGAAGGCACAACTTATTTCAAGGATAATCAGGAGCCTAGGTTTATGAAGGCAAGACGAGTACCTTTTGCACTCCAACCTTCAGTCGAAGAGGAAATTGGGAAGCTGACGAGACTGGGTATACTTTCGCCTGTCACCAGTAGCAAGCACGCGACGCCTGTTGTACCAGCTATAAAGAGCGATGGGTCCATCAGGCTATGCGTTGACTATAAAATGACCGTAAATCCAATCTTGGACACTGAACACTATCACCTTCCCAGAGCCGACGAATCGTTCACAGGCCTGGCAAGAGGCAAGAAGGTTTCGAAGTTGGACTTGAACCGAGCGTACCAAGAGTTAGAGTTGGATGAGACCTCAAAAGGGTATCTGACACTGAATACCCATCAAGGATTGTACACTAACCCGCCTCCCTTTCGGAATTGCTTCGGCTCCGGCAATTTTTCAAAGAACTATGGATAAGATACTGAAAGGCCTGAAAGGAGTGACGTGCTACATTGAGGACATCATGGTAACGGCAAAAACGGACGAAGAACACATGCGCAACTTCGAATCCATACTGCAGCGCTTGTCTGAAAAAGGGGTGAAAGTGAAACCGGCCAAGTGCGAGTTCTTCAAAGATAAGCTGCAGTATTTGGGCCACTTTGTAAGCGCCGAGGGAGTGCAACCAGCAGACGATAAAATCAAGGCTATAGTGAAGCGCCACGACCAACTGATAAGCATCAATTGCGGTCACTTTTGGGTCTTGCAGGGGTGAGACAGCTGTGCATATTGCGCCTTTTTGATACAATTCCATTTTCCTGCGCCAAGCTGCTACAAAAGCTCGAAAATGGCGAAAATTGCGCCAAACTGCTCCAGAAGAGCCTCAACAGCACGGAGTTTTAAGCTGATGTCAGTTTCGGCGGGGACGAAAGCCTCCCGCATCCCAGTCACCACTTATATCGTCGGTCAATCGCAAACACAGAAATGGCACAAATAGAAAAACCCAAACGAAGCAAGCGATAGCTTCAAATCGCGAAACGGCCTTCGCGATTAGGCATCGCTGTGGCAACAAGGGTGTCAAACCGGAATTTTTTCGGGTTCGGTTCAGGTTCGGGTTCAAGCCTTTCGGGTTCGGTTCGGGTTCGGTTCCGGAGCACTATTCCGTTCCCGTTAGAACCGGTTCAAACGGGTTCAGACGGGTTTGGAGGGAAAAAAGCAGGCGTATTTCTTTAATGTTTATTTTGTTCTGCTCAGTTTTGTTTCCTTGTCCAGTCGGTATGAAAACAAAGTCACAATGTAGTCAACCAACACACCCACTACTTATATTAGGGGTTCCCAAAGTGCCTCAGCCAAAACTTACTGTCCTGTCCCCATCAGATAACTTATAAACTTGCTTAAAATAATTTTCTCTTCTTCCCTGTCTCGGCGTTCTTCTAACGCTGGAATGACGTCAATACAGCTATGTAGCCGCTATTTGCCGGCTTTCCTTAAGTTGCAGCAAAGAACGTATTTGATAGCCAGATTAAAACGACAGCAAAAAAAGCGAAGCAGAAACGGAAGGTGTATCCGCAGCGACAAGCAAATCACGCACTGTTGCTCTGTGCTAGCAATAGCTATAGCTTTCGCAGTTTTTCCAGATGCGAAGAAAAGATTGAAACCATTTATCGAAAGTGGTGCAGTGTTTCTTTAACTGTACAATCTACTGCAAATTCTTTTCTATGGTAGGTCAAGGACTACAACACTAACTGAAGCAAATAAAAGCTTTTTCTGGGACGCTTAAGGCTGCGTATTTGTGTGAATGTAAAAGCATTGCTCTTTATGGCCACAAATTTATTTTTATTAATTAGGTTCATTCATTTTTACCATTTTAGTTAGTTTTATTCCTGGCGGCTTTCTTGCGGCGCTTCCGGTGTGGCAATCTTCCTCGTGTCGCTCAAAAGTTTCCTGGCTATGCTGCTGAGAAGGTGATCTGGGAATCCGGCGGCAGAAAGACGCCGGACTTGCACGGTGAAACCCGTCTGAACGGTGTTTCCGCAAGACCGGACCAGTGCATTCTTCATAACGGACGTGCCACCGGATTCCCAGATCACCTTCTTAACAGCATAGCCAGCAAACGTTTGAGCGACACGAGGAGGATTGCCACACCGGAAACGCCGCAAGAAAGCCGCAAGAAAAAAGCAGTAATTCCATACATTCATGGTGTCAGCGACAAACTCATAGATAGTAGGACGGTCGGGTGTACAGCTGCTGTTCTCTGCCCCCAACAAACTGGGTGGGCTCTGCAGGAGAGTGAATGTAGATCAAGCAGCGGAAAAAGGATGCAAGGTAAATCACACCAAGCCCTTTGTCGAATGCCAGGACGCGGTGGTCTTAGAGATCCCCTTGGTGCCTTGTGGCAAGTCGTACGTGGGACAAACCGGGCGGTGCATCAACGACAGGTTAAGGAAGCATGCCAACTCACTGAAGACCGGCACGGGCAGCATGCTTGCCCAACACGTCAAGGCTTGCCGATGTACACCACAGCTCGGCAAATGTAGTATCTTACGAAGATACAAGGGCAAGCGCACGCGCGAAATCTGTGAAGCGTTTGCGATACACAAAAGAGGAACCTAGTGTGTAAGCACCCCTTCAGTAGCTCTCCTGGAAAAAGAAAAATCATACGTGTAAAGATAGCGTCTTTCATTGTTTGTGACTTTCCCTCTGTTAGCAAGTAACCTAATTCATTCACTGATCATGCGCGCGGGTACTCTTTGATAACATTTCGCCTATATATTTTGTTCTTTGATTTCAAATAAACAGTTGTTAGTCAGTGCTTGTGTAGTCTTCGTCTTCCCTTTGTCCCGTGCTTCGCGCTGTTTTGTTAAAGTTATGTACCAACTTGCCCAACTACAAGCCCTGCCGTAGCCACACTCTTCTGGAAGACAAATATGTAGCCTCTTGTCCAGTGGGCAGCGCCCAGGTGCCTCCGACGCCTCCCCCTCGGTGGATCCTCGCCAGAATATTCTGGCAATGGGCAGCCTCCGTTTAGGCTGTCTATTGCCCCGTCCTACTGCCATCCGTCCACAATCGTTTTTAAAGCAAAGCATTACTACTTTCGACCAGCGGTTTCGCGGAGGATACGCAAGTTAACCTTTTAACCGGAGACACACCCCCGGTGACACACCCCTCGAAGCGCATCGCGTGATTCGCCGGGCCTGCTGACGGCGCTGCTCCAAGTTTTATGTATTTCTGCTCGCTTAGTGGCGGTGGCCGCGACTGGAGCGGCCGCTCAGCTGACCGGTAGCCGGCCAAACGCACAGCCTCCCGCGCATGCGTCGCTAGGTTGTCTCTGGCTATGTCACTCATCTGGCGCCGCGTTCGCCGAAAATGGAAGCGAGGCCGGGACTCCTTCTGTGAGCGTTGCGCGGGACCGAACGGCTTTGGGCCATCATCGGCAATATTTTATTCATTTCAGTTATTGCATACTGCGCCCAAGCAGGTGGGCACAGTACAAGAAAAACGTACATATACAGGCACTCAAGTCAGGCGAAAAGGAAAAAGGAAAAAGGAAAGAATTCGACACACAAGAACAGGTTTACAGACCCAAATAATACACAGTTAACGAATCAACCAAAGTGAATCATTAGGCAGAGTCTTTTAGGAAGTTCCATTCTTCCACTGTTCGTGGACAAAAAGAAAATTTAAATGTATCTGTCCGTGCAAATTAAGGTGTTAGGGTTCCGGGGTGGTGTCTCGTATGTCTTGTCGATATGGTTGTCAGGTACTGCGTCGGGTCTAGTGCTGTTTGTCTGTGAAGAAGGTGGGAAAGAAAATCAAGCCTTAATGTCTTCCGTCCTGACTGAAGGAGTTCAATGCCATTAGCTTTAATTACATCAGAAGGCGAATCAGTTGGACGAAGTTTAGAGGAGGAGGAGGAATAACTTTATTGTTTGCCCAGGATGGGGTCAGGGGTGGGGTAGGCTAGAAGTCCCTTCTCCCCCTCTTCAGCCAGCGGCCAGGAGCCCCTGCTCCTTGGCGGCGGCCTCGGCCATCCGGACAGCCCAAGATTGCGACTCGGCGTCCGAGCTGAGCAGTATCGTCTCCCACTGCTCCGGTTGTAACTTATCATTCTTCTTGCTTTATCTGTGGTGGTGATGGCAGGGCAGGCCCATAACATGTGTTTAAGGTCAGCCCTTCCTGTGCAGTTTTTACATCTGTCGCTGTGCAGATCTGGGTAATAGTGATTGTACAGTACGGGGTTGGGGTACATCCCCGTCTGCAGTAATCTCCACGCAACTGATTGCTTTTTATCTAGTGTTTTGTGCACCTCTGGGTATTTTAGCCTCCCCAGTCGGTAATGATCGATAATTTCTCTATATGTGACCATGCGTTCACTGCCGTTTCTGGGCGAGGGCTGCTCCGTGGTGCTTCTTTGCGCTAAGCTCGGCCGGTTAGTCCTCGAGCTAGGTTGTGAGCATCCTCGTTGCCGGGTAGGGCTGTGTGACCTGGTGCCCATATTAGTTGTACTCTTCTGAGCCTTTCTCCCCTATATCCATTCATAATTTTCAGCGCTTCAGCGGATATGCGTCCTCTCGAGAAGTTTTCTGATTGCCGTCTTGGAGTCGCTGATTATATATCTTGCTCGGTGGATGCTAGCGCCAAGGCAATGGCAGCTTCTTCCCCAGTCTCAGGGGGCTTGCGCGGTCTGAACCTGATGTTATCAAATGGCCGTGCTGGTTAACCGCCGTTATTGCCATGGCAGTGCGGTCCGAGTATTCAGCAGCATCAGACGTATATCACCTCCCCGATTTTTTCAAAGCGCTTGTGGATAGCTTTGGCCCTTTCTTGCCTGCGTGCTTGGTTATGCACTGGGTGCATATTCCTGGGGTAAAGGAGGAATGTGCAAATGTGCTCGTTTCTTCGGGGGAAAATGTCAACTTTATTTCCATGTTGCGAATCATAACCAATGCTTAGGGATCGCAGCACATGTCTTCCAGTCTGACTTTTTGTGAGCCGGCCCCAAACTGGGAGATTTGTTGGGCTTCGATTAGCTCGTCGAGCGAATTGTGCAGCCCTAATGCATCGAATTTGTAGGTCGGCGTTGTTATGGGTATGCCTAAGCTTGTTTGTATACTTTTCTAATCAGATGTTGATCTTTGTTCTTTCGTATGTCTTGAGTGAGAGGAATGGTGCTACGTAGACCACCCTACTGAGGACGAAGGCCTGAACCAGATCGATTAATCGGCTTCTTTGATTCCTTGGTGTCTATTGGCGACTCTGGAAATCAATCTGGTCGTTTGGAGTACGCTTTTTCTAGCATCCTGAGCGCTTCGGTGTTGTGGCCATTCGCTTGAATTCGCAGTCCCAGGACTTTGATCATCGGCACTATTGGTAGGGCCCACCTTTTGCTTGTAGTTCGATCGTAGATTTATATGACCCTTTTTCCCTTCTCCCCCTGTTTGCCTGATATAGTATTTTCTGATTTTTCTGGCGAACATACGAGACCCCTTGGTTGAGTATCTCTATAGTATTATTGCTTCCTGTAAGGTGTCTTGTATTGCCCATCACTGCCGCCGGTTACCCAGAGCGTGAGGTCATCTGCGTAGATGCTGTGGTGTAGGCCTTCTATTTTCTTCAATTCCGCGGGCAGTCCGATCATGGCTATGTTGAACAAGAAGGGGGAGAGTACAGACCCCTGCGGTGTTCCCCTCGCCCCCAGTTCGAGTTCGTTCGATTCAATGCTGCCGATTTTTTTTTTTGCCGTTCTGTCAGAGAGGAAATCCCTCACGTAACTGTACGTCCTAGACCCAATTCCTAGCATCCCGAGGTTTTCCAGGATGGCACTGTGGCGCACGTTATCGAATGCCTTCGTCAGGTCTAGGCCTAGGATGGCTTTTGTGTCTCTCGATGATGTGCCATTTCCGTCTACGATCTGATGTTTGAGCTGAAATAGGACGTCTTGAGTTGATAACTTTGGCCTAAAGCCGATCATAGGGGCGGGTATAAATCCTTGTCTTCCATGTATTTATTGAGTCTTCTGAGTACGAGGGTGCTCCATAAGTTTTCCCCAAAGCACGAAGTCAGGGAAATGGGTCTTGGGTTTCTCTAGCCCTAACTTCTTTCCTGGCTTGGGAATCATGATGATGGTGGCCGTTTTCCATTGCTTCGGGATGCTTCCCATTTGCCCCTTAGATTCAAATACTGTGCTAGTGCTTCTACGGAATCGTCATCGAGATTTCTTATAATTTTGTTTGTAATCCCATCCTGGCCCGGTGCAGATTTTGTACGAAGGTCCTGGATGGCTTCCCAGACCTCCGTGTTGTAATGGGGCGGTCGAGTTCGGGGTTTGGAGTTCCCTCGTACGGTTTGAGGTTCTCCTTCGGGTTTGATCCTATGTTCTGTTTTTGATTTCTTCTAAAGGTCCTTGTCCGATCTTGGATAATCATGTATGATCTTGCTCGGGTTGTGTCTCTGGGTGGTCTTGCTTTCCCTGGGAATCTATCAGGTAGCGAAGTATATTCCGGGTTTTTCCCAAGTCCCATTTCCGAGTCCATTCTATTGCATGTGCTGTACCAATTCTGGCGGGTCAGTTCGTTTGCATACTCTTCTATTTCCCTATTTAAATACGCTATTCGCCTTCGTAGGTTGCGGTTTAGCTTCTGTTTGTTTTAACCGTCTCTGAAGGCTTTGTTTCGCCTCCCACATGTGCAAGAGTTTGGTGTCGGCTTGCTGGAGCTCAGCTTCTTCGGGTATCGTTTTCGTCCCCTTTTCTTGCATGTGTGTGCAGCTGCTCTACAAATTCCTCAATGTCTGTTAACATCCTGCCTCTTCCGATATCTCCCGTTCGGCTGCCCTGATTCTTCTAAATTTTCCCCCAATTTGTAATCTTGATTAGGTTTCCTCTTTTGTGAGGGGGTGGGCCCGCTGTAGCCGTGTGGCCACTATGAAGTGGTCACTGCCCAAGTTTTCCAGCGGGTTGATCCACTGGGGGTCTTTAAACCCAAAATTTTTTGTGAAGGTCAAGTCCGGTGTCGTGTCCATGCTGACGCTGTTGCCTAGTCTAGTGGGGTACGTTGGGTCGGTGGCTAGAGAGAGGCCAGCTATTTGGGCGTCTTGCCATAGGTTCCTTCCCTTGGTCGTCTCCCGTTTGTAGCCCCAGGCGGAGTGGTGCGCATTAAAGTCCCCCGTTATGATCAGGGCATTTCTCTTGGTTTTTGTTTATCACCTTGCGGGAAAAGCTTTGCAAACTTGTGGTTATTACGGGGGTGCTGTACACGTTGAGTATAAACATACTTCCTTCCCCTCTTTTTTTGGTTGAAAAGATTTCGGTGAGGACATGGTCGATTTTCTATGCCTGTGTCGTGTTGTATTACTGGGGAGATTGCGCTTGATGAGGGTGGCGACCACCGGTTTCTTACCGCTATCGCACAGGGGTGTTCATTTTCCCGGGCCGAAGGTTTTTTAATTTGGTAGTTTGGCTGGGCATCCCGTTTCTTTTCAAGCAGATTACATCGGGGCTTTCCTCTAGTGGCTATTAAGTATAAATTGATTTTGATTTCCTCCCCCTTCCTCCCGGGAAACCCCTGCAATTCCATTGCCATATAACGTATCTGTTGTAGCGATTATTGGACATAAGTGAGGGTTGAGCGGTTTTAAGGTTTATTCTGGTACTTTCTGTCACGGGTGGCCTGGCGTAGGGCTTGGTCGTTTTGATGGGACCGATTTGTCCCCTGCCTCCTTCACTGAAGCGGGCATTTTCTAGTGCAAAAAATTTTCGCTGTTATGCTTCCCTCAAATTTTGTAAGCATGTTCTCAAACTTTTCCTCAAACTGTCGTAGTCTACTGTTTACAGTTCCTCGTCAACAGTCTTTGCTTGAAGGGAATGGGCTGTTTTTTTCTGCTTGCTTGCTTAAAGGGGTTTTGGCCCTCCTTTTCGGAGGGGGAGATTCCGTACCTGGGTTCCCTTCTGTCGTATTTATCGGCATGTGTCTATCAGGTTGCGTTGCAACTTCCATCTTTGTTCCCTCCTCGACAGACTCAGTTGATGAATGATTCTTGTTGGCTTTTTTTAAAGGGTTAGATCTCTGCCTTTTAGTGCCCTGTTTTCTGCCATCACTATCTCTAACATTTGTCGAATTTTAGTGATTTCCGACTGGTTATCTGACTGGCTTTGATTATTGATTTTGTGTGTGCGTGTGGAGCCGTGGGAGATGACACCAGCCCCCGCTCACCTTATTTTGTTGGGGCTCTTCTTTTTGTTGACATTCCCCTTTCCCCGCCTCGCTGGTCCCGAGGTTTGGGCTTGGATTTCGACCTTGACCTCGACCTTGATCTCGAATCGCTCCTCTGCCGGGGCCGGTCGTCATCTCTCCGCTGTCGGGACGTCGACCTCGAGCTGCGCCCATCAGGAGCCGCGGGCGGGTTTTGTGTGCCGCCTGCGCTGCTTCTCTTTCCGTGTTCCCGTGGCCTCCATTGCCCCTTGCGTTTTCTCGGGAGGGTAGACGTGGGAAAGAGCCAGACCGGTCTCTTCCGTGGTCTTCTGTAATTCCCCTTTCCCGGCACCGGTTTTCTGAGAATTCCCAAAAAGCTGTCGCCTGCGCTGGGCTGGTTGTGCGGGTTTACTTTCTCTTCCAAGAGTTTTTCCTCTCCCACTGTCCTTCTTGAGTAAAAACGGCATTTTGGGAGCGTTGGGACATTTTTTGTCGCCAGTTCGGTGGTCTCTGCCGCAAAGCGCGCACTTGGGGTCACACTTGTGCTTTTCTTGCGGGTTCTTGGCTCCACAGTCCCTGCAGATCTTGTTTTCCGGAGCGGGGCACACGTCAGTCCTGTGGCCGAGTCTTCCCACGTCTCGCATACCTCGTGCTTCTTCTTATGCAGATAACACCGATATTCTGCGCCTCTGTAATAGACGTAGTATGGCACAGCCTCTCCCTCAAACACGATGACTGCCGAATTTGTTCGGCCCATTCTTCTAGCCTGAAGAATCTTCGGGTTTCGTTTTTTAACCAAGCTTCGAGTAATGTCGTCGTCACTGTCGCTTTCCGGTATTTGTGGATTACGCCTTTGGAGGTGTCTTCAGGCGGAGCTGCGTATGCCAAACTTCGTGAAGGTGTTTGCCAAACGGGATTGCCTTGATTGCGTTGTATTTCACAGCCCTCTCCCTGCTTGGGGTGCTTGCGACGATTATGTTTTTTTTCGCGTTGATTCGAAGAGTATCTTCCTCCGCTCCTTCCGCCGTTAGTTTCGTGGCGCGAAGTATTCCGTCGCGGAGCATCGCTTGGCTGATCTTGGAAAATCTAGGCCTTCCCTCCGGGCGAAGCACGATCTTGATGTCTTCACGCCGGGAACTGCGGCTGCCGCGCAGGGCGAGGCGGCTTGCGTTGTCGTTGTCGAGAACGCGAAGCCCCGCTGGAGGATTCGGGTTCGGCGCCCCCCCCTGTCCCTTGCCTGTCCCTTGCTTTGGGCTCAACTGGAGTAGAGCTCGAGCGCTTCGTTGTCGGTGGCTCGTCAGCCAGCCCGCCCCCACTTTTAAGCTCTTCGGGGGAAATTGACTCACCCTCTACTTCGACGACTTCCATTGGCCTTCCGGTTCCCGGGGGATGAGTTCCAAAGAACGCTGAAGTCGTCGACGACACTCGCCAAAAGGGGAGCGGCAGCCGCGGTGGCCGCCACCCTCCTCGTGCGGAGCCGATGTTCCAAAAGGCGTAGCGAGCTCCGGGTCGCCCGGGGTGAAACTCCCTCGCAAATGTCCACACACGGCTCAACCTTCCGAAACATGTATCCACGGGTAGCATTTACCTTCAGGACACACTATTCAGGGATGTTTGCAGGTAGATTCCAGATTCACGCCACGCAAATGCAAAAAACTGCAGAGCCCATGTGAGTTGCGTTCGCTCCACTCGGCCCCCTGGTGGCATCCCACGAAGTTTAGAGTATGTATAACTTACAGCTTTTCTTTGGATTCTTTCCAGTTTATTGACGCTAGGGGGTCTGTTTGTGAGTTTTCTTTTTTCGACGTGGGACAAATTTAGAAACAGTGTCACACATTTTCTTAAACCGTGGCCAGAGAGCGCATAGGTCATCATTGGCAAAATCAACAAGACCGGTCTCCCAAAAAAATTATGGACGCGTTTCTGCACGGGGGTAGTCTTTGAAAGACCGCATTGACAGCGTTTGTTATCACCACGTTTGAACAGTGGGACGAAAAGGCCCACAAGATAGTGATCAGAAAATCCGGCTTCGATAGACACGGCATATTCGCTGAACACACGATTGAAAAATATCAGATCTAAAACTAAACTGCAAGAACATTGAGCACGCGTTGGTTCGCGAACCAGCTGAGCCAAATCATGAGGGAACACAATACTGAACATAATGATAGCATGCTCATCATTCTGGTGACCAGCGTGCCTTAAGTTCCAGTTAATATTTGGTAGATTGAAGTCACCCACAAGAAGAATTTTGTTTGTGATATTGAGACGTATGTAGCCGAAGTTTGCTTAAACGAGCCATGATGAGAAAACACAATTTTGGTTCATTCAAAAGATTGTCTCGTTAGAATCATACTGACACACTTTTAACGTAAACGTCGCTCAAATAAGCTACATAATTAGGAAAAACGGGAATGGTCATGCGACCTACCAGCTCATTTCCCGCAACAGAACCTATGATGTCACATGAGCTAAGCTCTGCGATTGGCGGAGGCTGGCACGAGCAGACGCAAGTTAGGTAGAGCTTACAAACTAGACGAACGAGCGATTTGCGCTAAAATTTAGTGCGCATTCTTTACAAAGCAATAAGAATGATGGAACAAACAGTGGAAGTTACGAAAGCACTTTAAACATAGAAGTACTGATGCGTACTGCTGTTGGTACGGGCGCGAGCTATGCTTGGTTTAGCTGCACAGCACTAGGGGGCCCTTGGGGTTGTCTCAGACGACACTGGCCGATTGACGCAAGAACGGTGTCTTACGTGACCCCATTTGTCGAGCGAGCACTGTTTCAGGGAACAAATTTTTTTCTCCCAGAACAAAAACAAGCCAGGTTAAATGCGGGCAAAAACAAACCAAACGCTTGCCACGGTATGGCGGCGCCATCTAGGTTACGGAACGTAAAGAAACGCGGGAACAAACCAACACCGCTGTACAGGGTGGAGACAACCTTTGAAGGGTCCCGTGTCGCCGCAATTGGGCCAACGGGCTCAACGCGTTTTCTTTTCGTTTTCCCACGGACCTTGCAACGCGAAACAGACAATATGATTCAAAAACTTCTTCAGAAACCGCGTTGCGGCGATAATTTTAGCGCGGTTTTGACACAATGCCTTGCTTCGGCGGCGAGCGAGAAACCGAAAATGGCGCCGCCACGTATACGTGTCTCTACCCTGTACGGCGGATGCGTGAATGAAGGTACTCTAGGCTGCAGAGCGGTCGGTTCCTGTGATGTCATTTGGGACCACGAAAACGCATGATTGAGCGGGAAAATCAACATTTTAACCTAAATTGTTTAATTTCTCAGTGAAGAAAGCACCATTTGTATCCGGACAAGCGCTGGGGGCACTATAAACCCCGAAATCTTTTGAATAAAACCAACTTGCATTTTCTCTTCATGGCTCCCCTAAGTATTCAGGGGGCGTGTCAGGAGGGCGGTTAATCGCGTATAAAATAAAATACTGAACCCAAAAAGAAAACTTAATGCACAAGCACTCCAAGTCGGCAATATCGTCCAGCAATATGGCTTCAATCTGTTGTTTAATTAGAACCGCCACACCGCCACCCCTAGAGGCACGGTCTTTGCCAAAGACTTTGTAGTTCGGTGGGAATATTGTATCATCACTTATTTCGTTGCGTAGCCATGTTTCTGTAATTACTGTGACATGCGGATCATGTTGGAGTAAAGTGATTTCAAGGAGGCCAGTTTTATTCACAATGATGCGGGCATTTGCATTAACAAGGCGTAAGTTTTTGTTTCTGTTGCTGAATAGGGGTTGATCGTTCCTGTCATCATATTCGCTAGGTACATGAAAGGGGCATCATTCAAGAGTCTGGCGTTGACAGTGACTGGTGGTGTCGCCTCGTCATGGGGGGCCTTGGTTTAAGTCATTTTTTTAATCAGTTTTCTTTTATTCTTGACATCATCCCACATTTAACATTGCTTATTAATGTAGAGTTTATCAAAAGCCAACGACACTTTTTTTCTTATTCAATCGGTTCGGTTTTGCACTCTCCCAGAGCTTCTTTCTGACATCTCTTATTTTCCGCGAAAAGTCTTTGCCAATAGAAATTCCCGTGTCCTTAGGTTTAGCTCCCCTTTTCTGTATCTGTGCTTTGCTCCTGAAGTCAAGAAGCTTAAAAATGACAGGCCTAGTCTTATCTGGTGCCGATTTACCCAAGCGATAAATACGTTCGATCGCTACTGGTTCAAGCTCGACGATATCTGCAATTACTTTGCGATTACCTGCCGCTTCAAGGGTTTCGCTATTTTCGTCCTTTTGTTCAGGTAATCCGTAAATTACCAGATTGTATTGCCTGCTGTGATTCTCCAGGTCATCAATTCGCCTTTAGAGCGTTTTAATTACAGAATTCAACATCCCTATTTCATTCTGGCAGCTAGCGACGCTATTTGCTAGTCTATTCAGTGCCTCTAATGTTTTGTCAATATCACCCAGTCGTTTTTCCTTGATTTCTTTAATCTCAGCGGCAATTTCATTCCGTTGCTTTGCTATTTTTGCAAGCTCAAGACCAGGATTAACTTCAATGTCACCCGCCAATAACAGCAACTCCATCAAGAACGAAGCAAGCTCATCAATAACTTCACATAGCCGAGGGCACGGCAGCACCAAATGGTCTATCAGACCAGAAGCACTTTCCGTGGCGTCTCACCTGCGTGAAGAACACATGCGGATTGTCCAGCAGCCGCATGCTGGTGGTGCCGCCGTGCCCAGTGACCGCCGTCGACGAGGTTCACCCTTTTATAATCTATTCCTGGGGTGGCGCCGCCACATCAAAGGTTAACCAGATGAACCCAAGAATCAACCAGACTAACCCAAGCTTTTCTTTTGCATATCCAAGGTTAGCTGAGGTAAGCCACAACCATTTTTTGGTAGCCTCAAGTATCGCCAAGGTGGGGCATTTTGCGTCCTTCCCCCCATCCCGTGCGACTCGCGACTGGCTGCTTCTCGTCCCCAAATCACGCATCCTAGCCAGAATATTCTGCCTGGCAGGCAGGCAGGCAGGCAGGCGGGTGGTTAGTTTACTGGCAAGGGGGCAGTCTCTTTGGCGGGCAGGAGAGCCTGCGGGCCCGCCATCTTTTCTCGGGATCCATCAAATGTCAACTCATGCACACGCGCACGCACCCTCTGTTTTCGCACAATGAGGCAAGAACTTTTGCATTGCAAATAAATCGGTTGTTCTGCTAGGATTTTCATGGCCCCCTAGTTTTAACGGCACTTTTTTAGCTTTAACACAAAATCATTAGCAGTGCTAGAAGTCTGTAACAGTCCGGCGTCGGCGTCAACCTCCGGCTGTCAAGCGGGGCAAGTGCACATGGTGTGTAGAGCGATTTCCTCCTGCTCATCTTTTGTCTGCTGACAGACAAGTTAGAAAGAAAGAACGGCTATAATGACTCAATCGACGGCGTGTATAAGACGGCATAGGATAGGGAACCACAGCAGGTAGGAACTTGCTAATGGTGCTTCAGCGACAGGTGACAGCGATTAGGCTCTAGGAAAGATAATAGTTTAGTGAGGTCACAAGCAGAAGTAGTGATTACTCATTGAAAGAGAGAAAATTACTTTAATTATATCGAGGAAAAGTTTCAGAGCGGCGTCCGCATTCAAGGCAGCCGAGTCGACAGGAGTTGCCTTCAAGAACAGCTGATCTTCCAGACCGGAGCTCGCCAAGTAACTCCACCAAATCTCAATTGAAGCGTGGAGGTTGGGTAGATCTACGGTACACTTGTCGCAGCCGCCTGCTATGTGTATGAGGTTCCCAGGCTCTCCACAGAAGCGACAAATGGAGAGAATTGTGCCCAGTCAAAGAGGTCAAGTATTGTGGTGTATGGGAATGTGTTAATCCGCAGCGCGCGGAATAATCTTTCTTGGTTAATCTGAAGCGATTTGTGCCTGGAGGAATACGTTCTACGGGCGAGCCTATAGTACTGAGTAATTTCCTGGCATGCGACTGCAGGATGCATACGCTCGGGCTTGGCTTCATCAGAGCTGGCTAAGGGGGTTCAATCTCGATCCACGATGTTGGTGATCTTGTTTGCCAGGGATGCCAGTATGAGCTGTTGCCCATACAATCCTGGCTGGTCTCGTTGGTGGTCTCTGATCAATCTCTGATTGAAGTGTTGTAACGTGGAATCCACCGTTCACAAAGTTGCGCTACGCCTGCTAAAGAGTCTCTTGCGAGAGTTTCGGCGCCGCTTTGGCTAAGCGCACGTGCAATCGCGTCTTCCTCAGCTTGGAGTGGGCTGTGTTCGGAGGTTGAGATGCTACACCTGTGGAAGGATGCAGAACGGTAGCAGAAGAAAAAGGGGGTATCGAAGAATGCTACCAGGTGTCTTTCGCATCAAACGAGTTCATCATTCCTCATTTTTTCCTTTCAGTTGAGTTGCTCCCTACAGTATCTCCTCATATATATATACACTGTTTTGAAAACCCTTCGAAGAATATAAAATATGCATTAGGAAATTATTTATTAACTTCAGTACGAGATGTCAATCTTACGCTAGAAACAACATAACAGCGCAATACATGCGTAAAAACGGACCTTTTGCACAATTCAGGTGGTCGTCACATAACTTTCCGGCTACTTTGTGCGTAACTAAATTTCCTGATTGGTGCAGAAGGAGAACGCTACGAAATTTCCAAATGCCAAGGACCCGAAACGTATCATGCTTGGTCCGACCCTCTAATCAACATGAACTGACCAGCTAATTCCTCTAATCCAAATTAATCAACACACCAGTCTGACTAATTCACAGTAGCTCATTCACTGATCTCGCTAATTCACCCCACTCTACGCGCTAATCTGCATTAATTGACTTTAACCCTTCCCCACTTAATTTTAATGTTGATCAGATTCAAGATAACATCAAAATGCTATCGCATATACTTTAATAGTGGAATGAGAAGGCCCCAAATTTTTTTCGGATTCTCATGATCTCTTAAGCCAAAGGACACAACTGCACTGTACAAGAAAACGTAACTGTGTCTGTGTCTTAGTGCTCTGTGTGCATAACTGCCCGTTCAAACTAAAATAAGTGGAAGATAAGGATTTATTGTTGATGGTGTCCCTGAAGGCCTTCACAAGCGTACATGGATGCATTCGAATTACCAACACATCAATTGCCCGATTTTAAACATCTTGCAGATAGAAACCATGAAGACTGTTCAATATGTTGCCTCGGAATGTGCGTTATGACTAAAGGTACACTATATGTAAACGATAATTGGGGGGGATTGGCAGTACCTAACGCTAAGTGATAGTATATACGGACAAATTTACATTAAATTGATGGTAATAAGAACAGAACCTGATGAGCCTCGGGAACTGCAGACGATGCGAAATATTTTGTGGTGCTGTCTGGCTAGTGGTAAAAAGAAACTCCCACCTCCCCTCGCGGGACCCCTGTGTAGACGCGACGCATAGGGGATTCATGTTGCAGCGTTGGACAGGGGAGGAACGGCGCTGGAACGATGGAGCGGAGCGGCGCAGGCACCGTGTTTTATAGCGCGCATAACGGTGAGGGGACGCACCGGTGCCAGTGCGTGTGCCACGGCTATGACGCAACACAATCCAACACGATCCACTTAATTCCAATCCAAATCCAATTCAATCCAAGCCAAGCCAAGCCAAGCCAAGCCAATCGAATCCAATCTAATGCCCCTCGCGAGAGAGAGTGTTCGCAATCGGAGAGGAGAGGGAGTGAGCGGCGGATAGCGCAGCTGGCGTGGCGAGGAGAATGGGGGAGGGGCGGACGCCGACAGCAACGCCGACGCCGGATGCAGGGACAAGGCGAGTGAATGAGATGCAGTCGCATCTAAAATATCTTCAGACGAAAGGTAAGGTACTGAACGGGAAAACTAGAAATCACCGTTTGAGGCCCCGGAACCGGTTCGGAACGGTTCCTTCAATTCGTTCCGGTTCAGGTTCAGTCCCAAAATGGCGGAAAAAATACGGTCCCGGTTCAGTTCCAGTTCCGGGCTAAAATTCAGTTTCGGTTCCGGTTTTCGGTTCGGTTCCGGTTCATGTTCGACACCCTGGTGGCAACAAACATGGCCGCCACCTGATCTGGCTGCTACCAACGCGCTCATCGCGCATCGCTGATTGTTTCCCTGGTTTATTTTGCGCTATCAGCTGGGTCCCAATCTATTCATTCTATCTGTTGTGGCTCTAAACAAGGACGTTAACGCGGGGATATGGTTTGAGATTGGTGCCAGATTACGGGAAGTTGCCCGACTCGAAAAAAAGTTCATTGAAATGTGGGGCCTACGACTTCGGTGTGGTTTGTCCTTGAGTGCAAAATACGGTGCGCGCGTCTATAATCTGGTTCGTGAAATGAATTTTTTGGCTCGTTGTGGTGCTATAAAATGCTGAGGTACTGCTGTGCTTCGAAGTGCGATCGCGAGCCTCGGGGATGGAACGGTCGACCCGAAAGTTGCGGGCTGTGCTGCGGCGCCGCGACCTGTTAAGGCTGCGCCCAATAGCTGCAGGACTACACGGTTGCCATAGAACGCGACTATAACACTTGATGTATGCAAAGTGAAATTTAATGCCAAAATATAGGTGGCTAAACAGTAACTCTACTCAAGTGACCAAAGGGTGAACCTGCGCCCCGTGGACAGAAACGGGTAGGCTGGTTGGGCTATGCGACCGTTTGCTCGAAGTTGCTCAACTGTTACCGTGACTACAGTTGTCCGTACAACGCAGCCTGGGATTACAAAAATAATAATTTTAGCATTGAAACGGCCAAAAAATGCCACAATTGCGGAGCCCTTAAATTTGATAAGAGTGTTAGCAGTCCGTCTGTTCCGTCGTGTACGAAGTTACCGTGCTGACTGGGACTCGTCTTGGCACTTGGGCATTCGTAGCAGTAGGGGGATTAGTTCCGGGGGCCTGCCTTCGCCTTCTCCGCAACTCCTCGCCCTTCCGCGAGTGAACAGGCGCAGACCGGTCCTGGTCAAGCCGGTAACAAAGTAACCAACAGAACAGACGGACTGCTAAAACTCTCTAATGTTAACGGCAGTTTTGTTGTCAGTGTTGCGTGCATCCGCAACACAATATCACCAGTTAGGAAAAAGGTAGTGGAGTTAGTACTTTATGATACTCCTAAATACTCTTTCAGGTAATGCTGTTTCAGTTTTCTGTGTATTCAAAACTGATTGAAATGTGCACTTGTTCCTGCAAATTGCTGAAATAATGATTTTTAAGCTCACAAGACGATGTATTAAATGTCCCTAACTGCTCCAAATCAAGATTCTTCTGCTCCAAAATCGAAATTTTGCTGCTCCGAAAACTGCTCCCAAATCTGTTTGGGCTGTCTCACCCCTGGTCTTGTGAATTATTATGGAAAGTTCGTGCCCAACCTTTCCAGTGTTGTCTCGCCCCTTAATAGGCTTTTGCGAAACGACGTTCCCTGGTCATGGAGCGACCAGTGCGAGTCAGCCTACCGGAAGGTGAAGGGTCTCCTGTCGGCGCCCCCAGTGCGGATGCATTACGATCCCACCGCTCCACTGCAACTATCATGCGACCCCTCAGCGTATGGGATCGATGCGGTGTTGTCACATGTGGATGCCAAAGGCCAGTGTCGTCCTATTGCGTACGCACCACGTACGCTCTCTAAGGCAGAAACTGGCTACAGCCACATAGAGAAGGAAGCGCTTGCCTTTTTTTTTTGGAGTGAAGAGGTTTCACTACTACCTGTATGGACGCACCTTCGTCCTCGTTACGGACCACAAACCTTTGCACACAATCTTGGGCCCGAAGACATACATTGCAACGATTTCTGCAGCGAGGCTGCAACGTTGGGACGTTCTTCTGTCTGCTTACACGTATAATTGATTGATTGTGAGGTTTAACGCGCGTACGCAACACAGACGATGAGGCGCGCCGTAGTGGAGGACTCTAGATTATTTTCACCACCTGGAGATCTTTAACGTGAGCCAAAATCTCGAACACACGGGCGTTTGTGCTTTTCGCCTCCATCAGAAAAGCGACCACCGTGGCCGGGAACCGCACCCGCGACCTCGTGCTCAGCAGCGCAACGCCTTAGCCACTGAGCCACCGTGGTGGGTGCTTACACGTATACGCTGAAGTTCAAGTCATCGGCAGAGAATGGAGATTCCGACTGTTTGTCACGCCTCCCAGGTCCTGATTACAGCGAAGAGCCTTGAGAAGAGATGTTTTACGTTTTGCGTTTCAGTACATTGCCTGTGAACTGTCGGGACGTGGCGCGTGAGACTTGCCGCGACCCTGTGTTAAAGAGTGTTTCATTACGTGCTGAGTGGTTGGCCGGATCGCGCTCCAAGCGACGAACTGAAACCTTTTTTCCACAGACGGTGCGAGTTGTCTTTGCGCCAGGGATGCCTCGTGCTTGGTACCCGTGTGGTCATTTCTAAGCGCTACCAGTACTTCATGCTCGGAGAACTTCATCAAGGACACCCTGGCATAGTCAGAACCAAGGAGTGGGCGAGAAGTTACGTCTGGTGGCCCACCATTGACCGCGACATTGAATGGCAAGTGAGCGCATGCCAATCTTGTCAGTCGCAACGTAACTTGCCCTGCCCCTCTCCACTGCACCCATGGGCCTGGCCTACCCGACCATGGGAGCGTGTTCATGTAGACTTTGCAGGACCTCTCAAAGGGACTATGCTACTCGTTGTGATTGACGCGCATTCAAATTGGCCAGAAATGTTTCTAATGAAGCAAATGTCAGCTGAAAAAACGATCAGTTGCTTGCGCGATTTGTTTTGCCGCTTCGGGTTTCCCGAGACTCTCGTCTCAGATAACGGGCCGAAGTTTACATCAGCAGAATTTTCTGGGTACATGCGTAGTATAGGTACGCGTCATATTCGAACAGCGCCTTATCATCCAAGTAGCAACGGTCAAGCACAGCGCTTTGTTCAATCACTGAAAGCATCGCGGCGAAAATCTGCAGGGCTATCAGTGCAGTCCGCTCTTGCAGATTTAGTTTTGGCATACCGTAACACCCCCCACACTACAACAGGGGAAGCTCCAACATTGTTGCTTCTAGGAAGACGCCTCCGCACCCGACTCGATGCGGTCAAACCGTCGATTCAAGCAAAGGTAGCAGCAACACAGTTCACCCAGACTCTCCGCAGAGGCTCTCTCGCAGAGGCTCTCCCTCTCGCACTTTCACACTATCCGCAAAGTGTAAAACGGCGAAATTTCAGGCGTGGAGAGAAATGGTTGCCGGGGATAATTCTCGCTCGTACGGGACCTGTGACTTACAAATCGAGTGTCTTGACCCCTCGTGGTGTGTTTCACTGGACTCGTCACAGGAACCACATCGTTCGCGTGCCGTCCGAGAAAGACAAGTCCGCTCCATTGGAGCCCATCGACAGCAGCGGTGCCCAGCGTCAGCCTGCCGCGGGTCAGTACGTTCAACCGGCCCCCGTGCACCCACCGCCGCAGCGGAGATACCCCCTTCGACGGAGGCAGCCGCCGGGCTATACTCACCATAGTTATGTTGTCATAAATTAAGTCCAGAGGGATGTTGTATCGCGCGCCTTTGGCCCACGTGACATGTCGTCACCACACTCTCGGCCTCGGCTCCCCTCTCAGTGGTTATATATACAGCTCGCCTACTAGCGAGCCCTATTTTTTGTTTCACCCGTTTGTCACGATGGAATAAACCGATCCCGTTCCCGCCACGTTCGTGTGCCGCCCCGTCTTTCGTCCTGGCATAAACACAACACCTCCCGCCGCTGGTCATCGGCACCGCCACGTTCTTCGCTGTAGGACCATAACGCTGGTGTGGAGCTTCTCGGCGCACAAAGGACAGCAGCTTCGCGACAGAGCCGCCTCGCATCGACTCGCCCAAGCCACCGCCCCGTCTCGTCTTGACTATAATGCGCTCTACCAGCTCCAGCGGACTGAAGTATGCCAGCTTTTTTAGTCCTCTTGGAGTCTTGTAAGTAGTTTGTCCCGCTTCCCTTTTGCTACCGTTGGATTTCCTTTTGAATAGAATGCGTGTGTTTGTTTAGACAGCAGCCCTACTCCTTGATCAGTGCGCTATCCTCCCCATTCCTTCTTAACAATGGAGCTCAATTGCTGTTTTTAAAATGCTCTCGTAGTAAGACTATTAGCCTCATTGTTGTGTTCTGGCAGCATAAACACACCTGAAATGCCAATAAGGCCACCTTGATTTTACCCAAAAATATGAAAACAGGCGAATGAGTTCAGGAGCCCCAATTTACTCCGAAGGATGCGTCCAGTGCTTACTGAGCAAGGAGGGTTGAGGCAGCTTCTCCCACGTGCCCTACCAGACTTTCTCTTGTACCCATTATTTGTAAGCCTGGCCATACACACATGAAATAGTTTACTTAGCCATGTGTCCAATGTACGCATATGCACATTTGCAAACGTTGTTTACACTTGTTGTGAACATTTTTCTCGTGTAAGTGCTATATCAAGCGGCCATTGCAAAGCCGCTCACCCCTGAACTGATCCCGCCTGCTTGCATGTAATTGATGGGCGCTACCCTAGTTTGGCAAGCATTGGAAATGTAAGATACGAGTCCGGTTCGCAAGGTCAAATGGAACTGTAAACAGAGAAACAACGGCCGGCAAAAACACCGTGTGCCGCTTAGCCTTCTAACGGCAGCCTGCGAGCGTTCTTGTTATGAACAGAAGCCGCCAGGTTTTACAGTGATTTCTCGGCATACTTGCAAATAAACCACGTATTCCCAGGTTGTGAGTAAGGCCTCGCAATGAAGTATTTTTTCGGCAAAAGAAGCTTCGTCGTGTGCAATTTATTTTATAACAAGCACGGATATGTTTGGACGACTTAGCTGGGACATGCGCTTCTTCCTTTTGGCACGCCAAAGCAGTCTTCTCTGTAACAACCATTTGAATTTTACTCTCGTTCAGTTTGATGCAGCGTTTTGTATTTGGTAGTGCACTCAGCTGGGAGCCAGTTCATGGCGTCCAATAGGCATCGGGTGCTACCCAGGCCGCGTTTCACTGAAGTGCGCTGTATTCGCCCGCTGGTTAGTAGACGCCACCGCGTTCCTCACACGTTCCCTATGTTGAATAACCCTCCGAAGCGTCCCGTTCTGGAATATGTTCTAGCAACCACGGTCCTTTTCCCCCATTGCATTGGATAATTGGGGAGACCATGAGGAAACTCAATTTGACAGAAATAAATCGCATTGACGGAAGGAGCGAGTTTCGAACAGCAGGAGCAATAACGCCTACTCTCAAGTGTATCCCTGGTCTCATGAAATAGAAATTCCAAATAAACATTCATACATATAATAAGGTTTCTACAAAAACTCCCCAATGTCTACTGGTTTACAAAATACACACCCTTAGGTGATAATCTCTGTGTTCGAACCTTCAGGCTGGCTCAGTGAAGCACGTCATGCGTGAGACAATGACGTATTGTGCAACTCCTGCGTGGTACCGCAATCGAAGTGAAGTTTGCAGCATACCCGTGGAAAGACCAAGAAAAACTGATAAAAACGTCTCCAGGATCACTGCTGCTGTGGTGTTTTTGTCCTCTTTGTGCTACCGGTTTGTGATTTTGCGCTATTAAAGTGCCCGAATACTCGTTGAACAAAGAAGACGTGCTGAAACCACGGCAGCTGCATGTAAAACGTTGTTACCCGTTACAGTGCACAGATTCAAGATCAAATAGGAAGTCACAAAAGCGCACCGCTACATCTATCCGTTTTTGTTGAACCAGATTGAGGATTATACCTTGTTACCGGAATAGTAGTTCTGGCCACTCAATAGAGCTGTGTATGGAAGCCATCGAGAACGAAGAACCTATCTACCTAATTACACTGTTGCAATTATCGTTGTGCTCCGCTCGTACGAGCGTGAAATAATTACCAAAGAACAAAGAAGGTTAAGATTGCACGTTATGTGGTGTCGGTACTGCACACCTACCAACCTAAACATGAAGGCGTTATCGAAGGCCTGGTTCGCTCTCCATAAAGCAATATAGTTATTTTACGTCATGTATAGTAGTGAGAAAAGACAGGCGGGCAAGTCTCTGCGTTCGGCTTTCCAAGCTTTTAATCAGGAGTAACAGTGCATATTTTAAGGACAATGACCCTTTAAGGCTGGGGCTGTTGGCCGCCTTTGTCGCCGCCGTCGTCGTCATTGTAATCGTCGTTCGTATCATGTAGCCACAGTACTAAAATACCAGCCAACTTGCTTAAGCCTCTAGCTGGGACGTAATGAGTACTAAAGAGCACCGGGACACTCGTTTAGCTTCGCGCTAGACCACTTCGTAACGCGTATTAAAAAAAAAACCAGGCACTTATTTACGCCTCGCGGTGCCGAGTTTTGTTCTTCAAAGACAAGAGACTTGTACAGCAAAGCTGTATACCTCTACTCCTGATCGGTTTCATCTCCGTTGGCAAAAACGCCACGGAGCCAAGAATACACGCCTAGAATGCACGCTTTGCCTGTCCCCCGATTTCACATTACTCAAGATGGCCCGGAATATATTTGACATAGTATGCAAAAACCTAGCTTCAGAAAGCAGTGTCTCCAGTCGCTATTTACTTCACTGGCTTTGTCACTGCTTTCTATCCACCTTTTAAAATGCACTACTACCTTGCCCACCAAGTCAGCCTTGTAAGCTATGCGGTAGGTTGGTTGAATGGGGGGTAAGAAATGGTCATCCAGGACTTTTAAAATACCAATATTGTGTGAGCAGAAATCAGTCATTAGTTCTGGTGCAAGACACAGATGATGTTGTGTTGTTACGTTACGAAAAGTGGTAAAAGACGCGTTGAACATGCAAAATGCGTCTGTGAATGCACTAAACTCTTTTTCACTCCAGTTGCTTTTCTTCGGTCGTAACCTTGGTAGTTCTTATCATGGGTGAATTGTACTGGATGAGCAAGCACTACTTGTTTTGAATGACGTTATTATAGACGAAGCACTCCTTTGATATATTATGTAAAGCGGCAGGACGACATAATTGAAAATTACAAGCAAAGCATTTTACTAACCAAAGAACTAAAGTGGCAAACAAAGTGTTTGCTACGGGGTGGAGCTTTATAAACAATTTAAAGTGCCTGTTGCTGCCGTCTCTGAATGCGGGCAGGGGTGTAAAATTGGAGGGAATACCTATTTTACCAAAGTAGCATATAATTTCGACATGTAAAACTTTAGATACACGCGGACATATAAACATATTTAGCAGGTTCACATCAATAGCATGTGAACCTGCTAAAGCAGGTTCACATGGAAGGCTCACATCGATAAATGTAGAGATGCTGACTATTGCATGCAGATGGCTTCAAGTCTTTACGGCGCTTTGAAAGCGCCTCGTAAAATTTCTCCTTTCGTAGAGTTTACCGTAGAGCTTTGTTTTAGCCCCGCTATAAATGCAGTAGATATGAGTTTACGTTTGCCTAAGATATAAATCAGACTTTTATTCGAACCATCAAACACACAAAACGCCGTTAAATATAGAATACATGTGGTCATGTTCAGGTTTCTCTACAGTTCCTTTTAGCTTGAAGATATCAATATCACCTATTTGTGCAAAAACATTTGGTAATATTTTTCCGACATACGGATGGTGGACTGACCCAGAAGGTAGCCGCACGCCTTTAGGTTTGCCTAGGCGCATCCATTAAAGGATTATGCGGCTGTGGTGTGGACAAGTATGCTATTGAGTCTGGTTCCCCTACCGCATTCTGCAACCGGCAGAAAACAGTACCTACTGCAAGATATTTGCATGCGAGTTTGTCCACTTGAAGCATTTTAGGGACCAGCTATCGCCCAGCACCGCCCACGACATACTTCGAATGCTTGGACAGAACGATTGTATCAGTACGTCGCGAATATAGGGGCCCCCGTAGAAGCACTTAATGGAGTTTTTTTATTTCCTGTATATTATATGGCGAATAATGGTTCCCATGGACAACCACTCTGTTGTTTTATTTATTTTGTTTATATAATGTACTTTCTCACAACCATGCAATACTAGAATCACATGGAATTCACTGCGCGTTTTTAAGTGGCTACAGTCACGCTGCATTTGCAGAAGATTTTGGGGTACAGACTCCTTCGTAATTTCCTCCTTAGGATGGCAAGGGCAATCCGGTGGACACCACGGTACGCCTGCTATGTCGAGGGGGCACTGAAAGGCAGATCCGTGGGTGAATAAAAACAGAAATTTGTATACTGAGTGTTGGATATCTTGCTCTGCAAATAGCCTGAATGTAATTACAAAGTACACTTCGAAAGCAATTTTGAAACATTCTCATGTGACGAAGGATAATTTTGTTTAAACAGTGAGGCCATTGATCAACTTTGAATTTATTAGCAAATAATAAATTTTCTGATAAAATCATTTTGACAGCTATAGGTCGAGACGGCTTCAAATATACTTCTGTCGATATAAGCTTGTGGTTTAAGGCTGTGACGGCAGCGCGCTAGAGATGTCGTTTATGGCGGGGGTACACGCGTTCAAGCATATAAACCGGGTGCACAAAATCAAGGGACACAAATACAAAAAGCCACTTCGGGCGCTGGGCCGAGAAATGGATGGGTGCTACAGAAAATATATTTTGCTTCAGTGCGCAGTGCATGCTGCCGCCAGCATACGCACTGTTATGAAAGGCACAAATAAAACCAAAACAGAACTTGCTTGGAGTTTTTAGCTGTTACCGGACTATCAAAAGTACCAGTACAAGAACAAAAAATACGCAAAGTACTAAGCTTACGAGCCGTACACTCAGTTTAAAGGGATTACTATTTTAAAGCTTTTAAAAGCCACATGTGCAAGCTGTTTCATATAGCGTGGTGAGAAAACAATGACTTAAACATTTCAGCGACAGTCTGTCTCAAGCCAAATTGAGGTGGGACTCACACATAATTTGTTTTGTAGACTTGGAGGCGCTTACAACATACTGAGTGATGTGGTCGTCATAGCGACATAGTATACCACTCTTGCTGAATGAACGCCCGCGTAAAGGTCTTGCAACAATCAGGCAGTATACAACTGCCAGAGTTGTTTAGAGAACCAGGGGAAAGGCACCTTTAAGCATATCTGAGCACCACGTCCCAACTAGTCAAAGGTACATAATTTCATGTACTAGCTTTTTTATTATTCCAAATCACTAGAGGCCCCACTCAGGCCATCTCCTTTCGGCACAGGCGAGCCCCTGCTGCAGTAGCCGCCACCATATTTTTGACGTGCTGGAGGTTTTGCGAATGGAAGCAACACGAGAAATGCATGGCGCACTTTTAAGCCAGATTCCAGGTGAAGGCCTTAGGTGCCCCATTCTGCTAGACAGCGCTACTGTTTTCATTTAGTCGCGAAAATGGCCCCCGCAGTAAAGTTCAAATAAAAATCGCCTACGTCTGATCTTTGCGGTTCGAATCCTTGTCTACAACAGCAACAATTCAGCGCTCTCCAAAATGCGCTATCTCTTGACTTCTTTTTCTTGCTTGGCATTTATTTCAAATATACAGAATATAATCTCCAGGAACTATTTGTAAATCATGGGCGCTTAGTATACGATGCAAAACAGGCAATCTGGAATTCGGCGAACAAGAATCCTCAACCATTACCGCTAATAAGCGGCCAATTATGCATACCGGTTGCAAACCAGGATCTCAATCCCGTCGGAAATGACGTGGTTATAGCATTCGTGTAGAGTCAATTTTTCCTTATACAAAGTGCAACTTAGAAATAGAGCCCGCTAAGCGTTCCTGTCTCTGTGCACCTTTTTCTGAAAACTCCGTGCAGTATAAGAAAAAATTGGTCAAAAGACTCATCATCGCCGGGATTTCCAGGTTATTCCACACTGTGGGGGTAATGTTCTGTTGTAGTGTCAGTTTGAAACACCTCTACACACAATTATTAGAGTCTTTGTGGTCAATAAAACATGTGTAAATGTTTCTTCAGCATCAAAAACAAACGATTACCAGGAATCCACAGAAATGTTCGCACAACGTCCGCAGTGTTTCATTGGGCAAGGTTTCTGTATGAAGCTTAAAAACAACGTTCGGATGCGTAGATAAAGAAAATATTTTAACAAATATGCCTAAGGACATCATACAGCTAAATCCATCCTACAGAATATTTACAACTGTGCAGGGAAATAGCCTTGGTAATAAATTTTTGCAAAAGGTTCTCCGCGACACAGTGTAGAGATAATTGGCTGAAAAGCGAGTAAATAAAATTTGACATCACAACGCAGCTTATGCTTGAATTCCAACATACTATATGGCCATCAGGAAAAATTTACAAGAAACAATAATTCCAACAAAAACATCGGACCCAATCAACCTGAAAAAAGCACTCATTAAATGGGATGGGATTACTTACACAGAAACCCAGAAACGGCTTCTAGTTGCCTAACATACAGCTGCGTCACACCGGGTTATCTAGAACATTCGAATTATAATGAATTATCTGATCTCATAGGATCAATACAAGGCGGCCACACAAAGTTCTCAAAGGTCATGTGAGAAGACTGCATGTGGTGCCGCATGCATGGGCAACATTTTAAAGGATTACCGTAAGTGTGTAGCGTTAGCACACGTTACCAGTTAGATCCACCGAAAATATAAAGATCGTAAGCCACAGATTTCTCCGCGTGACGACCTGAATGTTTCCCCAGCTCTCAATTGTTGTGTGCTATATTAGAGCGGTTCATTTCACGCTTAGGTAATTTGCGCAATGCCGGGGCCTTTCTATGCTGCATTTCGCGATTAGATTGGACACTCAAGAACAAGTCCAAAGTCCAGAACAATTAGTGAGAGTTTCGTTTTGGGTCTTAAAATAACACCGAATCCTTCAGTGAGCGCCAACACCTTTATTAGCAAAACGAAGGCGAGATCATCGGCATATGCCAGTACCTTAGGCTTCCTTGCCCAAAACATTAAAACAATGAACGGTTGCGCATTGAAGAACTGACAAGCAAGCAGCTCTAAATAAAGGGCGAACAAGTTTTTACAGAGGACTATTTATTTTCTAGAAGACGATTCTGTCTCCACAGCACCTATGGAAGTGGCCTCTAACAATTAGTTAACTTGGAGCGGTCGTCATTACAAAGGCATATATTGTTTAAAGCAGCTGAATTAATGGGTAACATGTTCCAGCAGTATAAACAAAAACAACATGCGACTGCGATCGATAGTCTCAGAAAATGAAATCTGAAGCAGAGCCAGCTGTAGTAAGTGCTGGAACAAAACCCCTGAGCGCCTGTCAACAACGGGTAGATTGCTCTGTCCTGAACGTCCGCGCAAACCACATGGTTGGTGAGTGCCTATGATCATAGGACACTTGCAAATCGATGGCTGGTTGGATACAACACCTTACCCAAACGTTTGCTGTAGCCATCAGAGGAAGCAGATTTCTTTCTATAGAAATTTTTGGGTTGCTTGCTTTAACTGGCACAGAAACAGTGGGCGGAGTGCCCGGGAAATGATATCTTGATGGTCAGTGTGCCAAGAGGATTTATAAAATTTCCCAACGCAATAATTATTACAATTACCCAGAAACCCACAAAATTACCAGGAAAGCGATAGACACGTGAGACACGAGCTGAGCGGCGCGCAACCGTTATTGTAAGGAATTCATTGATGGATTATGATATTTAACGCACCAACGCTACACAGGCGACAAGGCACGCCGAATTGGAGGGCTCCGGATTAATTTTTACCACCTGGGGATCTGTAACGTGAGCGAAATCTCGAGCACACCTGATTGTAAGGAAAGAAGGAAGGAAGCAAACTTTATTTTCCTAAGCACCCTTAGTCCACGGCGCCGTCGCTGTGGCATGTGTCAGTTTGCTTGCTGATGTCATTCGCACCTAGAAGAGCTGAAACGAAAGCCCCTAAAGCGGCGCATACAGGGTGTAGCAGAAAAAAAGGGGCTTGATGTATTTTGCGAAACTAGACAAAGCCACTAAAGTGATGAAAACCATAGAAATGTGACACCGGAGATAACAGGTTGTTAATACGTACTGCCAGGCTTGACGTCTTCAACACGTAAGCACACTTGAATGCCTTGATTAATTTCTTACGTCAAGATTAGTTAAACGTAGCATTGTAGCATTAGTTCAACGTAGCATCTGTGTAAAACAGATTTGTGAGATACTTTTGTACAGTTACGGTAGAGCGATTTTGAGTCTCCATGGCCAGCTGCGTGTACAAGCGAGTCTAAACAGTCATGCCGAAGTCTTGTTGCTGTGCTGTTAACAGAATTCTATGCGCGTTAGGGATTTTGCAAGATCATGCATTGAAGTTCAGGTGGCTGTTTTCTTGGTGCTTGTACGAATGTCGTGAGTGTAGAAAGTGTTAGTTCTGGTTCCTCTGAAAAAACTAGTTGGTTTATAGAATTGTTTCTTATCCGAGGAGAGTAGTTGCGCAAGCTATTCAGACAGTCAAAGGGACAGCTCAGCTCCTGAGTGTAGTATGGAGCCAGCATCGCACCGCCATATACCGGAATTCTAACCTAGTCAGACGGCTGTGTAATACGAGGAGTGAGAGCGAACCCACATAAAACGTATTACACACACATTCGATGCCGGAGATGTTGTACTCGTCAATATTGCGTTGACTTCATACAGTATACAGTATCGGGGGCATAAATGCGAGCGAAAGCATGCATGCCTTAGGACGCGTACAAGCCGAGCAACAGAAAACAGATTGGTCTTGCTGGGACACGCGAGACGTAATAGCAAGCTAACAGGCAGGATAACAGAAACGTTTCGACAATCAACTTGCCAAGTAAGATTTTCGCACCGACAGCGAGTCGGCATGCATGAAGTAGTGATAAAAAGTGTTTACGTACCTGTGAGGCCAGAAAAACGGCCAAAGACGGTGCACGCATTTTACACAGTACCCGAATTATCAAGCTGCTGGTTGCCCAGTAGACAGTGCAATCTAACATAACGTAGTGCGGCCTGCCATCCTGATAGCGGTTCACAAACCAACTTTGTACTTCTTTCGAGGTAATGACTTGCCAAAAACCCAGAAGCAGCAATCCACTCAGCAGAAGTGACGATAAAATACGATAATGCCTCCCTTCGCAGGCTGAAGTTTTTTTCCGATGAAAATATTGAGATTCCGACGGCTTAAAACTCCTCTCCCAAATGTCGCCACCAAGCCGCTAAAAAGACGAGAGCAGAGTAAGACCGAATGCCCGTAATCATAGAGCATTGCCCCTGCCTAACGAAAATTTCAATGAGCGTGAACTGCACCATATGGCAATAAAGCTGTGCTGTGTCTTGCTTTTTGACGTCCAGGAATGTTTTTGGTGTGAGTGCAAGGTGACTTCAGAAGAAATCTGAATCCATCATCATCATCAGCCTAATAACGTCCACTGCATGACGAAGGCCTCTCCCATTGTATTCCAACAGCTGGTGTCCTGCGCCGTTCGAGTCCGCTGTTTACCCCCGAATTTTTTAATTTCATACTCTCCATCGGGTTAATGCCTTCCCCATCTTCTAGACCCATCTCTTGGTATCGACTCTGTTAGCCTAATTGTGTCTACCGCTTGTTGGTTCGTCTAATTAGATGGTCAGCCAAAGTTCATTGCTTTTCATTATCTGAACTATGAATATTAGTCCTTGTAGAAAGAGACAACGCAGCTGCCTTGAAGGAAAACCAAGTTTATTGGTGCGAACTAGTGCTCCCCTAACAACTCCAATAATACACAGGTGGCGAAGCAGCAGTCAACAACAAACTGACGTGCGCAGGCCAGTGTCGGTGCTTTTAATACCGCGGCGACTACCCGGGGAGTATTCATATTTCCGCGCGATTGTTTTTTGAAACACCGCATTGCAACGAGAACGCTGGAGATCATAGAAGAGTACTCCAAGCTAGTGACGTCAAGGCTAAACAATTTCCCTATCAAAATAGTATACCACGTGCGGCATTCCAAATAAAAGAAAGAATACATGCACTCTTCTTCCAACACTGATAACAAAACCGGGCGCCGGGGGATGGTAAGAACAAATCAAGAGGTAAGCAAACAATTCATGGTTCGTAGACATTACGTCCCTCACATAGTGCATAGACCCGATGATACATAAAACGACAGTTCAAACAAACAAAAAAGTCGATTATCTTGAGTACTAAGTCATGCGGCGCACCGCGTGGACGACTTCGGGCCGAGTGTGTCGTCAGGACGTGCCCGAAGCGCTGTTAGGGCAACCATGAAGATAACATTTCCGACACGTCGTTCGATTCTGTAGGGCCGGAAGTGCCGTAGGAGGAGCTTCCCGTTCAGTCCGCGTTGTCAAATGGGAATAGAAATCCACACAAGGTCATGTCGAAACCTTCAAAAAGCGCAACACTTGAAAAGAACGTGGTACGAACGAAGGAGACAAGGACGAGCGCTAAACGAACGAGCCAGATGACGAGCGTTTAAAGCGCTCGTTCTGTGTCTCCTTCGCTGTGTCGCATTTTTGAAAATGAAAGTGAAAAGTTTACTATATAAAAGTTTTCTCAAGTGTTGAGCGTAATTAAGGTTTCGGGATGCAATTTCACCCACTAGCTAAAATCGCCATTCAGCTGGAGCACAAAAGATCACCTCGGTAATACTCGGTGTCTCGGCATCGGAGGTTGTAGCGTGCGGCATCCACCAGATGCTGGTCGGTAGTGCGAACGCAAGCAAGCTGACGGGCTTCCTTTGCACGCTGCAGGTATGCTGAGACGTCCACATTGAGGTCGTCGTCGTTCAGGTGCGGCAGCATGGCGTCGAAAACCGACAATGGTTGTCGACTGTAGACAAGCTAAATTGGAGCTATGCACGCAGTTTCCTGGACAGCTGTTGAGTACTGCGCCCATTGTATTGTATCCACAAGGCACAACGTGCTGGATAAGGAACTTAGCGGGTTCTTGTGCAGTTCCCCTTGGAAGAGCGGCGGTCCCTGCGTAGGGCGCCATTTAGTCGGTCGCTACGACAATGCACTTGTTCTCCGATCGTGACAAAGGGAACGGGCCCAGAAGGTCTATTCCCATCTGCTGGAAGGGCCTCGATGGGACGGAGATCATTGGAGAACTCCGGCGGGCTTCGTCGGCGGCCTTTTTGTACAGCTGGGCCGTCGCGGCACCTGCGCACGTAGTGGGAGACATCGGATGTAAGGCGAGTTCAATAGTACTTCGCCTTGATCTCTCCAATAGTGCGTGCCATGCCGAGACGTCAGAAGACAGGTCATCATGCCACGCTTCCACAATTTCGCCCAAAAGGTCTGCGGGGATCACAATAGTAAATTTCCTCTCGTTCCTTGGCTGAAATGTTTCTTCACAACAGAGTTTTTGAGGCTGAATGCTGATACGTTAAGGCCCTAGGCGAGGCGATGTTGTGTTGTCCTTTGAGGTAGTCGATCATGACGCGTAACAAGGTCGGCACACTGCTGGGAGGCTAGGCAGCTTCTCCGTCACTACTCCAAGGACTATGCCCTGTTCATCGGAGTCATGTGGTGGTGGGTCGACGCGGGCGCGAGACTGGTAGTAGGCGTCTGTGTGTTTCTTGCGGATTTATACACTATTCTTGCAGGCGCAAGCTATACCTACCGGGACGGCCCAGAGGGTCCTTCAAATTGGCGAGCCAAGACAGCGCATGATGGTGTGTCACAACCTTGAACGGTCTTCCATACACATATAGGCGAAATTTTGAAAAGGCCCGTACATTAGTGAGGCACTCTTTCTCAGAGTCTTAGTTTTTCTCTTCACAAGACAGACCACGGCTGGCATAAGCGAATATTTTTCGCAGCGGCGTTGCCTTAGGACGATGACGGCATGCAAGCCTATATCACTGGCACCAGTGTGCATTTCTGTTTCGGCATTTTCGTCGAAATGAGTGAGCACAGGTGGGCTTTGCAGGCGTTGTTGCAGGTCGCAGAATGCCTTTGCCGGCTAAAGGGGTGGTTTCTTTTGTGAGCCATGTGAGTGGCTCTACAATCCGTGCGAAGTTTGCGACGAAGCACCCACAGTAGGCGCATATTCCGAGGAATCTCCGCATGCCCTCCTCATTTTCGTTCTTGGGATTTCCGATATGGCTGAAGGTTTTGCCGCGCCAGGCATGACTCCCGCGGCGTTGGCGACGTAGTCCAAGAACTTGAAATCCTCGTACGCGAAGCCGCAGTTTTCAGTCTTCAACATTAACCGTACGTACCAGCGACCTACAGTACACACTTCACCCTTGCAAGGTGTTTGACGAAATTTCGCACGAATACCACAACGTTGTCTTGGTATACGAGGCAGATGTGCCACTTCGGGCCAGCTAGCCCAGTGTCCATGATACTTTGAAACGTTGCGCTGGTGCCGTGCACAGCCCAAACGGCATGACGTTGAACTTGCGTAGGCCGTCCTGGAGTATGAATGCCGCCTTCTCTCACTCGTTCTCGTCCCCTAAACTCGCGACTCGCCTGTGTTCAGATCCGTCGAAGTCGCGTGGAAGACGTGGTAAAGGGCGTCGTCGATTCGTGGCAGGGGGTAGCCGCCCTTTCTGGTGGTTGTGTTCCGTCGCCGGTAGTCAACGCAAAACCTTAAGTTCCCGTCTTCGTTCTTCGCGAGTACGACTGGCGCAGCCCTTCGGCTTTTCTATGCCTGTATAATGGAGTCGCTGAGCAGCTCTCCGACTTGTGTCCAGATGGCTTCCCGCTCGTGTGAAGACACGCGGTACGGTGATTGCTGGGTAGGTCGGGCTCCATCTTCGGTTATTATCCGGTGCTTCGCTAGAGTTTCCTGACGTAATTTTGCGTTCGCCGAAATACGCTATCTGTAGCGACGCAGCAAAGCCAATAATTTGTTCCCTTTTCTTGCGGTATCGCCGGGTTCACGTCGAAAGGATGCGGCAGCTTGAAAGTATCTGCGCGTGCGCGTTCATAGTTGGCGTTCTTTTAAGACGCACTTGGTGCCGCCGACGCAGAGGTTCATCATCGCTGCCGTCGAGAGATCCACGAGTGAATGATGCCTCAGCGCACTGCTTCCGAGCCCAAATATTGCATTAGGGAGCATCGTAATCGCTAGCCACTTTTTATACCCTACTTAAAAAGTTATGGCCTATTTTGTTTTATTTTTCGGTTTGCGTTTTAGGTATTGTTTATATTTGCTTCATCGCCGCTTCTGATTGCTTTTTTCAATAAAGCACTCATCGTAGTCATCATCATCATCAGCCTATCTAGGCCCTCGGGAGGGCAAAGGCTCCTCACCGATAGACCTACAATTATCCCGGTGGCTGTGCCAACTGTGACCAACGTACCCCGCAAACTTCTCGTTAGCATCCGCCCATCTAACTTTCTGCCGCCACCTGCAATGCTTGCCTTCTCTAGGGATCCACTGTTTCCCCTAATGACCAAATATTATCTTTCCTTCGCATTACATGCCCAGTCACGGCCCATTCATCTAATAGTTGCTAGTATGTCTTTAACACGCGTTTGTTCCCTGACCGCTCCGCTTTCTTGTTGTTCCTTAACGTTGAACCTATCATCTTCTGTTCCATTGGTCGCTGAGGTCACTGTTATTATAAGTTAACACTTTTAAGGGAGCCCCCAAATTTCTGCCTCAGTAGGTGCGTACCGGTACATCCTTTCTGCCCTACGCCATCAAAAAGCCACTGTATGAATATATTGATATATTTCAAAGGCCACACCCTGTGAATTGCTGCCACAATCGTTTGCTGGTATAATGTGTGCTATCAGCCGACCGGGCCAGCCTTTTTGGTTGTCGGGTTGCTTTTTTATTGAATAGTTTGGTGAGAATTTATTAATATTTTGGTGAGACCATAAATAGTTTTCCTTTCACAAACTCTTCCAGAAAAACTGTGTTTTAGTTTTGAGTTTGTTTCTGTGATAGAAAGAGTGTATGCGCAAGGAAGGTCGGGAAGGATGGCATTTTTTACTCGCTGATGATATACGTAGTGCTAAGTTGTTTAACTGGGCACTACTTTTGATTTCGGTCGCATTTTGTGTGAGTAGAATATGAAACTACGAACGCTGTGTTGAATGTTCTACTGACAACAACGCTCTATAACGCATCAGTACCGGAACTTCCGGCTTATTGGACTAGCTATAAATCTTTTACCTGGATATTGATAATGCGACGAAGGCGCTTTTGAACTTTTCTAGCTGCCAGCTTTTCATCATCGCCATGCTTTTGTCGGCGGTTTGTGGGGTGGCGCAAGATATTTGGTGTGACTTTTTACTGTCAAAACGTTTACTCAGAGATTTCCCTTTGAAAAACATTTATTTTTCCTAGCTACCTAAATATATTAGCCTATAGAAATCAGACAAAAAGGAATGGTCGTTCCTACACAGGTGGAGGAGCAGTAAAGCTTTACACAAGATAGGTTTATTCTTAGATGCTTTAATTTATAAAACACGATTAAAGGGACGTGTTCGTGATTCATCGGCGCTGCTGTTAAACGTGCTGTTATACTTCTCTACACATAACAACAGATTTGTACCAATGTATCGCATGCAAATTATTCCAAGAATGCCATCAGTGTTTATTTAAACCTTTACAACATGCCACAACACAAGACATTGCGCGTGACCCGGTAAAATAAAAATATTTCGGGAGTCAAGCGGAGTTTTTTGCAGACACAGGAGGCACTGCACAACTGCGCAACACTCACTAGGTTTCAATGCCTTGAAGTAATGAAACAAACGAAGTCAACGATGACTGTTAATTGTCAGCATAAGTGTTAAAATTTCTTACCCTTTGACCGCATTTAAAATAACTTATACTGTCCACAGGCTCAGTGTTCCATCTATGAAGAAAAAGAAAGTCTTTCTCACCGGACCAATTCTTCAAACTGGATGTTACAAAAGGGTCTTTTTACGAACACTTATGAGTATTGGTACTATACCGGTTCAACTAACCGCATTTATTAGGTGTATTTTACAAATACGATTCGTCAGTTTGATACATGAGGCTTACCGCAAGAAATCAGCTAGGCATAATGAGGGGCAAACTCACGTTTCCCCGGGCCTAAAGTTCGCCAATTTCTCATTCTAGAAATCCCGACTAGACAGCATTATAATGCGTGGTTTAACACGATGACAAAGGTTACCGCCTTTGAAATATACATGTGTATGAATATTTGTAAGAAGCTGCGAGCGATTGTACAACTAATATCTAGAATGCTTACAGCTCCTTAAAGTACAGGGGAAAGCCTAATTAGCAATTCGATTCATTTCTGGCTGAAATTCCTACTGAAATAGTGACCCGCGTCACCGCTGAAACCCGCTGACAACATGCTCCTGAATCTCGTGGCGCTGGCTCACCATCGTCACAAGCGACCTATTTTCCCTCGTTTGTACCATTACCTCTCAGGGATGCGTGTTCTGAACGGATGAAACCAGCTTCGCTCCTCCGGCACGCGCTATGACGCCCTTACTGAGTGCCTTCATTTGATTATTCTCTGACACCGCGTTTTCATGATGTGTAATCACCTGCTCCCGCCTCACGGTCCATTTTTTAAACGACAGTGTGCGCCTCACACCGACATTTCCACCTCAACCGTTCTCTTGAAATTACCGATCTATAGGTTTTCGATGGAAATGTTACTAGAGGCGGCGTTTTTACGAACTAACTTGATATTTTCCCCTTTCAAACGTCGACAGTTGTGTTAGTCGAGCACTAATTCACAGACAAAAAAACACAAAAAATTACCCCAGCTTGATTCATGTTAGGGGACCCTGCAAAACGTTTTGTATGTTTGCTCAATCTTACATGCTCTTACAATTTAGTCAACAAACACGCCCATAAAATGGGGGTCACAAAGTACCTAATTCAAAAATTACTGCTCTATGCCCGTCAGATAGATTGGAAACCTGGTCAGGGACACTGAAGACACTGAAGGACACTGGAGTCAATTTGTGAAAGTTATGTTTTGTTTGCTTTACCCCTAAAGGGTCTCTAGACGAGGGTATTACAAAGGGGGGGAGCCGGCCAGACAACATAATACGAAAACACGAACAATAATACAACAAGACGCAGTGTAAGCAGTTTTAGCTGCAACGAAGTAAAAAAACCATAAATACAAGCTAGGGCCATACGGCGTTGTATAATCGTTAGATCATCATGTCTATTGCGAACATAGAGCGCAGGAGTTCTAGAAGTTTGTTTACAGTCTTTTTCGACGATAATATGGCTGATAAAATCAACATAGCCTAAAAACACACAAAATAAAATATAATAGGCGGCAGTATATGCAGAAATGTGATAAATAAAAAAGTATATGCAGTATGTGATAAATAAACAAATAGACTACAAAAAAGCAAGAACAATGAGTTGAAGCTACACTTATAGGGTGTTATACAAGAGTTAAAAACCACAACAAAAAGTTTTAGTTATTTACAGTAGTGTGCAAGAGCTGCAAGAATGTATTTGGATGTTTTTAGATTGGCAAACAATGGTCCTCGGGATGAATGATTGTGCGAAACGGTGAATGACATTGTGTGCTTAACTATACTGAGAATACCCTGTCATGGAAAGTGAGCAGAGGGGCATACAAAAACGTATCACGCAGTCATGGGCTTTACTTTAATGCGTACTTTGTCGCGTTTTTTTTTCATTAGTCTGTATTTTGCCACAAAGTTCACTCGCTCCTTGTTTGAGGCGTTTATATAATCTTGTTGTTGAAATGTTTCGTCTTTTGACGCAGTTTCGGCCATTTGGCCCTCAGTGGGAGACAATGCAATCATGTGACTAAGGCCGACTAGCAAAAGTAGAGAGCCGGTGATGGAAACGCGCCACACTCAAAATGTTCCCTGCCTAGTGTTACGTTGTCGAAACTATTCGTCTTCTTTTTGATACAAACTTGCTTTGGGCGCTTAAGTCTGCTTAGGTACTTTGAATGCGAAAAATTGGCGATACTTATTAACAACTTGTTTACTGTTGCAGTATACTTGCGTCTTTTCCCCACGTTTCGTGGGTTTGTCTTTCGGCACGAATTAATTCGACTGGCTTCAATTTTGCACAATGGTTTTTGCGTCAGTTCTTTGTATTTTATTTCATAATGAACTACCTTACCAGGCAGACTGGGGCACGCCACAGCCTCCCTAGAAGGGGGGTTCTGTGAAGCTGTTGTGCAACTCTGCTTCTCCCGTGCCATCACGTTCAGGTTTCGAAGCAGTACGCACTATTCTGAAACTTTTACTTTTCAAATCCAGCGTGATGAATTGTCCGAAACAAGCACATTAGCCCGATAAAGCTTCCTATTGCAGGCCAATCTCCTAAGTGGGCCGGTGCTACGAAAGAAGGTATAGCAACAATAACAACTTTTCAGATGTGTTTGCTTTACGTCTTTTTGCTCTTCAACGCTCCCGTTCGACAAAGCTCTCTAAAGTAATGGTTTTTATTGAGTCCCATTACCTTCACTCCCTTCTCTTCTTTCGCCAACCTTCCCACTCCGGCTTACCCTCCCTCTGGCGTCATGCGGGTACTATAATTCTAAGCTCCCCCTTTACTCGCTTTCCATGGTCTGCTTTCTGTCATACCACGCTAATGACCTAATACTGCTCCTCCTCCTATTTGCCTCTTCAATCCAGTACCTTCCCCCACGGCACCCTCCTTCATGCCATGCACACTTTGTGATATCCCGCCATTACCGTAACTACGCTTCAGCGCGCAAGCTTTACCCTATAGGTGGGTCAAGCGCGATACAATTACCATGTATTCTTCTTCGCCCTTCCCTCATTAGAGGTGGACACTCATGCTTGAACGGGGAGACCTATCCGACCAGCTTCATCTAGTCACAGGGTTCGCCGGGCCACCGAAGAACAGACACTTCTTCACAAGGAAGCCTCTAGGCTGGGGCGGAGTACTTGACCTGCTTTATTTCAAAATTCAAAAATTTAAATTTTTCTGGGTGGTTTACACGAAACCGAACCGAAGCAAAACCATAAACCCTACCTGTACTTTTACCAGGACTGAACAACAACTATTGTTTTGAGCCCGATTACCAGAATTTGACGAGAACTAAAAAATACAGAACGATTACCGGTCCACGACGAAATGGTTTACACCATTTCTGTACGACCTGCTGTAAAAAATTTGTGGACAATGTCACTTGGCACTTTTAACTTTCAGCTTAGCCAGCTTCGTAACGGTTGACAGAGTTTTCTGTTCAGATCCGGCACAACATTATCATAGGTCTCTCCATAGTCGCATCACAATGAAACGAGTGGTACCCATGTTGCAAAAATATGCGGTGGCTGCTAGCGCCAGTATAGCCAGTCTTAACCTGAATAATGTCTCACGCGGTAGCCTGCGGGAGATATAAAACAGCAATTTTCCCTTCCTGTGGTGTGGCTGGGTAGTAGCAGTGAGGTCTGAAAATTGCTGCAATCCCTCAAGGGAGAATGTTACAAATCCGGAATGCGCATCCTTGTTCACGTTTCATAATTTGCTTACAAAGGTCGCGCAGCTCAAAGTGTAAATACTGGAGGAGTGTAACCATTCAGTGTTGTTAAGAGTAAAGCCGTTGGCAGCTGAACACAAGGATTCGGGTCTGATCACTAAACGCACTCATATTTTTCACACATGTATTTGTTCTGGAAAACACAAAACTGAAGGACAGCACGTGATTTTAGGGTATTTTCACTTCATTCACGAATATTGTCTGCTCTTTTTTGCTGCCGTCAGCCACTGCATAACTCAGACGTCCAAAGGTTGGATTTATTTTATACATACGTCCCATTGTCCGACATTTCACATACTCCAAATTATCATCTCTCTGCAAGCACCGAGCGTCATGGGGGGATGGTACAAACCACTTTTTCACGACGCATGAAGCGCACAACTTCGCCTTATTAAGGGATCCACACAAAGATAATACATACAGCAGAGAAAACAAAGTGCGGTGCTCAAGTTAATCCACGTCATTTTCTTGAATGTTCCATCGCCGCTTGTGTATTGCTTGAGGTTTTATTAGACCACACGTTCGCTGCAATAACACTTGTTCCTTGAAGACCATTGCATTGTCCTTGGCTACAGCACAGTATGTTTTGCTCAAGGCAATGCCTAATTTTCTACAGTTGTCCGTAAAGTTGGGCTACTTTAATTCTAGCAAAAGATGTATTTTGAAAGATCCGTCATGGCATTTCCTTTCTACGGCCGCTTTAAACAACAAGACATTTTTTTCCTAAATAAGTCACGGTGAATATGTTCGCAAATAGGTTCACACCTTGAGATCAGGTTCGCAAACGGTTTTGGTACAGTATTCAGGCAAACCGGAACTGCTCCAGAAATAAATGAGCTCCTGCAAGATCAATGTATAACGAAACTGGTATACGTGCTTTTAAAAGACAAGCGGGAAGCTCACTAAGTGGACTTTAGACAACAGCGCTAAGATAAATGTTAGAAAGACGACGCAGAACTTGTTTCACTGAGGTAAAAAATCTAAGCTCACTGCTTCTTGTTCTGAGGACGACAAAATTTGACACGGTTCAAAGTAATGGATCTCTATAGCGTTTATTTCGAATAATTTTTTGTGAGAAAATTACGGTAACTATTTATTCACGAAATGTTGCCAAAGATGCGTGTCATGCGCCGTCACGGATCTCACACTCGCCAATTCTCAGATTAAAATCACGCTCGCTCCAGGAAAAAAGGAGAGTCAAGAAATCCCGAACCAAGTATAGAAAGCAAAACTAGAGGTAAAAATTACTTACAGTAATGAATGGTAACTCACACAAGGATTAAAACTAAGAATTTTACGTCGAGTACTTGGTTTGATTTATTATGAAGATTAACGCGCCGAAGCTGCAATGGCGTGGAGATTCGGGGTATTTGACTGCTGCGTGATAATTTTGACCGCCTGGGGTCTTTAACGTGCGACCAAATCTTGTACACACAGGCGTTTTTTTTGTGGCCTCCATTAAAAGCGGCCTACGCGGTCGGCCGTTGCACCCGCGTCCTTTGGCATAGCGGCACAACGCCGGAGCAACTGCAACCCCGCGGCGAGTGATGCCGAGTACTTTTCGAAACAGGTGTGTAACTAATTTTACTGGAATGAATGCTCTCATACAGTTAAACATGGACGTACGAACCTCTTTTTAATGAATTTCTTGATTTAGAGGATTGTTTATTCCCCAATGTGACCTCTACAAAAGCACATTTTTACTAATTCCCTGTGACGAAGGTCGCGCGGTGATTGAGCTGGATGTAACAAATTTCCAACCGCGATTTAGGTTACACAAAATTATTGAGCGCGACCCTGCAGCTTTCTAAGGAACACTAATACAAAGCGCGCGGTCACGACAGATCCGCACGCTATCACACCATGGAGGAAAGTGAAGGATAAGAGGGGCCCTGACATATTGTTAATCCGCTGCCGCAATGTGGAGACTTGCACTGGGCCAATAACTTTTGCGGACCCTTTTTTTATTCTTCTCTGCTTCGCCTAGCTTCGTCTTCCGCTTCTCCCCTGATGCTGCCGTTTAAAGGGCAGCTGCTAACTCATGGCGGAGGATGGAAAAAAAAACCTGTGGACACCGCGAAATCTTAAAAATCAGCCGCGCTCGCTTTCTCCCATCTGATATAGTTCACACTCAAAGCTCAGTCGGCGCGTCGTGAAACACTGACTTACCTCTCCGCGCGGTCAACATTCTTGCTACATCCTGGCAGGAAGTCAGAGTGCAGACGATCGCAAATGCCTTCGGCGAAGCCGATATTCACAATGTTGGTGAAGATGCAGTGCGCTAAGAGGTATGCAGGAACGGTGGTGTCCCACACGAGGTGGAGTTTGGAGGGTTTTTTGTACTCTGATGAAAACGCATTGGCTAAAGAAGAAAGTCCGGTGTGGTGCTCGCAGAAAGCTTTTAGGATCGCGTGATCGGACGGTTCAACATGGTCCGATGCAAAATTTGACGCGCCTGCCTTCGAGGAGGTGAGGGACGCGGTAGAAATCTGACATCGTTACGTTGGCGCACTGGATGACGAGAAAGCCTTTCGCATTTAGCGTCCTCGGAGCCCCGTGTTACGTACACAAGTTCCGCAGGCAAAAGTACCAAAGTTGTTTTTTGTTAACTGAGTTTCTAGAGGCGGGACCGGCTAATTTACACCCCTCGCATTTTGGCTTTGCTCTTCCGTGAGTTGTTCCAGTTGTCATTTTGGATAGTGCATGTAACAAAAACTTGAATTTGGCCGAAAATTTTGAACGTATTTAAAGTTTGTTACGTGCAGGTTTAACTGCATTCCCCAACCTTGATTGTACTCATGCTTTGT
Source organism: Haemaphysalis longicornis (assembly GCA_013339765.2). Taxonomy (NCBI): domain Eukaryota; kingdom Metazoa; phylum Arthropoda; class Arachnida; order Ixodida; family Ixodidae; genus Haemaphysalis; species Haemaphysalis longicornis. The sequence continues at coordinate 160,126,350 of CM023453.1, read as the reverse complement.
TTCCCGTTGTAGAAGTTTAAAACCTAAGTGGAGGTCACTTTGTTGGTACGGGGCTCCACTGTATCTGCCTGCGAAGCAAAGATAAGTAGTAGCTGGGAAATCACAATTCAATTTCTTGGTTTTACATCAAAGCGTTCAATCCGACAATATGCACAAAATTTACCTAATCTTTTAAAATATTAGACTCAAAGGTACTGGTGGGTCCTGTCTAGCTGCAGATACCACAAGCTCTGAATGACGATGACAAATTCCAACTCTCGACAGCGCAATATCTTCATCGACCAGATTTAGAAAAAATCCTTAAGGTGGAGTACGTTTCTGCGAAGGAAAGTTTGACAACCGCCTCAATGCAGCCGTACAGCTGCAAAACAAGCTGTACGGCTTTCTCAGAAACTTGGTATTTGAAGAAAATTCGTTCCGGGCAAGGATTCGAAAACTAGACCACCGCGTAACCAGAGAAGTTGCTCTACCAACAGAGCTAACGAGGGCGCTGCAACTCGAAGTGATGAACAGGCATTAATCGACATTTAGGGGAAATACCCAGGACGGAATACGTTTCTGCGAAGGAAAGTTAGAAAGAAAGCTGCACAGCGTTCTTTTGTAGCCGTACGGCTGCATTGAAGGGAATGTGAAAGTTTTCTTCATAAAAGCGTACTCCACCTTGGGGATTTCCCTAAATCTGGTCGATTAACACCTGTCTATCAATCCGAGTTTTTGTTGATCAATTCGCTGTCGCACTTGAAACTGCTAGCCCCCTGGTTATGTGTAAAATGTGTATGTAAAATGGTTAGGTGTAGATTATGTGTAAAAACTCGCCTCATAAACATAACAGTGAAGCTTCTTAACAAGATCACTACATTCAACGTTCTTAATACAAAATCGCCGATACACCGGCGCCCATAAAATTTACGGACGTCGAGTAAGATCTAGATGTGAGACACCGCAAAAAAAGTCATTTGTTTTGGTGGCGAAGATTAGAATTCAGTGGCATATATTTTAGCCAGAAAAACATCAAAAGTAAATAATAAAATATAAAAAGTAAAAGTATCACTGAAGTATATTTCTAAACGGTTTTTCTTAAGCGCGCGGCACAAATTGTGACTGGTCAAAGATCGTATTTTGTTAGCAGCCCACGCAGCAACTTCATTTACAGGTATGAAAACAAACACTGTGCTTTCAGAAGACTCTGCCTTCTGAATTTCCGCATCGAAGCCGCCGCTAGAGGTCTCGCTCGCTGCCCCACGTTAAGATATTTCACATTACACTAAATGCAATACACTGTTGTAAAAGTTTTCCTGGGAGACCAAGTAACGCTATTATCTCTCAAATCACAAGAAAAGAACGTGAAGTGCCGTTTTAATAACAGCAAAATCTTGCGCAATTTCGGGCGCAGATGATAGGAATGTGCAAACAAACTAAGCAAAACTTCACATTTTTATTTTTTCGGTATAGGTACCACTTTTAGTAAGATGGTGAAATTTAAAAGTTGCATCATACTCTTCTATGTCCTCAAATGTTAAGACCGCTCGAAAGACCCGAACGGTCAGTAATAAAGGAAAGGCTTGTTCAAAAGCAGATGTTGAACGTTTTTGGCCATAATAACGCACTAGAGGTTTCATGGCGCGTCGGGTTTATTTGAGGCTGGGTACGGTGCAACTTCATCTCTCAAGGATGTAGCAACCACTTAACGATATAAGGGATGAATGTGGAAACAAAACGAGTGGATTTGATGATGATGATGGTTGGATGTTTATGGCGCAAGGCCAACTGGGGCAAAGAGCGCCAAAATAATAGTCATATATGAGGGGTGAAAACTTAAACACTACGTAAAGTCAGCAAAAACAAAAGTAAAATCACAAAACGACAATGAGCATGGCTGGTGTATAGGGCCAGATTTCATTATGCGTGATAGGAAATGAGGTTTAAAAAAACGAGTGGATTTCGAAGACCGTTGCTGTTTATTAAATGCAAAATGTTAAACTCAAGCCAACACGCGGACTGCCCGTTTCGTAAGGGGAAGAATTACAACTCACGGGGACACCTACCGATCTAGTTCAGGCGCCACTACAAACACAACCCATTGAAATTACGCTGGTGCTGTGATCCCCACCTCAGTCATCTAGCAGTAAAAGCTGCAAAATATATAAAGCCGTTACTCACATGACTGCAACCACCGTTGCAATGATCAGAAAAGCAAGTGGGCCCTTCATGGCTTTGTAATAAACTATGAAGCGAAATGTACACGGAAGGCGGCTACTCTGCATTGGCAACTTCAGACACTCAAGTTAATATATACTCAGGTCTCATAATACAAAAAACGTACAAATTCGGCTCTAAAACAGAAATTACGTAATAACTTCATGACTGGCAAAACCGGCTGGGGATTCATGTTTTTGTTCGGCAATAATAAAATAGCGTATTTGCCCAGTTTAGTCAGGCATATCATACGTTATAGCAACGTAGCTCCAAGCGTTAGATAGTTACCTCTTTGCTCTTCTTCGCTCAACATAAAAACTATTGTTAGCTGTGGCCCCTTTGTTCGTAAAACCTGCCGTGCCGTAATAAAAATTATGCGCTTCGAATAAAAAAAACTGTGGTTAGTTATCCTCGGAATTCAATAGCGTGGAATGCATACAGACAACCAAGTGTGCGCCGCCATATCTGTGGCCAAGCGTCTCTTGCTAGGCGACGTTGTGGCGCACGCCCGCAGATCAAGCAACCCCTCTTTTCCTCCATGCAACCGTGTGAGTGCGCCCACGGCCGGACTAAGGAGCGCGAGCGCGCAATTTCATGAAATTGCGCGCCTGCCGCTTTCTAAGCCCGGCCGTGTTGCGCTTTCACTCGTTACGTCAGGCTCCGCGGGATGGCGGCACTTGTCCGTGCTAGGCACGACTGTCCAACACATGACTGTGTTTTACTTTACGAACTCTTCGTCGAACACTAAGTATTGCGTCGAGTTCACTGTGAGTGCGATTAATAACATCTCTGTTGGCGCCACAGTTTACAATGGGATTGGAACGGAGCAGATGACGCACGCCGGTGTCTTTTATTCTTCGGCGTGCGGCCGCAAGTGGCCCAGGCTGCGCCGTGGTTCGGTGCGCATCGGCATGTCTGTGCCGTTCCAGTATTGCCAAGCGAAGAAATTGACCCCTAAACTTTTCAACGAATACCGTCTATACGCCTCGAGATTCGCGATCGCTGCGCCACCTGCCGCCGCTTCTCCGCGGCGTTTGCGCGATTAGCGCTGCGTAACTGATAGGTGGCCATGCAGTGTTTTGGTTCTCTTTCGCTTCTCTTTGCCTTTCCGCGCACTAAACAACTTGTATGGTGACGTCTGTAAGCAAACTACACGTTTATGGCACTTAAAAAAAACAGCTGCGTCTTGGTAGAGCGCTCGAAACGCTAACGAGAGCTACCCGGGGAGGTGGTTCGGCGCGCTTCTTGGCCGCTCTTGCGGGCGTCGGGCGACGGCAGCAGCATATCACCACTGTCACCTTCCAACAACGTCAGCACAAGCGAATTCTATTTATTGTCGCGCCTCGTTTAGACCTGATATTGGCACTTGTAAGAGGTTGGTGCGTTTTGCGAGCAGACAACAAATCGGCTTTGCTTCGAATATGTACGTTGTAGAAAAATATGTTTCGGGATATGATAATCCAATAGCTGACAACAACTTGCGCCTTTATGGAATATAAAGCCAGCGAAAATGTTAAGTACACTCAAAGGCTGTGCGTTGTCAAATATGTGCCCAATCAAGCTTTATAGCAAGCACCAAGGTATAAGTTAATGAAACCACGGGAAAATGAATCGTCTGCAAGTCAGGAATAAATAGAATAGTCGGACGGGAATGAAAAAAAAACAAAGTGCAGCTTCTGAAATGCTAAAGACGTTCGTTTAAGCACGGGTATAATATTCAACCAACAAAATGCGAAAATGCACTGATATTTCGCAAGACTTGGGGGTAGGGGGGCTAGGGTGGAGGGGGCCGCTCAACTATAGTTGTTTACAAATGCGGAGCGAAATCAAGGAACAAACGTTTTAGTAATCACACACACACACAAGCTGCGTGTTCACTTTTTGTTTGTTTTTCGCCTTCAACGAACGGCTGATCACTCTGCGGACGCATTTTTTGAATACAGGGTAGGCAGTTCACAAGCTATACGAGGTGTCGTTGGAAGAGTTGATTGATTGATTGTAGGTTTTAACGCGCCGACGCAACGGAGGCGATGAGGCGCGCCGTAGTGCAGGGCTCCGGATTAATTTGGCCACCTGGAGATCCTTAACGTGCGCCGAAATCTTGTACACACGGGCTCGGTTGAAGAGTGTGGTATCTGATAAGGCTATCTGATTTCGGTTTATGCTAGATTCTGCAGTCTCCCCGTGTCATATAACGATGTTTCGAAGAAGAGTTTAGTCGTGGAAGCGGATTACTCTATAAGCCCGTCTCGATGATGATGATGGTTGGATGTTTATTGCGCAAGGCTAACTGGGGCAAAGAGCGCCAAAACAATAGTCGATGATAGGGGTGAAACCTTAAACACTAAGTAAAATCAGCAAAAACAAAAGTAAAATCACAAAACGACAATGAGCATGGGCTGGTGTATAGGGCCAGATTTCATGATGCGTGATAGGAAATGAGGTTTAAAAAACTTGACGACGGACAAATACTCAAACACACGTTTCACGGAAACAATGGCATCATCACCTAGGAAAAACGATGGATGTAGGGGAATATGTTGGTGTAGAGTTCTCTGAAGTGTTTGTGTCGTGTTGTGTGAAGTGCCTTGCATGTGATTAGTATGTGCACTACGGATAGGGCCTCTCCGCACCTGCCGCACTGGGTCTAGAAGATCCCGTCAGCAGATACGAGTGCGTTGCATGGGTGTGCCCTATCCGCAGCCTACCCAAGGCGACTTCTGTGTGTCTGTTGCGTGTGTCCTGTGGTGTATGGTCCCAAGCGTGGTTTTATAACGTGTAACTTGTTGTCTGTCTGTTCACTCAGTGTGTTTGCCATGTTCTACGCAAGTGTTGTCTTATGTGTGGCTTGAGGTCTGTATATGGTACGGTTGTTATGTCTACAGTGTTCCTGAGTGCAGCAGCAGCTGCCCTCTCGTCTGCCAACTCGTTTCCAGCGATTCCAGTGTGTCCTGGGACCCAGCAGAGGAGCAGCTGATGCTTCTGCGCATACACAGACATGATAGTGTTAAATACAAGATTACCTATGTGGTTTTTGGGGGGTGTATGCGATTGACAGTGCGCGAACAACACTCAAGGAATCTGTGTAGATGATAGACTTTGGAATATGATTTTCAAGTATGTGTCGTACAATCAGTAAATTCCATTAGCTTCTGCTGAAAAAATTGTTGTGTGGACGCTCATGGTTCTGGCTGCACTGAAATCCGGACCATGAGCAGCGCAGGAGACCATGGTGGAGGTTTTAGACGCGTCACTATAAAATTCTGCAAGTGGGTATTTAAACTGCAGAGACAGAAAGTGCTGTAGTATTGCAGCTCGCGGTATCCGAGTTTTGTCAAGTTTCATAAAAGAAAGGTCGCACGACACAGGACGAACTTGCCAAGGCGGTAAACTGTTTGAAAAGGATGACCTGTACACATCTAAAACCGAAGCACTGAGATCCGAGGCTCGCTCTTTCACTCTAAGTGAAAAGGGAAGAGGAACGGATGGGCGATTTACAAAGAGCAGAGATGTGGATGTATCGTTAAAGACAGGATAAAAAAGGATGATTATTCAGCGATGAAATTTTAAAAGCATAAAGCAAGTCCATGTATGTTCATTGGTTCTCAAGGCTCCACTTATTACACTCAACATAAAGACTCTCAGCAGGGCTAGTGCGAAAAGCACCCGACGAAAGACGAAGGCCCAGGTGTAGAACTGGGTCAAGAATTCGCAAGCCTGTCTTAGTCGCCGACCTATACACCACACTGCCATAGTCCCAACGAGACCCCAACCAAAGCAGTATACAAGCGAAGCAAGAGTTCTTTGTCAGACCATAGGATTGGTGGAGAGAACCTTAAGTATATTCATTGTTTTAGAAAAATTTATTTTTAAGTTCCTTGATGTGGGGAATGAATGTGAGTTTGTGATCAAACAGCACACCTAAGAACTTGTGCTCCTTGTTCACAGGAATCGACACGCCATTAAGAGTAATGTCTGGGTCCGGATGGACCCCGCGCTTCCTGGAGAACACAACGCAGGAGCTTTTTGCAGGGAATTCAGTTAAACCCATTCTTGTCTCCCCAGCCGGCAAGTTTCTTGACACCAAGCTGGACTGACGCTCGCAAATTGACATATTACATGATTTATAGGATATCTGGACGTCATCCACATACATGGAAGAAGAGATTGTGGGTGGCAGTCCCTTACCAAGAGAGTTCATTTTTACTATGAAGAGAGTGCAGCTTAACACACCACCTTGTGGAACGCCATTTTCTTCCACGTGAACCCTTGAGAGTGCACCACCGACTCTCACTCGAAACGTTCTTCCTGACAGGTAACTGACAAGAGTGTTTAACATGTTACCCCGAGACACCGAATGACTTTCAGGTCACTGAGGATCCGTAGCGCCAAGCGGTGTCGTAGGCCTTCTCGAGGTCGAAAAACACAGTTACGCAATACTGTTTATGCACGAAGGCATCCTTAATAATACGATTCAAGAGCTACGAGTTGATCATTCGTGGATCGCCCTGCCCTGAACCCTGCCTGGCAGCTCTCGAGAAGACCGTGTACTCAAGGAAGTACACGAGCCTGCGATTTATCATCTTCTCGAAGAGCTTGCACAGGCAGCTCGTCAGGGCAATAGGACGGTAACTTGAGGGGGCCGACGGGTCCTTTCCCCCTTCAAGAAAGCCATACACTATAGCCTCCTCCAAGAGTTTGGAATGTGCCCCGAAAGCCAAATCTTGTTATATAGGTGTAGAGTGTTAGAAGAGTGTCTGCGTGCAGGTGTTGTATCATTGTGTATGTGATGTTGTCTGGGCCTGGAGCTGAGGGTTTACACGTGCTCAAAGCAGCCCTCAGCTCATGCAGTGAGAAACTCTGAGTTATAAGAAGATGTTGACCTATTGTTATCTAGTATAGGCTCTTTTCGGCCGTTTGTTGTGTTTCATGAAAGTGTTTGTGTAGTGTGCTGAACTAGAAAACGTGTTGGAAGTGTTGTGCGAGTGTGTCAGCCTGGTCTTCGAGTGTGTCCCCTGTAGTGCTGACCAGAGGCAGGCTGTGTGTTCGTTGTCCCTTGAGTTTTCGTATTCGTGTCCATACTTTCCGTGTGTCTGTGTAGGAGTTTATTGATGTTATGAATGTACGCCAACTCTCTCGTTTTGCCTCACGGCGCACACGTTTTCCTAATGCCTTGGCCCGTTTGAACAAGAGGAGGTTTCCCGACGTGGGGTACCGACGAAGGATACCCCACGCCTTGTTTCTGGGCTCTCGCGCCCGCCTACAGTCCTCATTCCACCACGGCCTCCGCTGGTTGCGCGGGGCACCAGAGGCGTGGGGAATGGACCTTTCGGCGGCGTCGAGGATGTGCGCCGTGAGCAGTTGGTAGCTCCTTCAACCTGTAGGTGTCCTATGGATGTGTGGTGTAGTTTGGATGTCTGTGTAAATGTATTCCAGTTAGCTCTTGCTTCATTGAACCTGTTTTGGGAAGATGGACTGCATGGGCCTTTACCTATATACGTTAGTGAGGTGGGAAAGTGGTCACTACCGTATGGGTCAGTGCCCACACCCCCACTCGAGAAGAGGAAAGAGAACTGCGGAGCCAATCGCCAAGTCAAGATATGAGTATGTGTTGTGCCCTATGTTATGGTATGTAGGCTGTTTATTGTTGAAAAGGCATGCTCCTGAAGATGTAAGGAATTTCTCTATCAGGCGACCTCGGGCATCCGTGCGAGAAGAGCCCCAAAGAGAGTTGTGGGCATTAAGGTCGCCTGTCAGGATGTATGGTTCGGGCAGCTGGTCAACCAGCGCCTCAAAGTCAGAGCTTAAAAGTGAAACATCAGGAGGAATGTATATGGAGCATACCGTTATCAACCTATTAAATATTATTGTTCGAATTGCCACAGCCTCAAGGACAGTGTTCAGAGTGACAGGGTGGCATGCTAAGATTTCCGGGCAATTATGGCCACACCCCCAGAAGAGTGCGTGCAGCCATCCCTGTCCTTTCTGTATATCAAGTAACTGTTCAAGAAATTTGTGTGTTTAGAATTCAAATGTGTTTCCTGAACACACATTACACTTGGCTGATAAGCATGCAGTATTTCGTATACATCGTCAAGATTATTCAGAAGGCCTCTGCAGTTCCATTGTATTATGTTTTCTCTTCCCATTATATGTGTTCAGAGCTACTGGAGTGTGACTATTTATGTAGGGTCTTTCGGGGCTTGGACTCTTGGAAGGGGTTTTCTGGCCTTCTCTACTGACCTGGACGTCGCAGCCCGTTCCTTCCGCTGCGATGAAAGCCGGAAGGGCTCGACGTCCATGTCGTCATCTGAAGGCAAAGGGGTGCCCAGCGGACTGGGCCCCCTTGACGTTGAACCCTTTCGGGTGTTCGCCTGCGCTGCCAGTGCCGAAGGCGTGGGGAGCACCACAGATGGCGCAGGCAGTGAGGCGGGGAGGGGGGTCGCTGCGACTGCCTCCAGTCTCCATCTCTCGTGCCCTTGCGTGTGCTTGGCCGGTGGAGAGGAAGCAGTGGATGCAGCGGCATCCCCAACAGACGTTGCCACCACAGCCGCTGCTGGGTGAGCGAGCGGTGCGGAGGTGGATTGGGCTGCCATAGGCAACCCAGGGGGGGGCGGTGGCGGGACCAAGTCCGACTCGCGGTACTGGGTCCCCGCCGAAACCAGACGCCGCTCCGCCCCCCGGCGAGCTGCGTCGGCGTACCTGCCCAGAGGGAAGGAGGCGAACCTCTTCCGTGCCTCTGGGAAGGTGATGTTTTCGTTGACTTTCAAGGCAATGATCTGTTTTTCTTCTTTGAACTTTTCACAGCTCCTAGAATAGGCAGCGTGTGGTCCCTGGCAGTTGGCACAGGTGAAGTTCTCGGATTTACAATTGTCAGTTTGATGATCATGTGCTGCACATTTTGCGCACGTCAATTTACCACGACAAGACGTTGTGCCGTGCCCAAACCGCTGACACTTGAAACAGCGGCGTGGGTTCGGCACGTAGGGTCGGATTGGACATCTCAAGAAGCCTGCGTTGACCGACTCAGGAAGGTTAGAGCGGCCAAGTGTCAAGATTATGTGCTTGGTTGGAATTATTTCATCATTTCGGCGTATGGTGATTCGCCTCACTGCTGTCACGCCCTGATCTCGGAGGCCCTCGAGCAGATCTGCTTCAGTCTCATTCATTAGATCCCGATCAGAGATCACGCCCTGGCAGCTATTGAGGCTGCGATGGGGCGTGATCTTGATGTCAACATCTACCATGCGCGTTGCTTGAGGAGGTTAGAGGATTGTTGTTTGTTTTCTACTTCTATCAAAACTTCTCCCGTTGTGAGTTTCTTAGCCTTGTACGACTTTCCGATAAGGCTTTTCAAGAAACTTTGGAGATTAGAAACACAGACTGGGAAGTGATGGGCTTTGTCTTGTAACAGATTCCATGATCAAAACCGCGAGAAATTATCAGGCTTTGGGGAGAGATCGATTGCAAAGGAGGAAAAGAAACTTCGGTGCGGGCCCTTTTCGGGGGCCGATCACGTCTGGGGGGGGGTTAGAAATGCCATATGATACATTGAAAAGCAGGGAGACGGGGGTACTTCTCTCCTTTGACCTACCCTGGTAGTCAAAGAGGTCCGGAGCTCCTGCTGGTAGACAGCAGGAGCCCATCGGCCGGAGCTTTACCATGGCTCCGACGGCCACCGTAGAGGTTTCTACCCTTCACCTTAAAAACACATCACCACGGTGGGACACAGCTTATGTTGGGGGGCTCGGGGTCCGCGGTATCGCCAGTACAGTCACCAAGATTACTCAAGGTGCTCTGTGCGGGGTATAAGCCCGTCTCCCCGCTTCTCGTGGATGATAAGTGTTATCTTTGCGAGCGCTCACCTCGGGACAAGAGGACCCAGCTATAAAATTTGTCGTCGTGTGCTGACTCCCGAGTATAATTTTGCATTATTCATCGTACTTCTTTCGTAAAATGTTTGTGAAATTTATGCCGCATTGGCTTGTTCAGGGTAGTGATCAATATAAGCGTAACTTGCGTGCTGTCAGGTATAGTGCTCCGCTAGATTATACAAGCGCACAAAGTCGATTTACATCACAGTGTGTATGGCCGCAACATGGCCATCGGCGGAAACACGGCTTACGGAGACACTGCCACTAAATTTCAGGGCAGCGGAATCGCAATCAGCTGCATGCATATGCCGGCTTCGGGACGCCGGCCTGTGACACACAACTGGCGAACATACCGATCGAATTTACCACACTAAGATCGCGTCATAAACGTTTTTACTCTCGTAAACACACCACGCTTGCAAACAGAGTGCCTGCTCCACATTATTCCGTATTTCGAACGCGTAAAAACGGTAAATCGCAGTCTTTAACGAGCCGCAAAAGCAACGGCGACAGGGGGGAACGGGCCGGAGACTCCCGCGGCTGCTTTCGAAACGGGCCGGTAGGGGGACTTCAGTGGCGCCCCTACAGGCCGCGCTCGAGGCGTATAGGTGCTTACCTACAATGAAGCAGTAGTAAGTTCATAGCCCGTCTTTCGGTGTCTTCTTCCCTCATTGTGCGGCGTCTTTACCATGGAATATCACTTCTTTTATTTATTTATTTATTTATGACATACTGCAGACCCCACAAGGGGTCCAAGCAGGAGGGGCAGAATCACTGCAGTGTACCACACTGACAACATAGGGTAAAAATATAGCAACAGAGGAAAAAGAAAAACACACACACACAAAGCGACATCACTTCAACTTTCCAAATGATCGATTTCATCTATGCAGCTGATAGCAGATATGGGCAGATCGTTCCACTCAGAGATTGTGCGCGGAAAGAAAGAAAATTTAAACACGTTTGTCCTGGCACTGTAGGGAGTTAGTGATGCGCTGTGTCGATGCCGTGTACGTCGAGCTGTCAATGGTTGAATATACTCGTCAGGGTTAATTCCAAGTTTGTTGGTCTTGAGGTGGTGAAGAAATTTTAGTCTCTCTATTTTACGACGTGCTTGCAGTGTTTGGATGCCATGTTCTTTCATCAGATTAGTGGGAGAGTCAGTCATGCGATACTTCGAGTAGATAAATCGAACAGCCTTGCGCTGTATCATTTCAAGAGCCCGAATGTTTTTTTGCTTGTGCGGGTCCCAGACTGAGCATGCGTATTCAAGTTTTGGTCTTACCATCGAGGTGTATGCGAGTAGTTTAATACTTGGCGGAGCCAATTTAAGTTTATGTCGAAGAAGGCAAAGTTTGCGAAATGAAGAAGTACAGATGTTAGAAACGTGTTCGTTCCAGCTTAATTTGTTTGTAATCGTAACACCAAGATACTTATAAGCAATCACCTCGAACAGCGGTTGTCCTGGAAGCTCGTACGAAAATGACAAACTATGTTTCTTTTTGGTAATTTTCATAAAAACGGATTTTTCTGCATTTAACTGCATATTCCACTTTGTGCACCATGTATGAACGTTAAGAAGGTTTGAATTAAGTTTGATTTGGTCCTCGGGGCAAGTTATTTCGTTAAACAGAATGCAATCGTCCGCAAACAATCTGATTTGAACTGGGTGAGTGATTATATTAACAATATCATTGATATATATTAAAAACAATAAGGGACCTAGTACGCTGCCTTGCGGCACACCGGATGTAACAGGTAAAGATTTGGAACAACCATTTTCAACACTGACATATTGCATGCGGTTGGATAGATAGGAAGAAATCCAGTTTGTTATGAACGCAGGAAGTCCGATTGACTGCAGTTTGCGCATAAGATGTGCGTGGGAAACAAGGTCAAAAGCTTTGCGGAAATCTAAGAAAATTACGTCTACCTGGCCGGACTTGTCAAGGACGCTTGCAAAACTGTGAACAATAGAGGTTAGTTGGGTGACAGTAGAAAAACCTTTTCGGAAGCCATGCTGGAAGGGAGATAATAAACCGTTGTCGTTAAGAAATTTAGTAATGTAGTTAGCTATAATGTGCTCCAAAATTTTGCAACAAGATGACGTAATGGAAATGGGACGATAATTACCAGGAATCATGGAGTCGCCCTTTTTAAACACAGGTGCAATGCGTCCAACTTTCCAGTCAGGAGGTAATACACCAGAAGTTAATGAAGCATTGAAGACTGCTACAAGAAAATGTGATAACATTTCAGCGTATCGAGAAAGAAACGCGTTCGGTATCCCATCAGGGCCAGTTGATGTCTTCGTTTTTAAGTTAAGCAGCATTGAAATTACACCCGACATGGACACAATATCAGTATTAGCTCTGCAAAGAGGAACAAGTTCAGGCATTGGTTCAGTAACTAAGGAAAAGACACTATGAAAATAGGTGTTGAAATGGTCAGCGATGTCCGCCTTCTCAACGAGGAGCGCGTCGCCATGACGCAATTTTTCGATGGGTTTTCTTTTGTTGGACAAGAAATTCCAAAATTTTTGTGGGGCAGATTTAATAAAGTTGGGCAACTTGTGTTCAAAATATTTACGTTTAGCAGTTGCCATGGCTTGATTGAGGGCTACTTGGGTGGTTTGAATAATGTCACGAGACGACGCTCCTCGCTTCAGGCGTTTTAATTTCCTTTTCAAATGTATAATATCACGAGAGACCCAAGGGGTTTGTTTACACGTCTTTTTCACCTTGTCCGGAACAAAATTATCAATACAATGCAAGCACAAGTGTTTGAATGTCTCCCACATTTGAAGGACATCAGAACCGTGAAAGTTGCTCAGGTGTAGTTCTAAAAAATCTAATACAGTTTCATCCTGTGCACGAGAAAAATCTTTGACGCGGATACATTTAGTTCGACCAGCGGTATACACAGTTTCAACAGGGCATGAAAATGACACAATACAGTGATCAGAAAGACCATTTTCAACGGAGACAGCAAATTGTTCAATTGAATTACTCACAAAAATAAGATCAAGTATAGAAGCACAGGTCGCGTCGATGCGTGTTGGATTGTTTACTACTTGGCGCAAATTATGACACATCATAATATCGAGAAGGTATGAAGCATGCGGGGATTGTACGAGAGTAGGGAAAGGAGAGTCCCAGTTAACGCCAGGCAAATTAAAATCGCCCACCAGGAATATGCTATCATGCCTAAATGATATCATGTGCTCGTGTAAGTCATGCAGAAACCGGGGAGGGGAATCAGGAGCACGATAAACAGCAAAAATAAGGAAGGAACGCCCACAGTAGGATACCTTTATGGTAAGGCTTTCGTGATTGTCGATCTGATGCAAAAGTGTCGCATCAAGAGCAAGTTTTACGAGGACGGCAACACCGCCCCCCCCTACGGTTTCTATCACGACGATACACACGATAAGAGGGGGGAAAAACAACGTCATCTGTGATTTCGTCACTCAGCCAAGTCTCTGTTATCACGACAATATGCGGGCTATTACCAAGAAGAATAGACTCCAATTGAACGGATTTATTTACGATGCTGCGTGCGTTAATGTTTAAAAGCCGAAGCTGCTTAGGGTTAGGGCGTTCGGGTCATAGTTTTTGTTTACTAGGCTGGGAACTGCCAATTTTGGTTCTTGAGTTTTTTTAATCATCCCATACAAACTTCTCTCGATCGACGATAAGTTTGTCGTGCACTAAGGTAACTTTTTTGCCACGTTTCTTTTCATCTTTCGCGCTATCCCAAAGCAGCTTCCGTTTGCGGAGCGTTTCCTTTGAGTAATCGTTTTGAACCGATATGTCTGTCCCTTTTAGCTTATGGGCATTCGAGATGATTTGCTGCTTTTCGTTATAATCTTGGAAATATACGATAACTGGCCGGTCACCACCGGGCTTGCCAATCCTATGAATCCTACCCACTGATTTGCATTGGACCTCTAGCTTGTTTGCGAAAACCTTAGTGAGGACTGTTTCTTTCAACATATCCTCGGTTTCTTCAGACTCAGCGGGTATGCCGAAAACTACCAAGTTGGAGCGCCTGCTCCTGTCCTCAAGATCAGTAATTTTAGCTTCAAGAAAAGCTACTGTTTTCTGAAGGCCATCAATGCTGGCAGTTCGTTTTTCCATTTCAGCAAAACGCGAGTTCCAGTCGGAAATACTTTTTTCCATTTTTTCTTGTTGGGCCTTTATCGCAGCAATATCCGAAGATATTCTGGTTTGACCTTCTAGTAACTCCTTCAGCATATTCTCGATCTCGGGCCCGGGGTTCAGCTCAACATCCCCACACAAGAGTAATGAGCATACGCAGTACACATCATAGGCAATACAAAGGCACTGCTTGGGGCACGGCAGGACCAAAAGACCACGGCAGTCACTCTTAATTGTACAATAGCATACACCCACCTGCGCAATGCAGAAGAATGGCGTTTTATGCCGCATGTCCGCTCCGGGTCCGCCGTGCCCACTGAAACTGAAGTTCTGGATGCAGTCCTTTATAGGGGAAGCAGGTGATGTCACATGACGCGAAGGGGGCGCATCAAGCACGACATCCGATAGGCAGCAAGCTGACATGGCGAGGCAGAAACGAGTGGATCCTCTTGGCACGTGTCGAATGTTGGTGCGTCGGCGGCAAAGCGAAGATGCGTTCCCGGCAAGGCCGAGCAGGAAAACCTGCGCAATGCAGAAGAATGGCGTTTTATGCCGCATGTCCGCTCCGGGTCCGCCGTGCCCACTGAAACTGAAGTTCTGGATGCAGTCCTTTATAGGGGAAGCAGGTGATGTCACATGACGCGAAGGGGGCGCATCAAGCACGACATCCGATAGGCAGCAACTGACGATGCGAGGCAGAAACAGTGGATCCTCTTGGCACGTGTCGAATGTTGGTGCGTCGGCGGCAAAGCGAAGATGCGTTCCGGCAAGGCCGAGCAGGAAAACCTGCGCAATGCAGAAGAATGGCGTTTTATGCCGCATGTCCGCTCCGGGTCCGCCGTGCCCACTGACAACACAACACTGACTTTTATTAACAACACAAACCTTTAAAAACGACTCCATGTTCCTAATTAAAAGGTACAGAAGGTTATCGGGTGAATACGTCTTTAAACATATTCTGCGTTCATTCTTTATGTAGCCACCCCGGTAAAGTTTTTTAGTGCTTGCGCTTGTTCCAGAAATAGACAAAATGCCTTCTCCAACGATCGCAAGAAGTGGTACCGCTGTGAGTCATTTTTTTGTTTATTGATTTATTTATTGATTATATAACATTTATATAATAACACGTTAGCAAATATACTGGCGTAGGAATACGCGAACAGACGACACTTCTGACGATCTCGCAGACGATCTGCACAAAGCCCGAACGGATCACACAAGACCGCTATCCTGGTCAGCGCGTGTTACTGAATGTTTATTAGGTGTGCTCATAAAATATTTTCCACATAGAAAATTAGGAAACACCACGTTTTCACCATACCACACGCAACAAAGTCTGCAAAACTGTACCTGAAATCGCAAAACACACTCTTGAACAGCCTTCTTCCTGCTGGAATATTTTGTTGGCAGCCGGATTAATTTCGTTTGCACTTGGGTTAAACTCGCTGGCACCTGGAATTAATTAGGTGGCGTTCGGAATAAATTAGATAGCCCCTGGAATAAATTGTTTGGCGGTTGGATTAAATCGACCGAGGAAACCTGTAGAAGTACAGGGAGACACAAAGAAGAAACAAACATAAATACAGGTTGCGAAGTGGAAACAAACAATACAGGAAACAAACAATGAATACAGGTTGCGAAGTGCAGGGAATAACAAAGTACAGTGCAGTACCATAAAACAATCCCACCCCCCACCCAACATACACACCCAACACACCCAAATCCAGCACACGCATACACAAACACACAGGTTCACAAAAACACGAGTACGATAGGAACATTGCTGTCCGGTACATTAGTACGAACGAAGACATGTTTGATAACCAAGCACAGGCATATGCAAAAATTTATGTTCTAACCATTCAAATGGTCGTATCATACTGGAAAATAGAGATATTGGAAAATACCATGTAAATCAGAGGGATCTGTACGGGTAAACCACTACTTGCTTATGAACACACGCACAAAAACATACAAACAAAAATGAAACTCGGGATCCTTTATATACCATGCCGAGGAGACATGAAGAGCTTTAGATGCTTGCATTTTTGGAGCACGTTTAAAATACCTCATATTTTGCGGATACAAAGAAATTATTATGCAGACGCTGCACACGGCATAAAGGAGACAGCATGTCTATGGTCTCACAAGACAGCACCTGTAAGGATGCAGTCCTCGCATTCGCGCCCGGAGCGGAACACAGCTCATGTTTTGGAGGCTGTCGAATATGCAGCGGATACACTCGAACCAAAAAAATAGGTCGCGGTTCGTGTGTCTACATTGTAATTCTTCCAGGTTAGGCGGCTTGAGGACATCGTTCTAAGTGTATTTTTTGTTTCGGGGTGTAGCGGCCAGAGAAGATGCGAGTGAATGTTGTCGCACCCCCTCCAAGCACAAAGATGACGACGGACTAATACATTTCCACACTTCCGATGCAAACTCCACCTTCGCGATACCAAGGGCCATAGTAAACTATTACAGAAAACACAGTCCTCATGTGAAGTACTTTGTTGCACGAGAGATCGCAACCAGAGTCCAATAATGTGTGCGTGCCAGGAAATTACATTGCGTGGAAACAGAAGCATATACTTTATAAAAACAACCAAATCGCGTGTGTAGTTTGCTATTTTTATCGTTTGAGAGTCCAGGTGGTACAAAAAGGTTAAAGGAGAACTGTTTCGAGTGCATATAATAGCAAAGTTCTCGAAAGGATTGAGGTCTAGGTAATTAGTTTCGCACCAGGGGGAAATGGCGTGTGTATGTCGCCTTAAAGCCGCGCACAATCTTCCTGCATGGTAACTCCACAGTAAAGACTTCCGATAAAGTTTTCTGTCGTTACAAACTACAAGTGATAAATTTATTGCGTCCACTCTAGCACATTCATAGCAGCATTCTTACTGGAGATATGCATCCAGTTCGGCCACATCAGCCGCTGTCTTTTGTCGTCATACCATTTTACGAAATAAAAAGCATTTGTTTAGCTGGCTGGACCCTGGTTGTTCCCCCAGGATGTGTCTTCTTGCGGTGACACCACGGCCATGGCGACCACCATCTCCTGTTAAGTGCTATGAACTGAACTTCTTTCCCCTTCAGTGAGGCCTCGGAGGGGCCCGAAAGGTGGCAGCAAAAACGCGGCATCGTGCTAAGACTCCTCAATTTACAGCTGGCCCTATAATAACAGTGTTTTCCTTATCTTCATTTATTGACCACTGATATGCCCTAGAAGTAAAAGGTACACGTTCCTTGAGCCTCCGGTAGTGCAACAGTACCAACAGCAGTGTTGGTAGCTTCTTTTGTTTAAGCTAGTCACTGGACTCCCTGAAGGCCTCCACTAAATTTATTACATCCTTGAGCGCGACAATTCCGACGCCCTGTATTAGGGAATTGTCCGTGGTTTCGAGAAGCGATTCAATGTTGTCGTACTGCGCTACTGAGGGAAGTATTACTGCTAACGGTGAAATTCATCTGGTTATTTCTTCTTAGAACACCGCTTATGGCAGTTGGTTGTAGAGCTTACTATGTTTTAAGGAACGTCACCAATGGCTTGTATCACCTTAATTTGCGGGCATCATCATAGAAAGGCGCTGAACAAGGTGCATATCGTAAAATATTCGCCGGAAGATAATGGTCAGAGTGTGGACAGTGAAATTAATTCTGGAGAAAGTACGCGTTGCGATACAATGCTCGCCGCGGGTAAGTTCTCAACACTAATTTTCGAACATGGCCTCCTCGTTCCCTAGCTAAGCGGACCTCATGAGATATCTTTTTTGATGTTTTCTCTATTCTTTTCTCGGGAGAGAAAACTTAGGTAAAAAGGCAACGTTGATCAGCTCCTACTTATGGTTAGCGCAGTGAACAGTGGCACTTGTGTACGCCAGCTTACAATCGTCCGTACACATGTCGACCACGGAAGCACAACGCGTTTCTTCTGCTGCCAGCTGTATGTCTGGCTTCAAAAATTGTTTTAGTGCCCCAGCCACTTCAAGACCTTGGTAAAAATTCTTTGCATTGTGAAAAGAAATATTTCGCTGGCGCGGTCCCATGCCGCCAAGATTTCAAACTAAGCAAGATCACTCTCGATATTGCTATTAATAAAGAAAGACGACTCACTGACGTTGAAAATAAACTAGATACCTTATCTTCACTTGAAAGCAAGATTGCCTGTTAACAGGATCAGCTTGCTTCCATGACAGAGATCATTCGTGATCTACAAAGAAATGTTGGCGATTTAGAAACCCCTAGCAGAATGCCTGATTTAATTGTTACTGGGGGGCAGGATTGCGATAAGGAGGCTAGACAAATTTTAAATGATGTGTTAACAAGAACATTTTTGAGGATATTCTCGATTTGAGCGACATTGCGATAAAAAATATTATCGTCTCCGTAGGCCATCACCAAACAACACTAGACCTATAATCCTGAAACTTCTTCATTTGCTACAAAAACCCGAAATACTGAAGAATGGGCTCCAACATTGAGACACGAAGTTACCTATCGGCCAGGATTTTTCTCGAAGTATACGCTTTACTAGAAAAATGCTCTGGGACAGCGCCTAAGTGAATCGCGAAAGAAGGGATAGGGTATCGCTAACCCTCACTACAATATGCATTAAAAAAAGCTTACGTTTGGGACGAATCTTGGAGCGAAAGAGTGTCACTAAAAAAAACTAACCAGGCGACTCGGCAACTGCAGGCCCTCCAATGACGAGGATGCGCGCGCATTTGACAGCATCGCAAGCGTTTCCCTAAATGAAGAACTTGCAATACCTTCTTCTAAATCTTTCGGGCCTCCCAAATCGTTTAGGATTCCGAACTCTGCCTTGACAAAAAACGAAGAGCCGAAGAAATATAAATGTTTACGGCAGAAGTGTAGTCAATAACCCCGAGAAGCTCGAAATCGCCCTCCTGCAACATGACCCATATGTCTCCAATGCTGACGGAGACATGGCTGCACAAGGACACTACGGAGGACTTAGCTTTTCCGCCATCATATAAAGTCTTCAGCAAACACAGACAGTCAAGGGGTGGTGGGGTTGAGGTTCTCATGAAGGAGCAATTCCAAGCTTACAGACTTGAATACATTGTAGATCTAGAATGTATACGCCTGAAACTAACTTGCTGGGGGAAATGCTTCATTCTTCATGCTCTCTATGGACCTCCAGGTGTCTCGCCTGATTGCTTACAAAAGTTACAAACTCTTATGTCCCGACATACGAACACTAAGTTTGTTTCAATTTCAATTTAACTGTCCTAAATTGGGACCATTTCCAACCCTTGAACTACGGGGAACAACCACGTCAATTAGTCAATTACGTGTGTAATATTATGCTGTCACATGATCTGGTCCAGTCGGTAAAAGAACCGACTCACGATCAAAGTAAGAGTAGCTCAATCCTAGAACTGGTGTTCTTGCCGTTGAGTCTTCACTACTTCAGTGTGTCTACTGAGGAAGCGCTTTCTGATCATTACTTCGTAAATATTGAAATTAGCATAGACTCGCCTTCCGACAGCTCTCAGTATGGCGTGCACTGCTTTAAAGACGTTTGCCGATCTAATGACGCCTCTGTGATTGAACATCTGCCAACATGCGTTTTGAGCTTCAATAACCCTGACGCGTGCGTCCACTGGACCACTTCTAAGCCATTTGCCACTTCTGTATAGATAACTTTGTACCACCCGAACCAAAAAAGGTACACAAGCACACGCCTTGGATAACGCGAGAGACCATGAAACTGAAGCGGAAGATAGAGCAATAAAAACGCGCGTGGTTTATCTGAAGCTATCAGGATATTGAAAAAGGAACTTGTAAGCGCAGTGAAACGATCGAAAGATGACTACTTCAACGGATCGCTGCCAAACTTTATTAGAAACAACCGTACAAAATTTTGGAACCACATAGCTGAAAACAAAAAGACCATCTCTGATATAAACATTCTTGATGCCATAGTTACTGCTCAAAAGTTTATTGCCAATCAGTTCAATGACCACTTTTACGGTGTATACGCTTGTTGCCAACCCTGTACCACAACAGCTGCAACTCTTCTTTCATCACAAGGCGGCTTTAGTTCTTATCGCGGTATTGCTTCTATGTTATTGAACGTGAAAACTAACACATTATCAGCCAAGTGTATTCCTCCACAGATATGCCGAGCCTTTGGCTAAATTTCTTGTTATTTTATTCCGTGCTTCGTTCTTAAGTGGAAAGTCCCAAGCGACTGGAAGATAGCCCGAGTCGTGCCCCTTTATAAAAAAAAGGCTGCCAGTTTTCAATAGATACCTACAGACGCATATCCTTGCTATTAACGAGTTCGAAAATAATGGAGCACATTATTGTTAACCACATAAACAATTTTCCCCAAAGTAATTCCGTACTAACCCGGTATCAGGGCGGATTTTGGAAAGGATATTCCACATCCACACAATTAGTCCCTGTTATACACTCCTTCGTTTCGGGGCTGATTGTAATGGCTCATTTGATGCAATATTTCTGGATTAAAAAAAAGCGTTCGACAAGGTCACCGTCACAGTTTAATCATGATTTAAAAGAATCTGTACTTTCTCCTGTTATTGTTTCATGGATAGCGGAATACCTATCTAATCGTAAGCCACTTGTCTCGCTCGGCGATGAAACATCTTCGTTCCAGTTCTCTCTGGCGTTCCAAGGAAGTGTCTTGGAACCATTGCTTTTCCTACTTTTAGTTAATATCATGTATGAAGCTTGCCCTGGTGTGGATATACAAATTTTTGATGATGACTGTGTCCTATGTTGTCACATCAGCCCTCCAATTGACCAAGAAAAGCTCTCTAAAATTCTCGGTTGAATAACTGATTGGTGTTCCCGCTGGGGAATTGTTTTAAACACAGATTAAAGTGCCCTAATGCACATTACATGGAAGAAAACACCTTTAATGTATAAAAACATGTTGGGATAATGACCATTAGGAGATCACTTGTGTAAAATATTTGGCTTCGAAATTAGCAAATACACTATCATGAAACACATACAGTGGCAATGTATGTTCATCTGCATTTGGTAAGCTGTGTTTTTAAGACATAAAGTT
Organism: Haemaphysalis longicornis; assembly: GCA_013339765.2. NCBI lineage: Eukaryota > Metazoa > Arthropoda > Arachnida > Ixodida > Ixodidae > Haemaphysalis > Haemaphysalis longicornis. The sequence continues at coordinate 160,105,060 of CM023453.1, read as the reverse complement.
AAAACCGCACCCTCGAATGTCAAGCTGTTGAGTTAATATTCCTTGATTCGAACAAAGCTCGCGTAAGGGTGTATATTCTAGGACTCATTTCAATCTTCCAACCTCGGTAAGATGAAAAAAATCCAAAGGAAAGCCATTAGCTTTATATATTCAAAATTTTGAAGTTATGATTCTCCGTCCGACTTAATCAGGATAATCACATTTCTTTACTTCAGGCACGTCTGAAGAAACTCCGTTTAGATTTCATTTCTTTTAACGTCAATAGAAAGCTTGGGCTAGACGCAAGTAATTACCCAATTCCTTTGTCAAGTAGGTCAACGCGCCACGATCACGCGGAAAAGTTTACGCCATATTTCGCTCGCAAAGGCCTGTTCAATATGTTTTTTTTTCAGGGCTGGAACGCTGATATTCAATTCCTTCGTGTTAAATTGTCATGTTTTTTGTGTATTGTTGTTTTTGTTCTTGTTTTTTGAGTCTTGCTGTAAAGCGCCTGTCCTCCTTGAACCTGTAAAAGGCCTGCAGTATATACATAAATAAATGAATAGGAACGAGAGTAATTTTTTAGTGAATTAAAACCTATCTCAATTGCGAAAAACATGTATTCCTTTTGGAAGGCTTTAACAGCGTTTGTGCAGGAGAAGACCGAATACGTGGTTTTAGACCGGAGTATTGAAGCGCCGCAGTTTACGAAATATTATAAGGTCATTAAATGGATGAGGTGGCTCACATTCTGTCAAAAGAGAAAAGAATAAGATTTACGCATTTCCAAGGCGCAAGCCATACTCGCTAGGACTGAACATATCACGCTAAGAAGAAAGCTAGTCCTTGCTCTCTTTACGGAGTTATTGGCTTGCTACAGAATTGACCACCTTTGGACTCTTAAAGAGAGAGTCACCAGAATTTGTTTCAAAGAGAGTCCCTGGACTCTTAGAGAAGGGGTCGTCACTAACAGTTAAAAGAGAGTCTGCAGGACTTCGTTGGGTGTACTTATATTGACTCCAAAAAAGCAAACAGAAAGAGTCCGCATGATTATGTTATGACCGCAATAATAATAGCCGTCCTCACTCTTTTTGGAAGAGTCCTGTACTCTGTTAGAACAACAGTAAAAAAGAGTATGCAGGATTCTGTGAGAAGTAGTCACCACGTCTCCTAATTTTAAAATAAAAAGAGTCGTGATGACTACTTTGCGACTCTACCAAAAGTAGTCACACTGACTCTACTTGAAAAACAGTCCCGTGACTCTGCCAGCTTAAGATTCGACAAAGAGTGTGCAGGACTGTTGAATGCAGTCATACCGACTCCGAATCTGTAAACAAAGAGAGTCTGCTTGACTACTGCATGGCCCCAGCCGAATGTCACTCTGACTCCAGGTAGTGTCGTGAATCCTATTACACAAAGAGTAGAGATAGAGCCTGCAGAACTCCAACGCACAGTCACCGAGACTAAAAATCTGCAAGAAATAGTTCCATTCGCCTATTTTGTGATTCGAGCAAACAGAATCCCTTCAGAGTCGAAAGGGTCAAAGAATCCATACATGTACTACAGTGACCCTATAAGGTAAGCCCTGGATACATGCAAGAAACATCTGTGCATGTACCAAAACAACTGTTTTATTTAACTAAAGCCTAAAGAATTTTGAATGATGCATTGGCTCAATATCTAGAAAAAATGTTATCAGAAATCAAATCAGGAGTTGTCTTAGACAATATTTGTATGAGCAGAAGAAACCTGACGAAATACGAAATTCCAAATTTTCGCCTTTGCCAACATTTGTGTCTAAAATAACAAAAACTGGTGGCGTTCCAGGAGACAAGCAATTAACACTTGAGCTCACCTATAAGAAACACAAACCCACAACAGTGATCAGCCATCAACTGCTGGCTCAACGACCTATAGAAATGTTAAGTGAAAATCAAACCACAAATTATATAAAACCACAGCCAAACAAATTTATAATAATGTAGCTGCGGACATTTGAAGTGAGAAAACTCTAGAACAACTCAAAAACCAGAAATAGGACCATAAATGCAGAAATCAGTGTTCGGCCGTAAGATATTGCTGAATAAAATGGTCACCTTGAGCACACTCATATTACAAGCATACAACTCTTTTCGCCTTAACGAAATGGCCACTCTGACCATACTCATGTCTAATAAAAATAACCATGCAAAATGGGGTGTTAAAATATTGTAATCGAAGGTTGGTAGTGTTTTTGTGAGAAAAGTTTATTGTTGGTTCTTTACAAAAATTTATACAAATGCTGCATTAGCAGTTGTTATTCTCGGTGTCGGTGAGTGGCGACACCGCGTACCCCGAGCCCCCCATACTTAAGCTGTCACCAACCGTGGCTAGAAGTTGAAAGGTGAAGGGTCAGAAGCCGTGAACGGTGGCCGTCGGAGCCTTGGTCAAGCTCCGGCCGATCGGCTCCCTGCCTGTCTACCAGGCAGGGAGCTCCGGGACCTCTTTGACTACCAGGGTAAGGTCAAAGGAGAAAGTACCCCCGTCTCCCTGCTTTCCAATGTATCATATGGCATTTTCCAACCCCCCCCCCCTCCAAGCGTGATCGGCCCCCGAAAAGGGGCCACAGCAAAGCTTCATTCCCACCCTTGCCAACAATTGCATCCCGAAAGCCAGATAACTATTCGCGCTTCTTGATTGTTGAATCTCTTGACAAGTCAAATCCTATCTCCTCCCAGTCAGTGTTCCTTATCACCAAATTCCTTGAAGGCATCCTTGGCAAGTCTTTCCAAGCCAAGAAACTGAGAACCGGCAAGGTTCTGGTCGAGGTGAACAGCTCACCAGCAATCCACAAGCCTCCTTACCCAGAATCGCAAGGCAGATCTGGACATCAGAGTCAAACCCCATCGTAGCCTCAATAGCTCTCAGGGTGTGATTTCTGAGCCAGATCTGATAAATGAGACGGAAGCCGATCTGCTCGAATGTCTGAAAGGCGAGGGGCGTGACGGCAGTGAGGCGCATCACCATGCGCCGAGATGATAAGTAAATCATGACAAAGCATATAATCTTGACTATTGACCGTTCCACACTCTCCGAATCCATCAAAGCGGGTTTCATTCATTATTCTGCCCGGCCTTACATCCCGAACCCACGGCGCTGTTTCAAGTGCCAACGGTTCGGGCATGGCACCACCTCCTGTCGTGGCCAAACAACGTGTGCAAAATGTTCATCTCAAGATCATGATAGAGATAACGGCCAGGCTCAACAATTATGTGCAGCAACTGTCATGGACCTCATGCTGCGTACTCCCCGCACGGGTGAAAGGTTCCAGATGGAAAAGAAAATAATCAACCTCAAATCACTGAAACCATCACCTTCCCAGAGGCGCGGAAGAGGTTCGCCTCCTTCCCTCTGGGCAGGTACGCCGACGCAGCTCGCCGGGGGGCGGAGCGGCGTCTTGTTTCGGCGGGGACCCAGTACCGAGAGTCGGACTTGGTCACGCCCCCCCCCCCCTGGGTTGGCCTCTTGCATCCCAACCCGCCTCCGCACACACTCGCTGGGCCTGCAGCGGCTGTGGTGGCATCCACGTCCAGTGGGAGTGATGCTGCATCCCCCATTTCCGCTCCACCGTCCCAAACCACACGCGAGGGCACGGAGATGGAGACAGAGGCAGTCGCAGCGACTCCTTCTCCACCTCACTGCATGTGCCATCTGTCGTGCTCCCCACGCCTTCGACACTGGCAGCGCAGGCAAAGAACGCCCGAAAGGGTACCACGTCAAGGTGGCCCAGTCGCTGGGCACTCCCTTGCCATCAGATGACGACATGGACGTCGAGCCCTTCCAACGTTCAACGCAGCGGAAGGAACAGGGCCTGCGACCGTCCAGGTCAATAGAGAAGGCCAGAAAACCCCTTCCAAGAGTCCAAGCCCCGAAAGACCCTACATAAATAATCACTCTCCAGTAGCTCTAACAGATCATAATGGAACGAGAAAACATAGTTCAATGGAACTGCAGAGGCCTTCTGAATAATCTGACGACGTGCATGAGATTCTGCATGCCAACAGCCAGGTTTAGTGTATGTCCAGGAAATACATCAGAATTCCAAACACAACAAATTTCTTGAATAGTTACCTGGTATACAGGAAGACAGGGGATGGCTGCACACACTTTTCTGGCGGTGTGGCCATAATCGCCCACAAATCCTTAGCATGCCACCCTGTCACCTTGAACACCGTCCTTGAGGCTCTAGCCGTCCGCACAATAATTTTTAATAGGTTGATAACAATATGCTCCCATCTACATCTCTCCTGATCTTGCACTTCGGAGCTCTGACTTTAAGGCGCTGGTCGACCAGCTTCCTGAAGCGTACGTCTTAACAGGCGACTTCAATGCACACAATTCTCTTGGGGCTCTTCTCGCACAGATGCCCAGGTCGCCTGATAGAGAAGAACACCCTCTGGAGCATGCCTTTTCAACAAGAAACAGCCTACATACCATAGCATAGGGCACAATACACACTCAAACCTTGACTTGGCTATTGGTTCGGCAATTCTCTTTCCATGTCTTGAGTGGGGAGTGGGCACTTACCCATATGGCAGTGACCACTTCCCCACTTTACTAACATATATAGGTAAAGGCCAAGCAGTTCATGTTCCCATAATAGGTTCAATGAAGCACGAGCTAACTGGAACACATTGACAGAGACATCAAAACTACACCACACATCCATAGGATAGCTACACGTTGAAGAAGCTACCCAACTCCTCACGGCGCACATATTCGACGCCGCCGAAAAGTCCATTCCCCACGCCTGTGGTGCCCCGCGCAACCAGAGGAGGCCGTGGTGGAATGAGGACTGTAGGCGGGCGTGAGAGGCCCAGAAACAAGGCGTCGGGTATCCTTCGTCGGTACCCCACGTCGGGAACCTTATTTTGTTCAAACGGGCCAAGGCGTTTGGAAAACGTGTGCGCCGTGAGGCAAAACGAGAGAGTTGGCACCCCTTCTTGACATCCATTAATTCATACACAGACACACACAAAGTCTGGACACGTATACGCAAGCTCAAAGGACAACAGACACACAGCCTGCCCCTGGTTAGCACAACAGGGGACACACTGGAAGACCAGCACTTCGAACACGTGTCTAGTTCAACACACTACACAAACACATTCATGAAACACAAAACATCTACAGAAAAAAAGCCCTTACACGACAAAGACAAATCAAAAACTTCTTACAACTCTGAATTCACTCTCTATGAGTTGAGGGCTGCCCTGCGCACGGCAAACCTTCAGCTCCAGGCGCAGATAAGGTTACATACACCATGATACAGCACCTACACCCAGACACTCTTGAAACACTCTTACACCTATTCAATAAAATATGGCTTTCTGGGCACATTCCACGCTCTTGGAGGGAGGCCATAGTAGTGGCTTTCCTAAAGGAAGGGAAGGACCCTTCCGCTCCCGCCAGTTATCGTCCCATTGCCCTGACAAGCTGCCTGTGTAAGCTCTTCGAAAAGTTGATAAACAGGAGACTCGTGTACTTCTTAGAGTACAACGGTCTTCTCGAGAGCTGCCAGGCGGGCTTTAGGGCGGGGCGATCTACGAACGATGAAATCGTTGCGTTAGAGTCATATATTAAAGATGCTTTCCTCCATAATCAGTATTGTATGACAGTATTCTTTGATCTTGAAAAGGCGTACGACACTGCTTGGCGGTACGGCATCCTCAGCAATTTGAAGTCCTTTGGCATGTCGGGTAACATGATGATTACGCTTGTTAGTTACCTTTCGGAAAGAACGTTTCGCGTGCGAGTTGGAGCTGCACTCTCTAGGGATCATGTGCAGGAAAACGGCGTGCCTCAAGGTGGTGTTTTGAGTTGCACTTTGTTTATTGTAAAAATGAATTCTCTTCAGAAGGCATTGCCACCATCCATCTCCTGTTCAATCTATGTAGACGATGTTCAACTTTCCTTCAAATCGTGTAACTTCTCTATCTGCGAGCGCCAAGTGCAGCTTGGTGTGAAGAAGCTAGCCGGCTGGGCAGATAGCAACGGTTTTAAATTTAATCCAGGAAAGTGCACGTGTGTTCTGTTTTCCAAGAGGCGTGGCATTCGGCCGGATCCAGACATTCGACTCCACGGTGTCTCTATTCCGGTCAAAAAGGAACACAAGTTATTAGGTATAATCTTTGACGAAAAGCTCACATTCATCCCACACGTAAAACAACTAAAACATAAATGCTTAAAAACAATGAATATCCTGAAGGTTCTGCTAGCACATCTCTTTTGGTGCTGACAAACAACTTCTTTTGCGTGTTTTTACCAGCCTAATAGGTTCACGACTGGACTATGGTAGCGTTGTCTATGGGTCAGCCACTAAAACATCCCCCAGATTGCTGGACCCTGTGCTTCATCTTGGGCTCCGCTCTCCGTGTGGCGCCTTCCGAACTAGTCCAGTTGAAAGCCTGTAAGTAGACTGCAACAAATGGAACCTACAACGTGAGCGAGCATACACAGACCTCCTTTATGCTTGTAACATTCATCCATGCCTCACCATCTTTTTAAATCAGTTTTTCATGATACCTCCATGACTGAACCACTTTTTAGATCGACCATCGTTCTCTGCGCCCTTCTCTTACAGAGTTAGAGAGGAAGGGTCAGAGCTTGCTGTCTCCTTTTTAGACACCATCCAAAGTTCTGTAACAGATTTCATAGCACCATGGCATCTCCGCCCTGTGTCATGCGACACATCTTTCACACATGTAGATAAAAACCGACTCCCACATGTGCAATTCAGCAGCACTTATTGTATTTGCAGGAGAAGTATCAGTGTTCTGAATTTTATATGGATGCCTCTAAAACTTCCACCTCTGTGTCCTGCGCTGCGCATGGACCCGGCCTTAATGTCACTAACACTCTGAACAGTATACTAGCATCTTTACGGCAGAGGCTTACGGCGTACTTCTTGTTGTTAAACATATACTTCAAAGCCGCATTCCACATCCATTATCTATACAGATTCACTCAGTGTTGTGCGGGAACTCTCGTCAACAATGCCTTCGAAAAACAACGTGTCAATCTGATCGTCAAGGGTATTATGTCTGTGTATGTACGCAAATTTGAACTGGTTCTTTGCTGGGTCCCTGGCCACTGTGGTATAGCCGGGAACGAAGCAGCGGACCGAATGGCTGCGGCTGCTACACTCTTGAATAGAGTAGACATAACCACATTACCCTACACCGACGTGAAACCACACATCAGACAACAATTCGCAAAACATGGCACACACTGGAGTAAAGAACAAACCTCACTTGGGACCATACCCCACCGACACACGCAATAGATACTCTGAAGTCGCCTTGGCCAGATTACGGATAGGGCACACACATGCAACGCACTCGCACCTTCTCACTGCATCTCCAAGACCTCTGTGCAGCAGGCGCGGAGAGGCCCTATCCGTGATCCACATCCTCATACAATGTAAGGCACTTCACACAACACGACACATACACTTCAGAGAACTCTACAGACAACATATCCCACTACACCCATCGCTGTTTCTATGTGACGATGCCAGTGTTTCTGTGAAACGTGTGTTTGAATATTTGTCAGACATTAGGTTTTTAAACCTCATTTTCTATCACGCATAATCAAATATGGCCCTATACACGAGCCATCACCATTATCTTTACTGATTTTACTATGTTCGGTTGACACGTTTTTTTACCTACCTTTTGTGGTAACCACTTCACTTCAATAAACTTTTCTCTGGCGCTCTTTGCCCTTAGTCGGCCCTGCGCCTTAAAAACCCAACCATCATCATCATTATTCTCGCAGCAGACACCACTTCATGTGCTGCCATTCGAAAAGGTATTGACGTCTTAATTACCCTTTGCCAGCTCTCAAGGTAGTGATCAGCTCTGTCGCTGTCACCTAAATGTTTGTGCCCATGCCGTTTCGCATTCCAATCAGGTCTTCCGAAACAGTAGGGGTAAGGGTCCAATACGCAATAGTCAAATACGTGAAGCCTGCTTTGCATACTTCTCGTATTGGAGGTTGTACGCCCAATAAATTGCAACAAGAAGAACAAATCTTTAAGTGAAGTTCAAAATGTCGATGGAGACATGTTCGCGAATAACTTTCATCGAATCCGATGCGAGTAGGTTGCTCTCCGTGTAGACCACCGTCGGGTACAAAAGTCTCTATCGGGGTACTAAAAAAAAGACAAATAATGCTGATATTTAGTTCGTGTAAAATCAACCTAAATCATTATGTATAAATTATTACTGTGCTTGTTTACACTATGATGCGTGAACCAAGAAATAAAATACCTGCTAGAATAATTTACACGGAAAGCTCGGTTATGGTACATCTCTTGGTTACGCGAAGACCCGCTTCCTATGATTATTCATTGTGGTCCCAGCAACCTGCCCTTAGAACCTACACGTTAAGTACACCGGTTGTAAAATGCAGAAGTACACGCAGGTAGCTTTATGTGATGCACGAGTCCCAACCTGAAACCCCCACTGCTGTTACAAAACCTGCATACCTCCCACCTTTAGAACTGCGTTTCTTGTCACATATTCGTTTAACATTGCACTATCTCCAAACTTGCCTATTTGTGGCACCACTCATTTTTCTACTCGTTTCTTTCCTAGCCCAGTCTGCTCACAGCATTATCTCAAGTAATCGCGGATGAAGCCACTTGTGCCTTTTATTGCGCTAGTTCACAATTGGGGAAGGGTGCACAGAGAGCACAAGGTCTGTTTTTATTTTTACTCGTTGAGCACAATAAACAAATGCTACAAATGCAACTCACGCTTCGCGTTAAGATCAACATAACCGAAGAGACGGGAAAAACGCTGAGATACTTCCCACCCTTCCATTCATGTTCGTTGCTTCTCTGTTCGCCAATAACAGCCGTGCAGTTCCTTTAAGAAAATGTCCTGCTTCAGACAATGCCCTGCTTTCCCCATAATATTTCCATTCTTCTCGCATTTGCGCTATGCTGAGCTGTATCTAATTGCACACAGCTAACTTGGAAGAACGTTTTCGGAGCACACCTATAGTGCAAGTATATATTTTTTTTCATGAAATAAAGGCTTACGACTCAGGTCGCGCACTTACAAATTACGCCAGGACAAAGCTACACAGTAAATACCATATTGTCTCAAAACATTTACAACGGCGCTGTCATCTGTCCGTTTCCTACTTGTCGTGTCTGTATCTAGTATGTGCTATTTAAAGATGTTGAAGAACCACTAGCACCTACCCCACTGTGGACCTTTCCAAAACTTGACTTTGCTGGCAGATATCTTGAGCACACTGGTTACTTCCCAGGGGTCTGAAGCTCTCCGTAAAGCGTCTGTTTATGCGAGGAGGCCTACCCGGAGCACACATAAAAAAAGTGAGGAGTTCATTAAGACATGCATTAGAAAATGTGTGCGCTAGGATAAGCAATCCGCTTGGAAGGTATTTTTTCTGTGAGTTTAAATGCTGGGCACATTATTCCTATCTAATTTAAAAAAAAACATTACCACCTTGTAGTCACTCTGGTGATTTTTGTAGTATTACTGACTGTTTCTCGCCTTATGTTGCCATCGGAAATGTGCTAAAAACGACCGTAGTGTCAGTGCAATGCAGCTACCAGGTGGTATTTCGTGCTTGCTAGCTACAGAACTAAAATTTAGGGAAACATGATTTGAACAATTCTGGTAAAAAACAACTTCGGCTTCAGTCCAGGAAAGCTTGAAAAACAAAAATTTGAGGTGGCCTCAAGCTGAGCCATATTTTCTACAGAAAATAAAATGGGCACAATGTATAACACCAGCATTCGAACGCACTGGCTCTTCTAGGTGCAGAGAAAACGGGCCAAACAGTTTGGCAGTTCTTGAAAATGTGAAAAATGTGCACTTTTTTGTAAAGCATTAAATCTGGAAATAAAAAATATCAGTAGGTGAGCTCATTTCAGAGAAATGAGCCGGGTGTGATAGCTGCAATATTTTTTACAGCAGTAAAAGTTGCAAATTTCATGCGATTTGTCCAATGCGCCAGCGACCTGAGCGAGCTTTAGCATTTTTCTTTAGAAAGAGAAATAATTTTTAGTCTGAACTCTAGATGTGTTCCTCTGTGCCCGAGAAGCTCTGTATAAGCGTTTTGACAAAACTGGAGGTGTCACGCGGTCACACCTGCGCCGTCTCGTGAAAACGCTAAGATTTTATTATAGTCAACGAGAAGTGCAATGATAGGTCAGTGAGGTTTCGTTGAAAGCACACAGCTTATTTTTATCCTTGCATTCACGTAGTTAAAGCAGCGATTGGGCATGTTCTCAAAATAAAAGCAACACAGCCTAAACAAAGACCGAGTGTACATGCGACACCGGCTTATAGATGATACGTCGACCCTTAGCCCTCGTTTAGGCTGCATTGGTGTTATTTTCTGCATAAAGACTTCGATGCTTCATTAATTTAAAAGAGTAGTGCAGATAGCGCTTAGTGTCCTAGAAGACTACAGCACTGATTTAAAAATACATGTAGCTTAACGGCCAACTTCACTCAAAATTTTACCATGGCCAGTTTTACATTTAATGTACAGCACAGTACGTATACCCAGATCAAGGTAGATTTGGGTATACGTACTGCTAGCCCCATAGAATACGTTGTTAATTCCTGACAAACATTTATAATAGCTCCATTGCAGATGGCACTGCACCTGTGTGCCGATCGCAGAAACAGCCATTATGCTGAACTGGCGTTGCGGCCGGCTGGGAGCTCACTTCTGCCTGGCCGCAACCACTATACACACGTGTATTTCAGCTGTTATATTTTGTATCTTGCAGTCTTTTTAGGCAGACGAGGTTACGGAATTAAGGTTTTCACGAAATTGAAATTTTGAGTGCAGTTGACCTTGAAGAAAGCAAACAAGTACAGGGTCACGGCTAGTTCGCTACCTGTGGTCAAAGTAACCCTAATTGTTAAGAAGCCTAAACATCTCAAACAGCCTTTCGAAAGGGCAAAGAACTTTTTTTTAGCTTCTCTCTTACATGTAGATCATTTATTTTAGTTTACGATTGGATACACCCTAATATTTGTGAGGCTGAGGGCAACTCTAGCCAAGTGCCTTTGGCCAATGTAACCATCTCATTCGTAAATGAAGCTCACTGTTCTCACCAGTGTGGTGAAGATGTCATCCCCTCTTTCTTTCACCAAATAGAGTAGCAGAACAGGAGATCTGACACCTTTTGCATCTGTAAAGATAACGACGAAAACTAAGGTTACACAATCGAACCCAACTGCTAGAGATCATTTGCATCGAATTATCCTGCATGTCGAACTATTCCTCGTAACAGTATATCTGCAGTGAGAATACGTAGCAAAAATTACGCCTATATCAAATAAAAATACCAGCGACACACGATATATCGAAAAAAAAATGGCGCAGGAGTGCCCCCACCTCATTTAAGTACAGGAGAAATTCCGCCGGCACACCCCTTAAAGGGATTTAGCTATGAAGCTCATGGGAAGTTGGCGACTCTTTCCCTCCTTGTCTCTCTCCTATCGTGACGTCCCTGCTCATTGTAAGGTGCGCTGTCCCACTCCCATGCAAAAAATGATCGTGGCCTGCCCGCCAAGTTTTTTCGTTCTTTGTTTTTGTACCGTTTGCGCTTTGTAGGATTTTTTCCAAAGTGTCGCTGTGGTGGCTAGTGATAGAAACGTCTATTTGTCGGCTCTATCTAGCACGAAGCGGCCGAATTGGCATTTCGTCGTGAACCTTGCAATCACTGATCCAGTGAAACACGGTGCAGTGCTATAGTACTTGAAAGGAGCTGTCATCGAGTGCAAGAGAACGCTGTGGGTATTGTTAGGTATGTATGGCTCGTCATGGCTGGCACACACATTTTATTGTTTCCTTCGCTTGTGTTTGATTTCCACTTACAACGTGTGCTCGTTAAAAATACGATTTTCCGGCTTTTCCTCACGAATGGTGCCTTGCTGACGATCCAGCACCACCGTAAAGCATAGTGCCTTGCTGACGATCCAGCACCACCGTAAAGCACAGTGAAAGTTTCGCATTGAGGGTGCCTCATTTTTACCACTGCCTCGTGTTTCTCAGAATAGTCCTGTTAAACGCCTCCAAAATGCTAATATACCTTTCGTTAAACCGGCGGCCAATGAACGAATTACTTGCGGTGCGCAAGCTGCAGAATGACGGCGCGAAATTTCAAGTTTCTCTAAAACAAAGCATCCACGCATTGCTGAGGCTAGCAAGACCGCACGTGCGAGCAAAACATACAAATGGTCTAGAAATTCTACCTTGAACGAAAACCACAGGACTTTGGCAGGAAAGATGATCACAATGCTGCATTGTGTTCGTGTTTCCTTCATAAGTCATGTGGTTTTCGTTCAAGCCGAAATTTTAACTTTATATGAACCAACTCGCCCAAACCCAAGAAATTCTATAGAAATTGTCCCATAACGAGCACAGTCTCAACGCAAGAATCACCACAGGAGTAGCATTAAAAGCGTTCTGCGAACCCTTTACCTCTAGCACCAGCCCCGCATGCTTACCGACGCGGTTTTCAGACACGATAGCCATCACTTTGCGACAGTGGTGGCACTTATGTTACATTTGTAAAAAACTGTACAGTGGATACAATACCGAACATCTCACATTTTGCACTTCTCTATTTCCTATTTTGAATTTAAAAATCACAGCTGTCATTGCACGTCCGTAAACTTCAGTTATTTAGAACAATCTGGTTGCATACACGTTGCACAGATTAAGAAAAAAGCATGAAACGAAATTTATTTCAAACAACACAAAAAAACACTCCAACCATATTTTAGGCAATTTGTGTGGCCTTGATATTACCTAAGAGACCAGCCTAATGTGAATATAATTATGTAGCTTTTACGTATCTGTTAACCTGAAATTTGCGAAAAATTAAAAAAAGGAAGTTCTCGAACTTTATGCACTGAAGATCTGTGCTAGAGGTGCACAGTAGACGAGGGCACCGGAATATTTAAAACTTTTAAATTGGTAGAAAGTGGAACATTCGATTTTTCAAGCATCTTTTCACTACCAATAAAATTCCAAATTTTCATCGTTCTAAGCACTACGTTGATAACTTTTTCCATACTAAAAGAGCCCAGGTAAATTTAAACTGCCGAAATAATATTTACGTGCTACGATCTCAAGGGATGGTCGTTTGCGTTCTTCGCCTCCATCAGAATAACTGCCAGGGCAGGGATAAAATCGTTATTAAGCAGCAGAACTTCTCAGCCGCTGAGCTGCACCGACGGTCCTAGTATTAATTTGACAGACTTTTTTCACGGCCAAACATCACCACTTAATTTTTCAATGTTTTGAGATTCGCTGATTTGTGATCCAACACAAACTTTACCCTTGAATATGATCCAAAAGTAACCTGAGACATAGCAACGGAATGAAAGCAATCACCTATGTTATTAAAAAGCATTTTTCAGTATGAGCGCATTCGTCATCACAGGCGCTATAATAAACATTTCTTCATTTTGCGAGAAACATGACCGAACATACATGCTTTTAGCAGACACTTTATGATATAAACTTTTATTTTGTCATAGCTGACAGTAACAACTTTTGTTCAGCAAGCGTCATGCTTGAGAAACATGCTCGCAATGCTACATTTTATCGAGTGGAATTCTCGTCGACTGCGTCAAATTACTCAGGATGGGGAAGGATTGAAACGCTCGAAGCAAATATGTGTGGCAAATGAATACAAATCATCCGAAAGAACTCGAACATGTCCTGCATATCCTAGAAATCACTTAGTCCTACCTTTATGTTTACCCGCCAACTTTTTTATTGCATGCGAACAGTGGTGACAGCAAATAGTGAACCTGCAAAGTTGAAGTGCTTTATCGAGGCTCAGCCACTCTGGTATGGTGTCAATGTGAGGTATCGCGTACGCCCCTTGTCTTCCCCCTTTGAGTTGGTAAATATACTCATGTGCCTAGAAAAATGAGTGACATATTAACTTCACATGCGAACTGCATGACCTGGATTAATAAAAGTAACGCCAAAACTCAGAGCACTCCACTTAGTTCAGTGAGGCGGTATGCTGAACTGCTTGATGGTGATATCGCATAACAAATTTTGGTTAGCTTCGTACGTTGATTACAAAATTGGCTCGGAACCTTTGGTGATTACTTATGGCGAATTCCATTGGGAGAACAGGAGCAAGTGAAGCGAGCAGCCAGAGCAGCACACGGGAGTAACGGGGACGCGTGCTTTGGTTCCACGAATGAAACATTCGCTCTGCTCCGGGAGCAGTGAGAAGAGGGGGAGGGTGTGATGTCAGGAGTCATGTGACCACACTTTTCCCGCTCTCGCTTCTCGGAGCATTTCGCGCGCTCGTGTTGTCCGCACGCTGTTCCTCGCCAGTTTTGCCAGATACGTGCCGGTGGTTTTGTGTCTGCCTTCCGCATGGCGACGAATGAAGAAGCCGAGCGGATGTTCATGTCCATGATAGGGTCACCATCGTATCTCCCAAAAATTAGCTGCGAACGATGACAGCATCCGCCGTCTTTTCCAGATACGACTCTACCTTCGGTCGCTGCTCCGGCGGGGTGAACACGTGCTCGAACATAAACTCATGCAATGTCAAATCGTCGTCGTCGTCGCTGCTGCTGCTGCTGTCTGATGATGAGTTTGCGCTTGAATCTGTGGTGCTTTCATCATCTAAAAGTAGCAGCATCGTCCAGATGGCCGCGCTTAGCTGCTGCCGTACGCACTGAGCGACTATCGCGGCTGCTGGATTCCGCCATTTTTCCTCCGCCACCCGGGGATAAAACCAGAAATGACGTAAAAGGGGTCATGTGACTTCCTCGGCGTTCCCTGTTACTCCGCCGCTGGCGACGGAGCACCGAGAACTGCTCTCGGCTGCTCTCGGCGCCAAAAAAGTGCTCCTCCTCGACCAATGAAACACAACGCCCCTGCTCCTGTCCGACCACTGGAAGACGCCAGAACTCGCGAGAGCACTTTGGGTGCAGTTAGAAGTGCTCCTGTTCGCCCAATGGAAAGCGCTATTAGTCGAACCTCCCCGGGCTAGTGACGACAGCTCAGAGAACTGCGACTACAGTACAAGCTTGTCAATCAAATTGTGCAGGTATATTTTTTTTGTAATTTCGGAGTCGGTTAAAATCACTAACGCATGAAATGGTTCAGAGAAACGAATAGAAAAAATCCGGAGTTATTAGCAGCTCTTGGATAATACTGTAGTTTTCAAGAATACTGGGCAAAAGTAAAATTCGAGACTTATGATAGCTGTAGTATGGGCATAAAACCAGTGGGTAAAAAGCCGAAAAATAAAAATGACATTTCAGTATGCCTCGCTGTACCATTTAACCACCAAGCTACACCAGCTTCCTCGAGGTACCGGGCGTTTTCTTTGGTTCGTGGCTACTGCAATAGAACTGTTGATACTTTTAGAACCGTTGTCAAAGGTAACTTATTTGACCCTCGTTTACCTTCACAAACACTATAGTGAGAGTGAGGCCTGCCGGGTCTTTAACTCAAGTTGAACATGAAGAATCCAGCATAAGTGTTAACACTGCCTGCTTCATAGCTTTTGTGGTGATGCTTTCGCGTCCATCGACTGCTTTGAACATCTTGGAGCCTGCATGGCGGCAAAATTAATGCGCTTACGTACCAGTTCAAGAACGATGCATCGATTTCGAGTTTCAGCTTGCGCACTTTACACAAGCACAACGACACGCCTAGACAAAGTCTCGAAAAGTTTAAATGCATGTTAAAGCTGTCGGTGGGTCAGGTTTTTACTACTTCTGCTCTATCAGGACGTGATGAAAGAGTCTGGGCCACCCCTCTCCCCGCCTCCCACTGCGTCCGCCCTGGAAACAGCGTAGCTGAGTGCACAGGTGACAAGTCATCTCTGTCTACCGGATTCTGGCCGGTGCGCGGGCACCATCAAAAGCATTCTTACGCGAAAAATTATATTATACTTATAGATACGCGTCCCGCATTTGTACGAAATGCCTGCTGCTCGGGTGCCGAAATATGCTGTTTCGAACAGCTACCCGTTTGTTTTTATGTTGAAATTTCGTCTTTCTGGCAGCCTTAGGCAAACTCATCAGAACGCATTCACGATTCCGTGTTCGGGGACCAATAAAAGCGCGAGAGGAAGTCAAACAAACTTGCACTGCGCCTTTCCTATGCAGCAGCCAGCACGTTGAAAGTCGCCATTGTATTGTCTGTAAGCCCTTCGGAGCGGCTCGCGCCAACCGACATGCTGCCCTGTTCGCGTACTCAGGCCGTCCTAAACCTGCCACGCACGCAGAAATGCGGCTTGACGTTTCAACACGTCTTTCCACACAGTATTTGAGCAGCACATCTTACGCACTTGAGTGTTCTAGCAGAGATTGCGCACGAATGTTTTCATGAGCGAAAATGTCTCGCCGCGGTCAATACTTCAACAACCTCTATCAGATGCATTTGCTGTGTTGCCGCAGATACGTCCGTATACCTTCCATCATAGCGGTCGCTGTCCTCACGTAGAGCAGGGTAAGAACATTGCAAAATAGTCGTGACGCTGAACAGCGATACCGCGTCGTGACGACACACCACTATAACGGCCACAACACAAATACCGCCCCGCCGGCGGAGGCATCAGGAAAGTAAAAAAAATTACACTCGGCCTGCACATTTACGACACGACGCCTGTGTGCAGGCGACACGAAACGCCCGATGTCACACCTCTTGCGACCAATAAAAGCGCGCTCTTTTTGGTTTTGTTTTCGTCGCTTGTCGTATCAGTTCCGCTCTTCCAAAAAGTTGTTCCGCGAACAGAGTTGGAAAAGAGTCGCAGAAACCCCAACTCGCTTCTGTGACTCTGTGCTAGACAAATCCGTTTCTGTGTTCGCCATTCAGGTGAGGCTGCCCGATATCTTCTCTAATTTTTGTGTGTTTTGAGCCTTTTTTAATTAATCCGAGGTGACGGAGTTACGGGATTCATTTGAACTTAAGTGAAATGCGGTTGTTGACTTATAAAAACGGCTGGCAGTGTTTGTTACCGATAAAGAGAGCGTGCGAAAAGCGACGAGATCCGACAAAAATTCTGTGCAGAAACCTGTAGTGCTGTAAACTGGGAAAAGTGTGCGGGGCTATAGCACGGCACATGACCAACGACATCGGAGTTTTTTTAACGTGCAGTGGTTTCGGAGGCCGAAAAGATCTTGCGCCCCGCTTGAGTGCTACCAAGATAGCAGCCAGCATTGGCAAAAATAAGGAAAAATTGCCGTGAACAGGCAACGCAGTGGGGAGGCCGCACCCTATTGCTGTTCGCTCGTGCCACCGTCTACAACATGTTCTTCCTGGCCAAGCTATGGTACTTGATGCAAGTAATACACTGTCCGCGAGTACGTGTGCAGAAACTGCACCGTATATCCGTTGTTTTTATTTGGGGTTCCCAATGAGAAAGAAGCAGCATGTACGGATCTCTTTCATAAAGTTTGTGCGGGATGGTTGGATTATGGCATTTGTTTCTGCGACAACTTCTCAGCAGGTTCAGGTTTCCTCGAGATGCGAGTGATGACTTTCTTCGCACATTTCTGCAAAGTGCTTTTGGGGTCTCGCCCCCGCAGTTTGCTGTTTCTAGTGCCGATGAACATTACACCTTGAATGGTTAAGTGAAAAAAAAACCGTTACAACTTTGAAATTCCCCTATGTAAGGTTTTCTCTTGAATACATTTCAAGTGTTTAAAAAAGATGTTATTTTTTCACTTACGCGGTATGTAACTACGTCCCCAATTGCGCCAGCGAAAGATCTACTTTGCGGCGTTAAAATGATGACAGTCCCAGCATGTATAAAAACGTTCTTTTTTATACTTTATTGGGACCTCTTCCAGTCGAAAAATTGATGACTGAAAATGGGTTGTTTGTGCCGTAGACAACAGTCTGTCAATTGTGTAAGGAACCCGAAACATTTGACCACCTTCTTCTAGACTGCTCGGAAACCGTCTTTTTTTGGGATGTTCTTAAGTGGACTCTGAAAAAAGCTTGCCCGTGACCGTATGGAATCCGCTTCATTCCAGGCGAAAATTGTAGCACCGGCTTAGCTCGGATACGCCAGGATATACGTAGCGTGAGTTAAGGTTCAGCTGGTTATTCTTAGCTTTCCTGGTTGTATTGGATTAACTTGATTATCATGCTTACTGCTGCTTCAATGAGACACAAACATTATACGCATTATGGGACATGTATATTTACTAAGCTGCTCGTACGGTGCGTCACCAATCCCCCAGAGCTAAGCTGGTTCCTCAGGCACACGGCTGTGTTGCTGCGACGCACGAGCCATCGGTTCCATACTTGGCTACCCCTCGCATGATCATCAAGTGGACCGGGCCGCCACGTGCGGGACGGAGGTCGGCGAAGACGCTGGACGCGTGAGGTGTGTGAGAGACGCCGGGCAGCGAGCAACGCTCTGCGCGCGGTGTGACGTCACTGCTACCGCGCATGCACAGCACGGCTCTCAGGAGCCACGCGAAACTGCTCAACCTTAGCCACGGTAGCTCTGGCTACAGAAGGTGACACAGTGACACCGGGACAAGTGTCACCGTGAAAACATGATCTTATAATGCTTTTGGGCCTACAGGCCATATGGCTGAGTGGTATGGCGGTGCGCCTCTCTGATGCTGACCCGAAGACTGTCAGCAAGTACTTTGCTCAGAATGTCAGTATGTTGAAAGAATATTTAATATACAAGGTCCATAGCTTGCGTAGGTACTAATTTGATAGGAGTTGTCTTCTTTAGATAGAGGTCATAGTTTTCGCACGCGAAAGTTGGGTAGGCGGTTTTTAAAGTGACACTCATGTGACGGTTTGTTCAAAATGAAATGGATAAAAAAGCGATGGTAGCTCAATGGGGTAAACGTCGGTTTTATAACTGGATGACGCCCGGTTCGATCGCGACCAAGGAAGTGTTTTTTTTTCATTCGAATTGGCTGCACATGTTTTTATTCTTCGCCGCTGCTATTCCCGTGCCCCTTGTGCCTTTGGGCTGGTCCAGTGGCTAGGTTGCCGGTTTCACGCGTACTGATCTCGAGTTCGATTTCCGGCATCTCCGAATCCACATTTCGTCTGGAAGTTTCAACGTTTTGTGGTGCCACGCACGGACAAAGGTAGCCCCAAACAGGCAACCAGATGAAATTGATCTGAGCAGTTGAAGTTGGTTTTACAGCGAAGCTGCTAGCCTCTCGTTGCTTGCCTCACGTCGAGGGTGACAAATGGTTCCTAGGGCATCAGCGGGAGTACGTTGACTTGCTGTATGCATCTAAGATCGTATCTCTCTATAACCATCCTTTTAATACTATCATGAACGATACATCAAATGTACAACTCTTTTTTAAATGGGCCATCTATCTCCTCAGCATTCCCTCTCAGAGCTAGGAAGGAGGGTTCTGCACTCAAGGTCTCTCTGTCAGACGCGCACAAGACACACATCCGTAATTTAACTCCACCATGGCATGCGACCTGTCATTCACGCAACTAGAAAAAATAGGGTACCCAGGAGTGCAATTCTGCAGCACTTCCTGTTCCTGCAGGACAAGTACAGGTGCACAGAATGCTTGAGCAATGCGTCCAAAACTGCTTCTACTCTCTTTTGTGCAGCGCACGGACAAAAGTTTATATCTAGCAAAAAATGAACCTTCACAGCAGTATTTACACGACAGAAGCGTATGGCTATCTTACTCGTTTCAAATTCCATCATGAAACACAAAATTCCCAAGTCCATCGTGCACACAGATTCCCTAAGCGTTGTAGAGACACTTTCATTAGGAAGGTCATATAAAAATTATGTGATCAATGTTCTTTTCAAGGTAAGAATTACTGCAAATGCTTCAAATCCTCAAACGATATGCTATGTACCAGGACACTGTAGAATCCCTGGCAATAAGGCAGCTGATCAAATGGTTGGTGCTGCGGCTCTCATGACTGCACTTGACATTACAACAGCACCTTACACCGACCTAAAGACACACATTAGACGACAGCTTCGTGACACATGACAATTATACCGGAGTCAACAAACCGACAACAAACTACATGTAATAAAAGCACAATTGCGACGCTACACAACTGCCTCACACAAAAGATACACTGAAGTCGCCCTGGCTAGGCTTCGGATAGGCCGCACGCATGTAACGCACTCCCACCTGCTCACTGGAACTTCGGGACCCACGTGTAGCAGGTGTGGAAAGGGCCTATCCATAGTCCACATACTAATCGCATGCAAGGCCCTTGACCCAACACGACAATAACATTTCCCTGAAATATTCAGCCGACTCATTAAACTGACCTATTATACTTTTTAGCCGACGAACAGATGTTTTCTAGTCAACGTGTTCTTAAGTTTTTAGCTGACGCAAAATTTCTGCAGCTCTAGCCACATCACGTGTAATCATCCTGGCCCTATACACCAGCCATCTCCATTGTGTTTGTATTGCGTCACTTTTACTTCTACTCAGAGGTTTTAGTATTTGCAGTCTCATCAACCATTAAAGGACTTCTTCTCTGGCGCTCTTTGCCGTTTGTCGGCCTTGCGCCATAAAAACCAAACCATCATGATAAGGGTCTCCGTCTCTTGATGCCAGGAGCGCCCGAGCCCCCCGGCGGCTAAGCGCGTTCGTCGGCCTACGCCACACTGCTACCGGTGACATTGGGACCTGGCCGTACATGCTTAACGCACTGTTGTTTTTACTGCGAAGCAGTATAGGTCTAACCGTCCCCTTCCCCCCATCCCCACGTTTTAATTCCGGTGAAGCTGTTTTAATCGGGCCCGCTCCGCCGCTCCTCCTAGCAACCTCCAATACATCTTTCACGACAGTTATTCCCTTCGCCATTCCCAATGGCTCTCTCACAAGTTGAGTAACCGGCTGACAACGGCGGTAGCGCCATTATCAGATGATTGCGCAGAATCAACAGAAGCCCGACGTGTCGCAAAAACGCCCAGAAAGCTGCGGCAACCGAACATGTAGCCGACGCCATTGCCGCCTCAAATTCTAATTTGCCTTGTAGCGCGAATCCCTCCCAGTTGGAGGGCAATTTGCGCGGTTGGAATGGCGGCGTGAGCCTACAGTCATTCAGGTTGAAAGGCTATCCAAGATATATTTCGTTCCCATACATTTCCGCAGTGTATTTCACGCCTAAGTTTGCGCCCATCACCGGTTTCCACTTTATGTATGCACGGAGTGGGAGTGGAAGGAGGGGGCGTGCACGCACTGCGGGTTTTCATGCTGCTACCGATGACGAGCCCGTTGTGCTGGTGGGAGATTTTAAAGTAGAAGTCACATGCCTCAATGTACCCTGTCAGGTGTCCCCCGTATTCGAGCGGTTGGTGTGTTACACAAACTCTAAGATGCATGCCACGGGTAAAGAAAACTGACAACCACATGTTCGTCCCCTTCAATAGCGTTCGAGGCCTTCCAGGGTTAAACTCTTTATCGGAAGGACGCATGCTGTTTTATTGAGGAAGGATAGCGGGAATTGGTGAAGTATCGGCCCGAATACGAGCCCAAATTGGCGAGAAAATGGCGGAAAGCCGCTGTCTCCATCTAGCCGCCTCAATTTAGAGCTCGTCGAGTAGCCGCTATTTGGTTGTATTGGAATGAATAAACTTCATTTACCCGAGGAAATTGTTTCCAGATAAAAAACACTTTGCCCACTTTAAAACGCCGACATGAGCTTATATACTCGTTCAGCATGAAGGGCTGTCAGAATAACATTCCCGACGGAGCGTTTCACTTCTAAGCACGCGCGTAAACGACTGCCGGTTTACGCGTGCACGGGTTGCGAGTGATGTGACGGTTAGGGGAGGGGGGGAGGGGAAGCGCTCTAAAGGTATCCTGCCCTTTTATGACATCCTACGTGCTGGCGGAACCTGGATGTCATACGGCCCAATGGGACCTATCCGGCGTCTTCCGTGGTAAAGTGGAGTGCATTAGTGTGTACAGAGACTGTAAGATTGTTACGACGCAAGAGAGAAGCAGACAACTCCATGTTTGTCCGCTAGAATAGAGCTCGTATAATTCCACTTTCTTTCAGCTTATTGGCTAGGAAGCACGCTTAATCGCAAATTATAAACAAATGTGTTTTGTTTCGTGCACTCTGATGACTGCGTCCAGCTTCGCAGGTCATCCTTCTTCAACTGACGGATGGCCACTATTTTTTTTTTGTTCCCACATGACTAAGAAACTAGAAATAGATATGATTGAGAATTCGCGTGTAAACCGCGTTACGGCTAAAATTATGGCGCGGTTGTGCTGCAGTGACTTACCGTGGCGGAAAGCAAGCGACCCAAAATGGCGGCAAAACCGCATTATAGTCTCCAACCTTTACAGCGGACGTACGTGCGTTGCGGCATCCTAAGGGGAAAATGTACGCCAATGCGCTCTATTTGAAGATGTGCCTAAGATAGAGGTGGTTGGCTACGCTTCGGTGTAACTCATCTTGTACAAATGCACGTACGAAGTGTTTCTCGTCCCCTCCGCGGGCTCATTGGTTGCTCTAGGCGAGTGTCATTAAATAAGGGTGCAAGGTATCGTCACTCTCTTCTATAATTGTTCCGTGCCGCCGCCATACCCTTTGGTCAGTTTGCATTACGTGACATTTGTTTACATTGCGATGGTTCAAGCGCGCCGCCATTTGTAAGTTTATGCATCTAAAGTGGTCTACTTTGGTAGGTTTAGCTCTTCCGCCCTGCTCCACGGATGTGGTCGACTGAAGTGGCTCTGAATGTCCATCAAAGATAACGCGGCTAACAGCCTTTCTGACGCTGAAATGTGTCTTGTTATGATATTTTGCTGCGTCTTCGGCAGTGTTGTTAAGAAATGAGCCTGTCGAAGATAACTGCCAAGCTGTAGATGCGGCAATCTCGCAACGCTTTGAAACAACCGAATGGCCGCCTTTGCTGATTTGCGTGCCTAAGTGGCCGTACTGTAATAGCTCTTCTAGTAACACAACGTTCGGCTTCTGTGCTGGCAAACGCCGGGTCCTGTGTAGCTTTACCGATGCGCTCGGCGTCTTTGGCAAGAACTGCTGTATTTAGGGACAATACCCCTGCCCAGCTTGCAAAGATAATCTGCAAACATAATCTTTAGCAGCACCACATGTCCGGGGTCGCTTTGTTAGGCTCCTTATCATCCATAATGTGGTTTCAATGCTTGTTTTGTGACTTCCTTAAAAGAATAATGAGCTGTATGTTGTATGCCTGATAAGCTTAATGCATGTGCTCGGCGTCTTAGGCCTTGCCGCTTTGGCTTTTTTTTTTTTCTAATGCAGAATATTTTTGCCTAATCCGATAAAACCTTTTGGTGGTAGAGGAATACAGCTTTGTATTGATTATTGTTTGCCAGGATTTACTTGTCCACATAGTAAAAATAACATGATCTTTGGCGACGTGCTATAATTTCTTCGTCAGGACAGCTATCAGTTTTAATTTGCGAGAATTCTCTGGTTCGCAGTTGGCTTCGCAGTGAGTTTTTGGCATTCAGTGATTTAAACGCCTGTTGGTCGGCTTCGCAAGTGGAGCTAAAATTATGCTCGGCTCAAGGATATGCACGAAAGCAAACGAAAAAGAATTCTATGCAGGTATTGGCTTCACTGCGTTCATAATGCAAGTACGTGCTCAACGGAGCTAAGCAACTGAGCCGATTGAACCCCGGATACTTTATTACCGATTCGCTTTGTTACACCAAAGTAGCAAATATAAAGACATTATCACAGAGATGATTTTTTCTGGATGCCGCAACATCGAATCCCCATTCACGCTGCGGGGCACTGAAAGTCTCAGTGAAAGGACGGGTTTATGCGGTTGGTTGAGTGAATGGTCAAGAGCACACGCACAAATTTCATGACGCTTTTTCGCAGAAGTATAACACGTAAATTAATCATTGCACAAGTGCGGACCTCTTTTGGGTTGTAATAAATATATAAAGGATCTCAACCCCTCCACCCCTGCCCTAGCGGGGAGGATGCGCAGGCTTTTACAGCGGAGCTGTAAGAGGATACCTTCGCATTTTTGCATGCGTAGACCGAGACACACTCTGCTGCCAACCTCTCTGACCTCGTCACGTTCTCTCCCTTCTTCAATTTTCAGCAAATGGCAGCAACGTGTCTCCGCTCGAGCCACGATAAGGCAAGCGTCAAAACATCGAGATTGGCCAGGCTACGCAGTCTCGCTATTTCCGGCGCATGTACTCGTAGATCCCGGTGGCCTGCAGTTATACGTAGTGTAGACGTCGCTGGCGTGTTCTGTGGAACTATTGGATCACCTGTATTTGTAACTGCAGGTATATTGGAAAGACGCCTGTCCATTGACGCACACCATAAACTTTTGATGGCCGAGAGGATGAGCCGTTTTGTGCTGACCACGGAGAGTCTGGTTCCATCGCTTACCCCGTCCCCCCCCCCCCGCTCGTTGTCTCGCGATTTCAAAGGTCGTAAAGATCCCCGCATGGATTAATTATTCCGCAGATTATTTTTATACGATGCGCTTAGAGACTGCTGGGTAGCTTCTGAGCATCAACCCCGCCAATGTTTTTTGTGAATGTTTTTATATTACAAAGAATGAAACACCGTACGCGTGGTCGTACTTGTTCAGAAGAAGATTGAACCGCAAGTTTTCAGCTTTATTTCGACTTCGAACAATGGAGTCTGCGCAAAGCAAAAATAAAGGTTTCTCTCAGGATATTGCCTCTTGTAGCCAAATGTGTCAGTGGTGCACTAGGGTTAAGCGCCGTGATCCTTGGTGTGTAATAGCAGGTTCTAAAAAGCGCAGACCGGACAAGTTGGGTGTCGTTTCTTTGTTCAAACAAATAATGATAATTGATACGTCACTTCGAAACGTTCAGAGTATGAGACGCTATTCGGGCTCAAGTTTTACATGAGATGAAAGAACTATCTTGCAGGCCCTAGGTATTTCTTTTAAAAAAGAATAATGTTATAAAAGATGGACACGTTTTTCCAGTTGCTCGTATTTCATCCCTTTTTGTCTTGTTTCGCCTGTCTCATCTGTTTTTAAGGGAACATTGTTTCTCAACTCGCCATTCATAGTGTTATTTTGCTTGTTCCAAACAAGACGGTAATACTTTCGACGAAGTAAGCACTCTGCTCCCTAAGTTCAGGCATCAAATGATCGTTTCAGTTTGTTACTGCTCACTCTGGAGTTCAGGTGCGCCTTTAGCTGCACGAAAAAGTGCAAGGATTAGGCCAAACAGAGGCGAAATGCCGAAATGCGCTCGATAATTCAGATGATCAATGTAGTGGCTGAATGTTAGGACAAGGCACTGTTAAAACATAATTTTTATAACATCCTGTAAAAAATTACACAAAGCAATTATAAGGGTTGATTAATAATAAAATTACTAAAAACGTGCAGCCGCTACATATGGTTTTGACTTAAGATACGACGAATAGAAGGAGGCAGAGGAAACCTCTTTTATATTGCAGATTCACCAAGGCCAGCCACCGCATTTGATCTGCCAGATTGAGTGGCAACGTGACACCAGAAATACACGCAAACTTGCACCTATATTGTAGAGGACCACACATATGATGCAGAATTCACAGTTTTCTGTCAAGATCGTTAAGATAAGTTAACACGTTTTTTTGTTGCGCTACGTGCGGTTCTGAGTAGACCCTAACCCTTCAAGATCCTGTAAAGATTAACTTTGCTGCTGGTATAATTTACCTGGTATTGGCCATGTGGCGCGGATTGTGACATGCCAGTAGGCAGGCTTATCGGTAGCAATTTTGTATACAGGGTGAATCGGGTGCTTTTCATCAGATATTGTGCCTTCAATAAAAGCACACGGGTAAAATAGGTTAAAGTACCAGGTTGGCCCTGTGTTGCATTATCGGTGGGGAAAACTGGCCCATTTCCTTGAAAACAACCTCGAAGCGGTTACTAAATACGTTGTTATGATTACCTTGACATCCATTTTAGGCGAAAAACTGCAAATATTCAGAAGGCTTCGAAAGCTGTCCAAAATTACAAGCTTTCTAGCTTTTTGGGTGTGTGCTGGTACACAAAAAAGAAACCAAGTAGTGCATTTTCACCCCCCCACAAAATCTCCTCAAAACAACAACAAAGCCACGTTGTGCAAATCCGTGCTCCAGTAAATTCATTTCAAGTTACTTAGCTGTTTTATGCGATTCAAAAATCCACAGTCAGCTTGTGCTTGTAGTTAGAATGCAGACGTTGTTTTTAAGAGAGTGAACGGAAATTATTGTAAAATTTAGCGCAATGCGCGCCATCATTTTCCGCAACCTAAAATTATAGCAGCGTTGTAGGCTTTCATAACTAAACTAACGCCACCATGCAGAAATCGAAGCTTCACCAAAACCACTTACAGTTTTTTTTACATCGAAGCTGGATATGTCTAAATCCCCCCCGTTCCCCCCCCCCCCCCATTCAGTACCGTTACCGTGAAGCCCCTTTACTCGGCACCACATTTGCGCGTAATTCTTGCCGGAAGCGACGCCTTGTTAAAACCTTTATGAAGTCAATGAAACTTGTAAAATACACTTCTCCCTTTTTCTCCGCCACCGGTCGAATCCACGCCATTCATTGGCCCCTTTGAATCATATGTTCAGTGGCCACCACTTTCGGCCTATCGGCTTGGATCTACCCTTGAGCGGCTGCTGGATCGTGCGGAAATCGGAAGGCATAATTTCGTTCATGCACCCTTTACAGCGAAGCTGTTAGCCATCTCCTCGATCAAAAAATTCTGTAACGTAAACAATAAACCCAGAGAGTACTCAGCAGGGGTCGCCGAAGACACTCAGCGCATGCGTGGGGCTAATCAGCCGTCCAGCTTAGAGCTAAGTAATCGTGTAAAAAACCTCCAAAGAAGCATCGAAACCACTTGGTGCATGAAAAAGATATGTTCACAGTTTACCGCCCCCCCCCCTTTAGTGTTCTGTTAATAACAGGGTCCTTCAAGGTTTTACTGGTCACGAAATGCCGGCGCTCATTTCATATTGGCAGTGAGCGCAAACAGGGGCGGCGCTGCGAAGCGCGCCTCCGTGACGTCGGCTTAGGAATTCTCGCATTTGTCGTCTGCTTCACTCAGGCTCACTCTCGCTGCTGTTTCCTTGCGCTCGGTCAACTTCTGATGCTTCTCCGCACCAGAATTGGCGTGTGGGTAACTTTTTATCACAATAATATTCTTAAAATCCTATAGACTAGCTCATGGTATCAGTTAATGTTTAGTTTTGGATATTGCTACGGAAGAAACATTGCCGACGTCGCTCCATTCCTCGCGAAGCGTGTCCTGTGCGGAGCGCGAAGAGTCGGAGCTAGGCGACAGCTTTTGTATTGATCCATCTTTCAAACGAAGGGAACAGCGAGCTGCAAATAACCAACAACACATAAAATGGAAGACGAAAACAAATTCTAGGCCTTCAAAGCTGCCGGCTTTGGCAGAAGGCATTACGATTCCCGATAATCACATGTAAGGTGAAACAGTTTTTGAAACCTTGCCGAACGCTCGAAAGAATTGTATTACATCAATTTACGTTGTCATGGCGTGAAAGTATGCCAAAATGCACTATGGGCCGCGCAAAAACTGCAGGTTGAGTTCCAAATAACCCACTGGGTGCATAGGCGCGTGGTTGTTTTATGCCGGGCTTCTAAACAGTATGGAGGTTTATTGAGCAAAACGAGTCACGTCTACGTTAAAGAGATAGTAACACTATGTTCGTTCAAACCTGGAGGGATATTTCGTTACATTTTCCACAGCCATATCTTCCCGATATTCGGATATGCGATATACGAAAACTGCAGTCAAGAGGAGATGGAGTAGGGGAACGAGGAGAAAAATTTATTTAACAATGAGATCGAGCTGGTTAGTGGGCCGGATCTTCAGTCCAGGTCAAGATAGTAAAAGTAAATTTCTTCGATTCACAGAACGCTATCCCGTGTAGAATAGGATTTGTTCTTTGCGCCTGGAACAGTTGGAAATGAGTAAAGAGTTGCTTGGAAATATTATTCGGTTGCGAGTCTTGTAATATATGCAGGTATACTATTTATTCCGTTAGTTAGCGAGTATATCATGCCTTCAATACCATAATCATAACGATGGTTACCATAGAAATTCGGAGTACACAAGCAGCCTTCGAGCACTGTGGACAACGTAGTTTTGGGCGCGATCGCAGTGGCGTAGCGCAAGCCTTCTCATTGTATTTGCACGTGCATAAAGAAAGCACGGTACGGATATGCACCTTCTTGCACGCAGCCGGAATGAAAGCCAATTTGTGAAGGTGGGAATGTATGTCATACAACCTGAAGAAAATATCCACAGTATCTTTGTAAGCCTCCGAAACATCCCCAAACCTCCTACTAAGACAATTGTGATGGGGCAGTAAAATTAAAACGTTGGGCACAAAAAAACACAAGAAACAATAATCTGATACAAGACAACAGCAAATAAAGAAATAGAAGACAGTCGTTTTATTTCCTGCTGTGAGATGCACGCGTGTAGGGCACCGCTACTTGGTACGTAGCATTAGACTGTTGATACTTCATGAGAGCATCTGAAAAATACTGCAGGAAGGCCTCCGCATTTTCAATACTTATCCAGGGGCTCTGAGTGCTGATCCTCGCGAATAAGCTAGAAAGGACGAGTTACAGACGCTCTTCTGACCAATGCTCTGAAAAAAGTTTTCTATCTCTTCGTTGGTTGCTAACTTGTGGGTGATACAGCTTCAAATTATTCAGATGCGTCTGGAGCTAGTAAAGTAACTTAATCATTATAATTTTAATGCACTACAGCAACAAACCACCGGGCAATTTTTAGCGCAGACACTGCCGCCCCTCACAAGCGGAGTGTAGCAGACGACAGCGGCGTGAGTCCCTAAGCCGAAGTCAGAGCCAAGGGGCGGCACTCAAACATCTCACCACCAATAGGGAGCGAGGGTGGCACTACTGGCGCCACCGCCGCACGAACGCAATCCAGCCGCTGTGCAAGCGGCATATTTGCCAGCACTTGGCGTGCAAACGCTCGCTGTTTTCGGTGTCTGCGGGATGATTCTGTTTTTTTGTAGTAGTAGTTAGCGATGAAACGTCCAACCACCGTTTATAGCACCTGCCTTAAATGGGGTTTTAGTTTTCCAAATATATTTTATTTATTTATTTATTTATTTATTGATACTGTCAATCCCTTCTGGGATTTTTACAGGAGCAGGCATAGTCAAAGAACACATGTCGAACAGATTTTTTTTACAATAGTTAACGAAGAACTATAACGACGGTTGACTCGAAGTACAGAGCTTGCAGTAGCACAGAAATTATTCAATACAATAGAGGCGACAAAGATAAACGGCGAAGAAAAGAAAAGATAGCGCTTGCTCATAAGGTATCGAAACCAACGCAGAAATTATACAATAATAAAAGCAAGAAAGGTAAACGCCGAAAAAAGATAGCACTTGCTCAAAAAGTATCGAAATCACACACATTGGCGCACGTAGCATGGAAAACCTGTTATCGAGAAAGGATAGCCATTTCAGCTAGAGAACTGAACTTTTCTACTGTTGTTTGTTGAGTGATGGAGCGATCTAATAAATTCCACTCTCTGATGGCGCGGGGAAAGAAAGAAAAGTAGAACGTGTCGTTATTGCAATCGTATTCTTCGAGTGTGTGTGAATGTTTGTATCGCGTAGGACGGGTTTTATTGCTTCGAATGTAGGTATCGGAGTTTGTATTTAACGAATTGTGAAAGAGTAAATACAAAAGGTTCAAGCAGTTCACTTTGGCACGCTTTTCCAGTTCACTAAGGCCCGCTTGCTGTAACATTTCAGTTGGAGAGTCACTACGCCTGTACCGGTTAAAGATAAAGCGCACAGCCTTACGTTGAACGCTTTCCAATAAAGCAATGCTCGCCTTTGAGGCCGGGAACCAGGCAGCACTAGCGTATTCCAGAACTGGGCGTATGAAAGTAGTATACCCGAGAAGCTTTGTTTCATACGTGGCTTCTTTCAAAGTACGCTTCAAAAAGAAAAGCTTGTTGTAGGCTTTAGATGTAACATGCTTCACATGTGCATTCCAACTAAGATTAGACGAAATTATTACACCTAAGTATTTATATTCGTTAACTGATTTAAGAACCAAATCGTTAATTTGATAGCAAAAATTTAATTTTACTTTCTTGCGCGTCACGGTCATAGAAACGGTTTTTTCAGTGTTTATTTGCATTTTCCAGTCGCTGCACCATCGAGCTACTTTATTAATGGCGTCGTTGAGGCTCAGCTGATCATTTCTGTTTCTAATTTCCTGGTAAAGAATGCAGTCGTCTGCGAATAACCGGATCTTTACATCAATATTATCTCTTATATCATTAATAAATATTAAAAACAATAACGGAGCCAGAACACTGCCCTGAGGCACGCCAGAAATAACTTTTACAATTTCAGACGCATAGTCGCCATACTGGACATATTGGTACCGATCAGATAGATAATTATGGATCCAGTGAATGAGGGGACCATCACCGAAAACACTGGTTAGTTTGGAGATGAGTTTTACATGTGACACGCGATCAAACGCCTTAGACAAGTCTAGAAAAATAACATCAGTTTGTGTTTGTTCATTTACGGCTCTCGCAAGATCACGTATAGTTTCAATTACCTGAGTGGTAGTCGATAATCCCCGTCTAAAACCATGCTGGTTCGGATTAAGTAGGCTATTTGTTTCAACGGCTTCAGTGAGGAATTTTAGTATGATATGCTCAAGAATTCTCGAACAGGATGCAGTAAGTGAGATAGGCCTGTAATGTGATGGACATGAGGCATCCCCTGATTTGTGTATTGCGATTATTTTAGCTATTTTCCATTCCTTAGGGATGGAACCTTCCCGGAGTGATTTTGCATACAGAAGGTGAAGATATTTGCTAATCGGCTCAGCGTACCGTTTTAGAAAACTATTTGGAATTTCGTCTGGACCAGAACTTTTCTTTTAATCCAAATTGAGTAATAAGGATAGGACACCAGATTCAACAATTGATAGCATCCCTAACAAGTAATAATCACGCACTATTGAAGAGGGCTGTGTTCGACCATTATCGAGGGTGAAAACACTTCGGAAGTAATCGTTAAACTCGTTTGCTTTTTGCTTAGCGTCTAAGCCGGACGGCTGGGAATTACGATTTTGCGAACTGCGCATGTACTGTTAAAACTTTCAGGAGCTGTCTTGATTAAAACTATGCAAGTGTTTCTTAGCGTCGCGAATTTTGTGTTTTAAAGACAACGTCATGGAATGTAATTGTGCCCGGTAATCAGAAATGAAACGAGACTTCTTGGATTTTCTTAGTCGCGTGATTCTGCGTTTGATATGAATTCTTTCTCGATTAATCCGTGGTTTATTTTTCTTGTGTTTTAAATGCAGAGCATTTCAGTAACTCACGATGTCACCCGCGTTGACGTCCGTAGTCCGCACCGTCGTTGTCCCTACTATATAAAAAAGAAAATACTCTCCGGCGCCAGGTTTCGATCCCTCGACCCTGCGGGCGGAACGCAATGTACATGGTGCTTTACCCACTGTGCCACAAAGCCGACACAGAATGGGACGCTACTAACGCGCCTTATATCGTTGACTCATTCAAATTACTGCTGACGAGCGCTCTCTCGTCAGCAGTTGCGACAAGTGCAACAACATTACGTAACGCAAACTACTTAACATCGTGCGCCCCCGGAAATGCTCTGCATTTGATCGTGCCCCTCGCGATGGGGATGTTTATACAGGAACTCCTAATTTAGCGGACTCCAGGCGCCCTCTTTCCGCCATTGTAGAGACTATGAGGTGGTCTTCCAAGGGCGCTAAATTTGAATTCTACAAAATCTTTCTCAATATTACCAAGAGTGAAATGGCAATCGGATTGGCAGCAAGTGGCTAGTGCAAAGGCCTACGGATAATACTTATCGGTTCTGAAGTGTTTTAGTTCTCTTTTCGGTATACTTTTTCGCTATCAGTATGCCACTTTCTCGCATTCAAAGGATATCACAGATATGTCAAAATAACAACGTGATTAGCACCTAGCGCATGTGGTCGCGTTTAGCGGCAGCGGGGCGCGGGTGCCGGCATGGCGAGGAAACGTGGAACAAGGCTCCGGCGGTAGGCCTGGTCAGGCCTACTTTTGTGAGTGGCGGGTCCAGTCTTGCGGGGGCTTGTGGGGTGAAGAAAGGTGGAAGGATGCGTGCAAGGAATATATGCGAGGGGTCCAGCTTTCTTCTGATGACATAAGAGCAAAATGTAGAGATGGTGTTCAACGCTTTCTCTAATCGAGCCATTGTTCTGTGGAGCTGACGTGGCGAGCATGCGCTCAGCGTGACGCCTTAGCGGCCTTCCCATCGGATGGCAGCTGTGGGGTTAGTCGACGGGCCAGTGTTTAGAATAGAGGGACACGAGACCTTCTGTCTATCACGGGAGCACTGTTCAATGTTAGTGGGTGAAATGGGCATTCGTTCCAGGGCTGGGTATGCAGCCTGTCTGGCCATGATAAAAAAATGCGAGGACTGTCCGGCTTTGTAAGTCCCTCAGCGCGGTTAAAAAAAAGAATTTTTAGGCATTGGCGACATTGTCGGCGTTCGTCGTATGGGCAATACTTATAACGAGCTGCCCAAGCATTGATTATGGAGCGCTGCGAGTTCTGTTTCCTGTAGCTTGTTGGCGTGTTTTGATGAGTACCTTGGAGTTAACAAGTGAATGGGAGACAGGGGCTCCCATAATAATTGTGTACCAGTTATGTTTATTTGTCATTGTGGTCAGTTGAAGGCCTACTGTGTCAACCAATATGCCATCCTCCTCATTCTCTTTGTGTTATGTCCCTTTGGGAGGGGGGACTTTCGGAATAAAACTCAGGTGTTTGGGATGTTTGAGGAAAGAGGGGAGCAGCGCTAAATGCGGGCCTCTGCCCCACCTTTTTTTTACTACAGTGGGGACAAAGTTTTTGATGCAGTGAACAATGGCTTTCTTAAATGATAGCCACACGTCATCAATACTGGACCGTTCATCCTCACAGAGTTCGTAGTAATCGTGAAATTCGTGCACCAGATAAGTCATTAGAGCATTGTCATTTGCTTTTTGCAATGCAAGTACGTGACGTTCATGGGCTCGTGGGTGAACAACAAATGCAGTCGGCAATGTACAAGAACAGCCTTATGATCACATACAACATCGAAAATTTCCACGTCTATTTTGTTGGATAGGAAATGGTCGCTAATAAAAACAAGGTCCAGAATTGAACTGGACGCCCCGTGAATACGAGTGGGTTCTTCAACAACTTGCCCGAGATTAAACGAAAACATTATGTCAAACAACACGTTTTCTGCGGCATGCGACGCAGTGACAGAGTTCCAGTTTACTCCGGGAAAGTTGAAGTCCCCTGACTATGACTATTTTGCTACCTAGCATATGCGTGTGCATGTAGTCGTATAATGGAGCCAGATAATCAGTGTCAGCGTTAGGGGGTCTGTAGATGGCACCAACAAAGAGAGCACTATCGTTCAAGTGTATCTTACACCATACGGTCTCAACATTTGGCACGTCGCCCATTAGAGAGTAATCGATGCCTTGCTTAAAAAGGATTGCCACGCCCCCTCCCCTAGAGCCCCTGTCTTTGCGCACAATCCTGTAGTTGGGTGGTACGACTTCTTGATCAGATACGCTTGATCAGATATTGTCGTAGACTTCGGCCGCGACGGCAACGGCTTGTGCGTCCTCTGGCACAAGCGCGGCGCCGTCGTGTTTAGAGATTTTAAAATCTCTATTGCTTATTTTGTTAAAGCAAAAGTTGTAACCACTATGAATATGGTAGCTTCGTAGCCACGGACTGCTGCGGGTCTGCTCTTTGCGGCTCTCTTCATCTAATAATCGGAAAACCTGCTCCTTCTTCAAACCTTGCGTTTGAACTAACATCAACAACCTTCCCTAATCAATTTTCGCAGCTGGCAGGACACGTGACTCGGCCTGATGGAAATATCCTTTTTGAGAATAAGTCTACCCTGCCAGGCTCGCCATTTGTTTTCATTTTATTTTTTTTAACGTGTATTGAAATGTAGAAAAACACCGGGGGGTCTCTTGCTAGTGCATCAGACCCCCTCAGGGGTAGCGATAAGTTAAGGTTCACGACGGGTGTGGGTGGGAAATAGCAAGGGAAAAGTAGTTGGTCGGGATATGAAATGCAGGAGAGTGTCCCACACTGCCTTCGCTAAATTAAATGGGTAGGACGGACGCCGGAGATCATTTAAAGAATTTGGTCGTAAGTTAGCGGGAAGGGTGTCTAGGACAACCTGTCTTTCAGTTTGAAATTGAGGGAATGTCCAAATAATGGGTTCAGTGGTGTCCGGAATTTCACAGGGGATACACATGCCTTGATTAGGTGACGAATGAAAAAACTGTTGTCGTTTTGCAGGGAGATAGGTTGGTAAGTGTCATTAGCTATCTCAGGCGTACTTGCTGAGAGCGAGAATAGGACTTGGGAATGGGAGTGTGGTTGACCAGGGAGAGCGAGAAAGTCTTTCCGTTGTTGTTTGATGGTGGTCCGGTGCTCGTCAGTATTATATTAGCAGTCCGAAGGCGTCTAGCTGGCTTGGGGCACGTTTGTGAACGATGGACGTGCCGCCAAATGGGCTGCCTCATTTCCGGGGATTCTGGCTTGGTCCGGCACCCACGTGATGGTGACGTCGATGTTCTGTTGATGAAGGATGCTCTTGAAGTTCTTGGATCTTCTTAACTCGTAGGCTGTATGATAGTTGATGGCGACATTCCAGAAAAGCTTCCCGTCAAGTGAACGGATGGTGAGGGTACTCTCGACCACCTAAGAGGACATCGACGCAGGGAAGCCGTTGACGACTTTATCAAAACACACATTTACTCTTAAACTAGGAAAACTCTAAAGCCAACCACTTAATAAAAGAACTACACACAAAGCATAAAACACCCAAACCTCTAAATAACAATCCCCAATATCAAATCAAATCTAAACCCAAAAGTCTCCACAATAAAGTCCAACACAATTCGTTCATATACACTCCTTACATCGAGTCGAACTCCATACTTGTGTCCAATGAATGTGTCCCTAATGAACTTGCCTAGCCCGCTGTCGTCGGCGCTGACGTGTTGCACTTGCCACTCGGTTGTAGCCGTCCTCGTCTCGCTTCGGTGCTGGCGTTCGATGCGAGCAACTGTTCCTTCAAATGCGTGCGCTCCGCGCGCCCTCATGTTTCCTCTGTTGCTACCCCCTGGTAGCCACTGCCGCTGGAGGTCCCAGGTAGGTTTGGCATAGGTAGCCCTTCGGGGCCATCGAAACGAAGGTGGACGGTTTGTGGACGTTGGCCGCAGATTTGGACGGTGCCGATGGACGGTGCCGATGCGAAGTCGGCCCGCTCTTATGCAGT
This sequence comes from Haemaphysalis longicornis, assembly GCA_013339765.2. NCBI lineage: Eukaryota > Metazoa > Arthropoda > Arachnida > Ixodida > Ixodidae > Haemaphysalis > Haemaphysalis longicornis. Next base: position 160,069,654 of record CM023453.1, on the reverse strand, counting down.
CTCAGATTGCATGGTAGATGGCCTGGCCACGTCACCCTGGCTCGTTCCTTGAATCACATGTGCTCCTTCTGCATCCTGGTTTCTTGCCTCCCCCTGCTCCTTGTGCGCCCGGCTTTTAACCCCTCTGGGTTTGACCTCGGCGGACTCGCATTGGTTCCTTGTATTTTCATGTGCCTATATAGTCATCACGCTTCTGGTCTACTGCACGGCCTTCTCTGATTCGCACATTGGCATTCGCTCATTGGGGCATTTGTGGCACGCCGTTCAAATTGCCGTTTCGTTGTTCTTTTTTTCCTATTTTTCGGGTGGCTTTGATACATCCCCTCTCAGGGGGCGCCCTGACACAGACAACGGGAGTGTACAGTAGCGTTGCGACTAAGGCCGCTGTGCAACGCCACCACGTTACAAAGGGGAAGCCACTAAGCATCACCATCATCATCATTACCGCCCACTCTAAGAGTTTTTTTCTCGAAGAACCGATTTATCTTTGGCGCCGATATTTCCTTGTTTCACCACCACTGTTAACTTTCAAGGTCACACTTCACTCCAATTTCATTTCTCTCAGTTTTAATCATTTGTTTGTAGTTCACCCCTGTTTACAGAACACACACACTTGGTTCAAACCACGTTGCCGTTCTATCTTTCTCAAACACGAATATACTCAAACACAAAATTTTTCCTTCTCCTGCTACTCAATTCTTCGCCAGTACTAATTTTATTTTACAGTTTACACGCTTACACCAACCTACTCATACAGTCTCCACCCACACACATCACCGGAATCAAAACCTTCAATAATCGAATAGTTTACAGTAATATTTCTCAATGAAAACTTTATCACTAACTAAGCGGGCAACTCGACGACAGCGTGGACAGCAAATCCAGACCACGATAAGGCCGCCACGTGCCAAATGCTCCGGTTGGTCTGGATGGTCGACCCTACAAGCTGGATCCCCTCGGTCCTGCGGTGTACTGCGCCGACGCAGCCTTCAGCGCCCCGCGGTACCCCACTCAACATCGACAGCTTCGGACATAAATACGGCTCCCGAAACCACGGCGATCAATGGGCACGGCGGCACCGCAAGGATGCAGAACGCTAATCCGTTCCTGTATATTCTACAGATCGGCACTTTCCTGCTGCTGATACCGGCGGGGCGTGAAGGAGCGGGTAACTCGACGACAGCGTGGACAGCAATCCAGACCACGATAAAGCCCCCACCTGCCAAATGCTCCGGTTGGTCTGGATGGTCGGCCCTACAAGCTGGATCCCCTCGGTCCTGCGGTGTACTGCGCCAGACGCAGCCTTCAGCGCCCCCGCGGTACCCCACTCAACATCGACAGCTTCGGAGATAAATACGGCTCCCGAAACCGCGGCGATCAATGGGCACGGCGGCACCGCAAGGATGCAGAACGCTATATCGTTCCTGTATATTCTACAGGTGAGAAAACGCTACGGCGAATGCACTAGGTCTGACTACCCCTGCTTGATTGTGCTGCCGTGCCCGACGGTCGCTTTGTGAACCACTGTGTAACTTGGCGTTGTAATCGAAGGAACTGTTGTTGCTGGGAGGTGATATCGAGACAAACCCCGGTCCCGACCTTAGCTCAAATTTCTCTACAACTGATGCAAATTGCTACCGACCTAAAGAAATCAAAGAAGAACGACTAACGGCTATCGAGGCAAAACTAGAAAGCTTGGCTGCCATGGATAAAAAAATAATGGATTGTACCACTAAAGTTTCCGCCTTACAAAAACCGTGTCAGACTTAGAACTGAAGCTGGATGACTTAGAAAACCAGTCGCGAAGATCAAATTTGATTGTGTATGGCATTTCTGAAGATGAGCAAGAAAATGAGGAATCTTTAAAACAAGTAATAAATGACAAAATTGCTAAAACTATTCTAGAAATCGAACCCGTTTCAATCGAAAGAATACAACCCACTGCGGAAACCTAACCCGAATAAAACCAGGCCGATAATCCTCAAACTTCTTGATGATCGCGACAAAACAAAGATTTTGAAAAACTGCCACAAAATAAAGGGTTCTGAAATATCAATTAGCGAAGACTTTTCGCATCGCGTACGCCTTATCAGAAAAAAACTGTGGGACTCGGCCAAACCAAACAAGGAATCCGGACAGAAGGTGCACCTAGTTTACGACAAAATAAGTATAGATCGTACTCTTTACCGCTGGGACGATTCCATAAACGATAACGTTTAGTAAACCAGACAACAAATTCCTCACACGATAAAAAAACCCATCAAAGCGCAGGACCGGCGACACGTTCTCGCAATCGCCAGAAATAAGATTTATAAATGTGAATTGTCGAAGCGTTGTGAATAAATTAGAATGTCTTATATGCCTACTCCTCGACATCGAGCCAGACTTCGCTGCACTGACAGAAACTTGGTTAAATAATGACATTGTAGATAGTTAACTAACACCCCCAAACTACAACATAATACGAAAGGACAGACCGACAAAGGCGGTGGTGTAGCCTTACTGATAAAACGTGGAATACCGTTCACGGCGCTTCCAGATGTCGAGGGTGTTGAAGCAGTATTTTCGATGCTAATATTTGGCCCTCATACTGTAATTGTAGGATGCTGCTATCGGAGTCCTAGCTCTGGCGAAGACACCCTGCAATCCCTTTACAACTATATTGAACGAAATATACAGAACACGAGATTCATTTTGCTGGGTGATTTTAACCTTCCCGATATCGACTGGCAGTATATAAATTTTCATTCCGCATGCTCAGACGTTATCATCGACACAATGCTGCGCTTTAATCTTCACCAAGTTATAGATCAACCGACACGTGTTCAGGGACCAACTTCAAATATTCTTGATCTTATATTCATAAGTAACCACTTCCCAGCCGATAAATATAAAGTAGAAATATTGGATGGCATATCAGATCACAAGCTTGCATTGTGCACTGTACCCTTCCAAGTAAAAAAGGAACCGTCAAACGTGAAAACTACATACCCAGATTTTATTTCTGCTGACGTTACCAGCATAGTTAACCACCTAATTCTCAAGTTTTCTTCCTTCGAAGTGCTGTCAAACGATAGTTCCACGACCATCAAAATATTATGGCATGAATTAAAAACAATTATTCGTGAGTGCATTAATGATTATGTACCTACTCGAGTGAAAAAAATTAAGAAACACAACCCGTGGATAACGCGCGAGGTAATCCACGCAAAACGCAAAGTAAAGCGAACAAGAAAGAGACTTAAGCAGAAACCAGGAGCAGTAAATGAACTTAACTCTGCACTGAAGGATTTAAAAAGGAAAGTAAAATTAGCTAAGAACAATTATTTTAATAAAACACTACCTAACTTTCTAAAAAGTTCCCCTAGCAAATTTTGGAACTACCTCAAACCAGCAAAAAATAATAGCATCAACACACCCCTGGAAGAACAAAACCCGATCAATGGAAGCACTCTGAACAGCTACTTTCAATCGGTATTCACTGGAGATGACGGAAACATTCCGGCCATCGACACTAGTGTGAAAGCTACCCTAGAATCTATCATCGTAACTGAGACGGGAGTGCTTAACTTATTGCTAAACTTGGACACGAAAAAAGGAGCAGTCCCCGATAACATTCCCAACCTTTTTCTTGTCAGATATGCGGAATTACTGGCTAAGTATCTATGCCTCATATATAACAAATCACTGTTAAGGTGTTCGCTACCCGAGGATTGGAAAAAGGCAAAAGTAATTCCTATGCATAAAGGAGGGCGCAAAAATGATTTTGCTAATTTTAGACCAATCTCTTTAACTTGTACAATTTGTAAAATCCTGGAGCATATCATCCTTAAACACATAACCGTTTACCTAGAAGAACAGCGTATATTATCTCCCTATCAGCATGGCTTTTGTCGAGGTCTATCAACCATAACTCCATTACTAGAATTAACACATGAGGTAGCCTATAATATTGACAATCAAAAGCAAACAGACCTGATTTTCTTAGATTTTGCGAAAGCCTTTGATAAAGTATCACACAAGAAGCTACTAAAAAAACTCGAAGTAGCACTAGGAAATTCAACCGTTAATAAATGTATCGATAATTATTTGACTAACCGTTCTCAATACGTGGAATTTAACAATAAGACTTCAGATGTTACCCCCGTCACATCTGGAGTCCCGCAAGGCTGCGTCCTGGCTCCCGTTTTGTTTCTTCTTTATATTAATGATCTGCCTACGACCCTAATGTGAAAGTCAAACTGTTTGCAGATGATTGCGTACTGTATCGTGAAATAAACTCCCCCGACGACCACACAGCTTTAAATACAGCTTTAAAAGACGTTTCCCGCTGGTGTCGTAAATGGCAAATGTCCCTGAATATAAACAAGTGTACCATTTTGTCGGTAAGCCGAAAAAAAACAAGGTCAAATTTTCATTACACTATTGACAACATTCTCATAGCTAGAGTAAATCAGCATAAATATCTTGGAGTAATTATAACTGAAGAACTAAGATGGGATTCTCACATAAATTATGTAACTTCAGCTGCCTTGCGGCGCTTCTTCACACTTAAATATCGGCTCCACCAGGCGCCGCCTCCACTGAAGCACCTGGCATACACTTCACTTGTGCGATCATTACTAGAATATGGTAATATCATTTGGTCACCCTTCACTAAACAACAAATAACTAAACTCGAAGGAATACAAAGAAAAGCAGTTAGGTTCATATACAACCGGTACAGACTTGCAGATTCACCAACCGAACTACTGAAAAATGCCGGTTTACTTACCATAACGAATCGAACGCGATTGGCACGTGCAAAATTTATGCATCAGCTGATTCACGGTCATTTCAACATTGATTTATCTGCCTACATCACGTTTGATCAAAGTAGAACGACACGCCTAAAACATTCAATGAGACTAAACGAATATTCATTCACCGCAAATTGCTTTAAGTATTCCTTTTTTCCGTTAGCAATTACTGAATGGAATCAACTAGATCCGAATATCTCGAGCAGTACCCAATTAGATAAATTTTTAACACTGGTTGAAAACGAACTTAACAAAATGCAAGGGGAAACAGTTAGGTGATATTCGTTTGCTGTATTTTTGTGTATATTTTACCGCACTGATTATGTACTCTTAAATTACGCTTAAGATAAAATACCCTTCAGTATTGTACGTTGCACTTAAAAATTATTCCTGAGCTCAAATACTCTGTTTTCAGATCATGTTCTTTATGTACTGATATTTCTCTTATTGAATTCTTTACCCATGCAGTACGTTTGCTTATCATTGTTTGCGTTACATTTATCAATAGTTCATACAATTTTCCAGTATGTGAATTTGCTTTGTACTTGCACGTTATTAGTAACCCACATGTGTAAATCCTGTTCCGAATTTGTTTTGTTAAACCGATTCTGTTACTAGATTTCAATTGTTAATGTGTGTGTCTTATTGTACACCTACTCTGTAACTTTATGTCTCAAGCCCTTCCTGCGAAAATCCTTGATGGGATTGGCAGTATGCTTAAATAAATAAAAATAAGTAAATATATCCAACCTTGCTTTTTTACTGTACTGCAATATTAAGGCTGTACCACAACACACAACTTATTTACCCCTGTTATAAGTACATTGATCAAACCTTGCGTTCGAACTAACATCAACAACTTTCCCAAATTCATTCTCGCAGCTGGCAAGAGACGTGACTGGGCCCAATGGAAATATTGTTGGTGGAGATAAATCGATCCTGGCAGGTTCACCAATTGTTTGCATGTCACGTGAACGGATGGTGCGGTTGTCTCGACCGCCTTAGAGCAAAAGAGAAATCGAAAGCTAAAAAGAAGAAATTGCAGAAATCACTAAGAAAGCGAGAGAATATGCCGATGTCTTAGCAAGACAAAATTGGAACCATTTTTGTGAATCACTGCAAGGAACGTTGAGCACCTCAAAAACATGGGCGATCCTTAGAAGCATGCTAGACCCCCTTGCAACGAGGATGGAAAGCAACCACATGCTCAAAAGGATAGCCCATACATTTGAAGGTAGCAACGAGGACCTCATTGAAGCCTTAAAGGAAAAACTCAAAGGCAAACAGATCCCAGAGCCCTACAATGAAGTGTACAGGGGAAAACCAAACCAACTTCTGGACCAAGACATCACCAAGGAGGAGGTTTACAGCGCCATTATGGCTGCCAAAAAGAACAGCGCCCCAGGATCCGATGGTATAACAAATGCGATGATCAGGAACCTCGGTGACAGACAAGTAGAAGAACTTACAGAATATATTAACAATAATCTGTGGATCAAGGGCGAAGTCCCTCCCGATTGGAAGCACTCAGATGTCATAACAATACCGAAACGAGGAAAAAAGCCAGGAATCGACGCACTGAGACCTATATCTTTGACATCATGTGTGGGAAAAATATTCGAAAGAGTCGTTATGAACAGACTGTCAAACTTCATCGAGGACAACAACCTTGTACCACACACCATGTTGGGCTTCAGAAAGGGCATCTCCACGCAGGATGCATTTCTAATCCTCAAAGAAGAAGTGCTACAGAACATCCCAAGAGGAGGCGAACACCTTATCTTGGCTTTAGATTTAAAGGGAGCCTTTGATCATGTGTCCCACAGGGCCATTCTACAAGCACTTAACGAATTACATTGCGGAGTGAGGACATACAACTACGTCAAAGCCTTCTTATCAGACCGCACAGCATCCATTGGGATTGGAGACGTTCGCTCCGACGCCTTCAAAATGCCAAATAAAGGAACACCACAAGGATCTATTATCTCCCCCTTGCTTTTTAATGTTACAATGATTAACATAGCAAAGAAACTCCAAGACATCCCCGACATAGGTTCCATATTGTACGCCGACGACATAACCATCTGGGCCACTAAAGGCTCCCTGGCTCAAAAGGAACAGGCACTCCAAGAAGCCACGAACTGGGTGGAAAAGTTGGCAAGGGATAACGGCCTAGAGTGCGCACCAGAAAAATCCGAAGTTATCAGAGTCCACGACGCCAGATATAGGAGCCCAGGGGAGATAAAAATCAAGCTTGGGGACCACGAAGTAGCAGAGACAGATAAATTAAGAATCCTTGGGATGATTGTTCAAAGCAATGGCAGAGCAAACTTTACAATTGCAAAAATTAAAAAATCAACGCTGCAAATTGCCAAGATAGTTAGGAGGATAACCAAAAAGAGAGCAGGGCTGAAGGAAGAAGAAACCTTGCGTATCATGCAGGCCTTAGTAGTAAGCAGAGTTGCTTACAGTCTGCCTTTTCACTCTCTAAACAGGCAGGAAAAGGAACAGGCCAACGTTATATTGCGTACTGCATACAAAGCGGCTCTCGGTCTTCCCAACTACACGGCAAATGAAAAACTCATGAATCTCGGCGTGTCTAACACTTTTGAAGAAATTTGTGAAGCTACCCTTGTTTCACAAAAGGAAAGGCTGCAAAAGACGAGAACTGGCAGGGCCATTCTGCAAAGAGTAGGCTCCAGGTTAGATGTACAATCAATTATCGACAAAGAAGACCTAAGCAACGCCGCCAGAGAGAAATTGAAAGCGCTCCCCATTCCAAGAAACATGGACCCCCACTTACATGAAGACAGAAGGAAAGCCAGGGTCAATTTCCTACGCAGAAAGTTGGAAAAAAACCCAAACGTTGTATATACAGACGCTGGCTTTTACGACAAGACCAATGCTTCCCTAGTCATCGTCGACCAAGAAGGAGTAATCAGGGACTGCCTCACATTAACGAACACCAGCACAGAGGAGGCCGAAACTGGCGCCCTTCTATTGGCCGTAAGGTATGGAGAATTCCAAGGAAAAAGCCTCCAAATAATTACGGACTCTAAGAAAGCCGTACAAAACATTATAAATGGCCGAATCCACAAAAGGCTCACAAAAATTTACCTGTAAATATCACTAAGTTCCAAAATATCATTTGGACACCGGGACATGAGGAGCTTGAGGGTAATGAGAGAGCAGACCAAGCTGCGCGAGAACTTACTAACCGCTCAGCCAGTAGTCCTAGCTTACTCACCCCTCTCCCAATACCTTCGGTGAGCGACTCAACATTCAAAGAAAAGCCAGAGCTCTCTTTCCTGCACCAGATAAAAGCTTAACCGCTGCAGAGCATCAGTCTCTTAGACAAATACAGACGAACACCTATCCCAACATCCTCAGGCTATCGAAGATGTTCCCCGAGAAATTCACAAACGCATGTAATAAGTGCGGTGAAATATCCACCCTATTCCATGCATCCTGGGGTTGTCGTACTATATGGCCCTCAGTAAACACCAACACCAAGTTATATGAGCTATGGGAGGCAGCTCTGGCCAGCTCTGACCCTGGGGTTCAGAAGTATCTGATCTTTAGGGCCGAGACTGGGGCAGAGGAAACAGGGGCCCTGGAAGGAGGGAACCTACCCTAGTTCAATCAAAACCTTTCAGTTCAAATAAACGTTTCATCTCTCTCTCTCTCTTAGAGAGATTAACTCAGGAAAGCCGTTGATGGGTTTATAAGAAAACACATCTATTGTAAACACAAGGAAAACCGTAAAGCGAAGCACTCAATAAATGAACTACACAGAAACCATAAACACCCAAACCTCTAACTAACAATCCCGATAAAGAAGTCAAATATACACCCAAAAGTTTGTACAATAAAGTCCAACGCAATTAGTTCATATACACTCCTTACATCGAGTCCTAGTTATTGTCCTTCCTTCCACAACTCCATACTTGTGTCCTACAAATGCGTCTCTAATGGACTGTCTTACCCCGCTGTCTTCGGCGCTGACGTGTTTCACTTACTGCGTGATCGCCACTCGGTTGTAGCCGTCCTCGCTTCGCTTCGGTGCCGGCGTCCGATGCGCGCGACCGTTCCTTGCACGGCGTGTGCTCCGCGCGTCCTCACGTTTCCTCTGTGGCTACCCGCTGGTAGCCACTGCCGCTGGATGTCCAAGGTAATCTCGGCATGAACTCGGCATCTCGGCTGGGGCCACGAAGATAGGTTCAAGGTGCATGTAGGGTGACGGTGCCGATGCGAAGTAGGCCTGGTTCCGCCCAGGTTCGGTTGGCATGGTCGATGGCCTGGCCGCGTCCCCCTGGCTCGTTAATTGAAGCTCACGTGCTCCTTCCGCCTCCTCGTTTTTTGCCTCCCCCTGGTCCTTGTGCGCCCTGCTTTTATCCCCTCTAAGCTTGATCTCGGCGCACTCTCACTGGCTCCTTGCCTTGTCATGTCCATATACTGTCATCACACCACTGGTCTGCTGCGGGGCGTTCTCTGATTGGCTGACCCGTTCGCTGCCATATTTGAACATGATGGCTCGGGGTTTTGGAGCTGGCGTTCGCTCAGTGGTAAGTTAATGGTGCGCCGCTCAAATTGCTGTTTTTTTGTTTTGTTCCGTTTTTGTGGTGCTTTTTATGTATTCCCTATCAAGGGGTGCCCTGACACATGAAATCGATATCAGAATAACAAAAACTGAAAGAAACCAACCACGCGTGTTTCTAACTACGCTAAAAATGAATCTGTTGATTGCTCTGGAGTGCGCAGAACGCTCAGAGAGATAGCCCAATAATATGTCGTTTGTATGAGTTGGTACATACTTGATGACATTTAAAAAGGCTGCACAAACGCAAAGGTTCAAATTAAGAAGAGATATACGTTGCACTGAGTGTTTTTCCGCTACCACGCTTTCCAGTCCTTGCAAAAAAAGGAAGCGCTAAAGAATAAAACTGATTTTATTACACTCTACAGAAAAATTTATTATGTTGAAGCCAGACAAGAGCGTGGTCCTGCGTACAAAAATTTATTTTTTGCGCTTTGGTATGCTGCACAAGGAGGAAACAGAGTATTGCCACGTGGGGAAGAATGACGCAAAGTTCTATTAGACGAAGTTTCTAAAGCGACCTCCTGCTCTGTAAAAGACTATATTGAGACACGATCGTCGAAGAAGGAGTCCGTAGCATGACGTGCACAGATTAACGTTGATAAAGACAGTTTCTTCTCAGAACGTTATTACTCTCAGATCCAAGAGGAAGGGACCGAGAACACTGACGAAGAAACAAAAAATGAAGTTAGTGACAAGGTGACACCCTTTCCAAATCAAGCAATATTGCCCGACGCGACATACCACAAAAAGAGCATACAGGCGCTTCGATTGACACACCTGATAATAAAGCTGGAAGCGGCCACGCGCGTTTAAAAAAAAACAAATCAGAAGTGATAGTTCTTGGACACATGATAATGAAAGCACAAGGACATCACAAAGCTTTTTTTACATGCGAGCCTGAGCGCAAGGTAATACAAGTTTGCAAACAGGTAATGAAGCACAGGTGCTACCTGACTGATATGACAAAAATCCAGCTTTAAGTTATCCTTCTACAGTTAAAGGTCCAAGGGGCTCTGAAAAGGGTACATTGCGTTTTATTCTAACACATTGCATTCTCACACACTCTTAGATGAGTTAGAATTGAAGCTAAAATTTCCCAATTTCTTGCCTTGGAATGGCACGCTTCCATTTCTCATGCAGCTCCCCTTCGCTCGGTAAACAGTACAAGGAAATGTTTTCTTTTCTAGCCTTGTACCCGGAACCAGGTCCCGGGTTACTACACGTGTTCGGCATCATCACTGCACTACTCAAGTCTCACCACAATTGCGCGATGTGCACGTTACGTGTCTTTACCGCACAAAACAAACACAACTTGGCCCCGTCTCTCTCGTAGAGCCAGCGCCACGCCGCCCGAATATGGTGGTGCCACCGCGCAGCGGTCAAACGAAGCATCTGAACCTCTCCCGCTGAGTTGCGGAGCAGTTTCGTGACCAGTAAACCATTGAAGGACAATGGTAATAATTATGTTTGCCCCTGCACTCAAAGGGGAGGGCTGCTGACGTCCTCCTAGGGCTAGGGCATGCGTGGGGATGGGAAGCACCCAGCAGTTCTCGGCACGACGTGGTCCCACGCTTGAAGACCCACCATTTTCCACCAGGGAAGCCAAGTGCAGGCGACCAGCCCGCAGAGACAACGAAAAAACAGTTCACCTCTCCTCCATCAGCCTGTGTAGTGGTTTATAGCAGCTACCTTAGACATCCTCTGTTGCAACGCGGGACGGCACCCATTTTTATTACATTACGTGCTACAGCGCAATGTAAACGGTAACAGAATGCAAGGGTGTGGTGCGTTTGGCTGCAAGACCAGAAGGGAGTCGGATAGGCACTTTTTTCTATCCAAAGCCTCAAGGCATATCGGAATCGTTGAGTGAGATGGATATAAACATTATTCCATGGACAAATCTGTCCCCAGAAGAGACCACACTAATCGATGAGATTTAGGGTAAATCCCCAAGGTGGAGTAAGATTCTGCGAAGGAAAGTTTGACATCCACCGGAATGCAGCCGTGCGGCTACAAAGAAAAGCTATACAGCTTTCTCAGAAATTTGGTAGTTGAAGAAAAATTCGTCCTGGTCCTGGAAAAATTCGTCCTGGTCTAGGATTCTAACCCGGGACCACCGCTTAACCGGAGCAGTCGCTCTACCAATTGAGCAATCCAGGAGGCTAGTCGTTCGTAGCGCGAAGGTGAATTGATCAACAACTCGAAATGAAGGACAGGTGTAATCGACCAGATTTAGAGAAAATCCGCAAGGTGGAGTAAGATTCTGCGAAGGAAAGTTTGACATCCACCTGAATGCAGCCGTGCGGCTACAAAGAAAACCTATACAGCTTTCCTTTGTAGTTATACAGCTATATACATTCAGGTGGATGTCAAACTTTCCTTCACAAAATCTTACTCCACCTTGCGGATTTCCCCTAAATCTGGTTGATTACACCTATCCTTCACTTCGAAATAGATGTTACTGACAACACACGAGGCTTTATGCGCACAAAGGCGCACAGATAACGTGTTGTTATACGGAGCTGATTCTGCAGCGGACGCCACGTCGGTTGGAGGCGCAATAACGGGCCTCCCGTCCGTTCTACTTATTTTATATGCTTTATTCGTTAGCTGTGGTTTTTTAAGTGTGAAGTACCTTAGGACCTCACAAGGTCCATCCGCGTCCGTACGCATAGCATTTACATCGCCAAAAATCACCCAGGCACCGGCTGGATTCGAGCCTTGGTCTGGTATTCCAGCCAGAGTTGGTGTCCGACGTCTTACTCACTGGGCTACGACCGTGACTTAGAGTCCCACGGCTTACTCTCTCGCCTGTAACGGTTCGGAGTACATTAGGACCTCCCAATGTCCATTCATGTTCAACCGTGCACACACCACCATAAAGCGAAAATCTGTGCGGAAACTACCTAAAAGGTACAAGAACACTCAAAAACACTCCAAACTAGGCACAAACATAACCTATCAATGAGAAAACTCACAAAAACACCGTTGTAATCATGTTGTGACGAAGTTGCAGTTCACAGTGACTGCATCAAACTGCGCTAGATGGCGACACGCGTAAAAAAAAGAGATGACACCATGGTGCACCACGTATATAAGCGGGTTCCGGAAATCACACACCCTCGTCCCGCCATTTAAGAAAACGAACATAGGAAGCGTCAAGCTGCTTCTCAACGTCTACAAATACAACAAGTGGCCAGCGAAGGCAAAGCGACTAAAATCCAACGACGGTCGGGGAGCAAATCGAATATCAGTCGGGGTGCAACTTGGATGTCATTTAGAGGTCCCGTATTCTGCCCCCTCACCATCATCGGCGGAGTGGAGATGCTGCCATTCCCCGCACGGGGCACCTTGAGTAATCTTGGTGACGATGTTGGCGACACCGCGGACCCCGAGCCCCCATTTTCACGCTGTAACCAACCGTGGTAATGATTTTCAAGGTGAAGGGTACAAATCTCAAACGGTGGCCGTCGGAGCCCAGGTCAAGCTCCGGCGGATGGTCTCCCTGTATGTTTAACAGGCAGGGAGCTCCGGGACCTCTTCAGCTATCAGGGTAAGGCTGACGAAGAAAGTACCCTCATCTCCCTGCTTTTTGCTATGCCATATGGATAATTCAACCCCCCCCCAAAAAAAACGTGATCGGCCCCCGAAAAGGGGCCGCACCAAAGTCTGCTTTCCTCCCTTGCCAGAGTTGACATTTCCAAAACCTGACAGTTTATCCCGCTTTCTAATAATAGAATCTCTTGACCAGTCAAATCCCGTCACTGCGCAGTCTGTTTTTCTCATCTCCAAGTTCCTTGACTGCATTGTAGGGAAATCCTATAAGGCCAAGAATCTCCAGAACAGGGGAAATCCTGATCGAAATTAACAACAGGCAGCAATCAATGAACCTTCTCAAACAAACCCGCATGGTAGATACAGGCATAAAGATCACGCCCCACCGCACGCTGAACTGCTCCCAGGGCGTCATCTCCGATCCTGACCTGATGAACGAAACAGAAACAGATCTGCTCGAGAGCCTTCGAGATCAGGGTGTGAAGGCAGTGCGAAGGGTAGCCATGCGTAGAAATGACACCGAAATCCGCACAAAACACTTGATCTTGACATTTGACTGCTCAACGCTCCCCGAGTCGGTCAATGCAGGCTTCATACGATGTCCAGTCTGACCGTACGTACCAAACCAGCGCCGCTGCTTCAAACGCCAGCGGTTCGGGCATGGTACCAACTCTTGCCGCGGCAAAACGACCTGTGCCAAATGCACAGCACAGGACCACCCGACAGGTAATTGCAACTCTATCAACTTCACGTGTTAACTACGGGGAACACACTCGGCGTACTCCCGCAAATGTGAGTAATTCCAACAAGAAAAGAAAATAATCAATGTGAAAGTAACAGAGAACATCACCTTCCCAGAGGCGCGAAAGAGGTTCGCCTCTTTCCCGCTGGGGAGGTACGCAGACGCAGCTCGCCGGGGGGCGGAGTAGCGTCTGGTCTTGGCGCAGACCCAGTACCGCTAGTCGGACTTGGTCCCTACCCCGCCCCCCGCTGGGTTGGCTCACGCAGCCCAACCCGGTACCACGCCGCTTGCTGAGGCAGGAGCGGTCGTGGTTGAAACCACTTCTGTCGAGACCGGTGCCGCTCCCGCCCTACCTGCCCATCCTCCAGTGCGTAAAAGGGTGCTGAGGGGATGGACACCGCGGGCCCCACACCAGCTCCCACCGCCACCGCACCACTCGTGCCACCTCTGGTGCCCCGAACGCCTTCGGCGGTGGCGGCTCAAGCGAAGGGCTCCCGAAAGGGGGCCAAATCCTGGGGGCCCGGTCCGTCAGGCACCCCTCGGGCATCTGATGACAGGATGGATACCTGCCCGTTCCGGCCTGCAACGCACCGCAAGGAGCGGCCACCGACTTGCAAGCCTACAGAAAACCCTAAAAAGCCGAATCCCAGCTTAACAGCCCCAAAAGACGACACATGAACACACACACTTCAGTCATTCCTAAATGTATATAATCGGAACAGACATCATTCAATGGAACTGTAGAGGCATTATTAACAATATAGATGATGTGTACGAGATACTTCATTCACATCAGCCAAGTATCATGTGTCTTCAGGAAACACACCTGAATAGTAAACATAATAACTTCCTGAATAGATACTTGGTATTTCAAAAAGACAGGCACACTTGCACTTATTCTTCAGGTGGTGTGGCCATAGTAGCCCGAAAATCCTTATCGTGTCACGCCATCTACCTAAACACCATGTTGGAAGCAGTGGCGATTCAAACAAATATTTTTCACAGGTTAATAACGGTATGCTCTCTCTACATCCCTCCAGATTATTAACTTTCGAAAAATGATATGAGGCCCTTATAAATCAATTACCTGAACCGTACTTAGTCTTAGGCGACCTCAATGCACATAATTCAATCTGGGGCTCTTCCGGCACAGATTCCCGAGGTCGCTTAATTGAAAGATTTTCTAACATCATAGGGAGCACGCCTTTTTAACAAAAAGCAAGCTACATATTATAACATAGGACAAAACAGTTATTCACGTCTTGACTTGGCTCTTGGCTCTGCAGTTCTTTTCCAATTTCTTGAGTGGCATGTGGACACAAACTTATATAGTAGTGACCACTTCCCCACCAAATTGACTTACATAGGCAAAGGTACAAACACTCCCCCTCTCACAAAAAGTTCTGTGAGACAAGAGCAAACTGGAGTATATTCACAGAAACATCTAAACTACACTACACATCCATAAAACACCTACACATAGAAGAGGCGACCCAACTGCTCACGGCGCACATTCTCGACGCCGCCGACAAGTCTATTCCCCAGGCGTACGGTGCCCCACGCGACCCAAGGAGTCCCTGGTGGAACGAGGACTGCAGGCGAGCGCGAGTGGCCCAGAACAAGGCCTGGGATGTCCTTCGCTTGTACCCCACGTCTGATAACCTTGTATCCTTCAAACGGGCAAAAGCACTCGGGAAGCGCGTGCGCCGTGATGCAAAAAGGGAGAGTAGGCATGCCTTCCTCATATTCATAAACTCATACACAAACACACGCAAAGCATGGACACGTATACGTAAACTCACAGGACATCAGACACACAGCCTGCCCCTGGTGAGCACAACAGGGGACACACTCAAAGATTAGGCCAACACACTTGCACAACACTTCCAACACGTGTCCAGCTCTGCACACTAAACAAACACTTTCATAAAATACAAAACATCTAGTGAAAAGAAGGCCTTGTGGGATAATAATAATTCAAGCACCTCTTATAACTCCCCTTTACACTTCATGAGCTGATACTGGCTCTCAGTACTTGTAAGCCTTCAGCTCCAGGTAGAGAAAACATTTCGTACATCATCGTACAACACTTACAGCAGACACACTCGAAACACTTTTGCACCTCTACAACAAAATATGGCTTTCGGGGCAACTTCCAGGGTCTTCAGAGGCCATCGTAGTGGCTTTTCTGAAGGAGGGAAAGGATCCGTCTTCCCCTGGTAGTTATTGTCCCATTGCCCTAACAAGCTGCCTGTGCAAGCTGCTCGAGAAGATGATCAATAGGAGAATTGTGTACTTTCGAGAGTACAATCGTCTTCTCGAGAGCTGCCAGACTGGCTTCCGGGTGGGGCGATCTAAAAATGATCAACTTGTTTCTTTAGTGGCTTACATAAAGGATGTATACATACAGAAGCAATACTGCATGACAGTATTTTTCGATATTGAAAAGGCATATGATACGGCATGGTGCTACGGCATGCTTGGAGACTTAAAATCTTTTGGTATTTCAGGTAACAGGCTGAACACTCTTTGTAGTTGCATGTCTACACGAACATTCCGTGTCAGAGTTGGGCCGGCACTATCAAATGTTCACGTGAAGGAGAATAGCGTGCCTCAAGGTGGTGTTTTGAGGTGCACATTGTTTATCGTTAAGATGCACTCGCTCCGAAAGGCACTTCCGCCCTCTTTTTCTTGCCTCATTTATGTCAATGACGTCCAAATATCTTTCAAATCATGTAACATCTCTATATGTGGACGTCAGGTCCACCTTGGGGTGAACAAACTTTCTCGCTGGGCTGACGAAAATGGTTTCAGACTTAATCCTGCGAAAAGTACCTGTGTTGTATTAAAAAAAGGCGCGGCATTCTGCACGATCATGAAATTAACCTCAATGGTTATTCAATCCCAGTGAAAAAGGAACACAAGTTTGTGGGTGTGGTGTTTGACGAAAAACTAACCGTCATCCCTCACATCAAACGACTCAAACAAAAATGCCTAAAAACGATGAATACTCTAAAAGTCCTGTCTCACCAATCAAACGGTGCAGACAAACAACTTCTGCTTCGCCGTTATGCCGCGTTGGTAGGGCCACGGTTAGACTACGGAAGTATTGTTTATGGGTCAGCCACGAAAACAACTCTAAAAATGCTCCACCCAGTGCTTCAGTGGGGGCTTCGCTTGTCTTGTGGCACATTCCGTACTAGTCCTATTCACAGTCTTTATGGAGAGCGCGAAACATGGTGCTTAGCGTACCAGCGAGCTTATGCTGACCTTCTATATGCCTCCAAAATCTCATCAATGGATAACCATCTCTTTAAACAAGTTTTAAATGATATATCCACAACTCAACTCTTTTTAAACCGTCCATCAATTTCTCTTCCCTTCCCGCATAGAGTGAGGGACGAGATGACTATTCATGAGGTCTCCTGCTCCGACACATTCAAATCATCTCACACTGATCTTGTAGCCCCATGGCATCTTCGTCCTGTGTCGTGTGACTTGCCTTTCGTACAGTACAATAGGAACAGGACACCACGAACTGGGATTCTGCAGCATTTCATGTATCTGCAGGATAAATACAGGGCTTCAGAGTTTTTCAGTGATGCATCTAAAATGTTCACTGCAGTGTATTGTGCTGCACATGGACCTAACTTTGAAGCAAGTAGAACCATGAATGTAAAGACTAGTATTTTCACGGCGCATGCATATGGCATTTTTCTGGTTTCAAGTCACATAGTTAAATATATTATTTCTAAATCCACCATTTGGACAGATTCGCTGAGTGTCGTCCGTATATTGTCATCCGGAAAGTCATCAAAAACCATGTCATTAACCTTGTCTTCAAATCATTTATGATAGCTTATTCGTCAAGCCTTGTGGTGACTGTGTGTTGGGTGCCAGGCCATTCTGGCATAGGCGGAAATGAACTGGCGAGAAGAAGTCTCCTGTTACGACGTGTTATTTGTCTGGTTCGTGTTTCGACACTATTTATCGCATTTTCTACGTTCCCAGCTATTTCCCGTAGTGCCAGCGATAACCTCCTGTTCCTGGCGCCATCAAGGGCTACTACCTGCCCCGGAAATGTTCCCGAAAGCAAGCATCACAACCGCATCGCCTCTAAGCAGCGGCTAGGCCTAACCTCCTGTTCGGGCGGTGGGTGCCGTTTCGCGCAAGGCCTTCTTGGGTCCCTCAAGCAGGCGCTACTTCAAGACTAGCTGTTTAAGCAAATGGAGCCGGCGTCTCACGTGGTGTCCAACGTCGCCCTTCAAACATCGACGCCTCTCACACCCCAGGGTGACGACAGCTGCCCCATGAATACCAGCAGCGACCCTCCTGTGCCGCAAGAGCCATTAGTGTCACTGGCAAGTCTGCTGAACCCCCCGACAAACGCCTTTGCACCGAGTCTTCAACCTTAGTGCCGCGTCAGTCTGAGGACGCTAATGCACCGGTGGACCTTCCAGCAGGCAACCGTATTCAGAATCAGAAATCAGAAATATGTTTATTACATAAAAAACAATTACAGCAAAATGGGTGAAGAGTCATCTGGATCCTTAGCGACATGGCTAGTCATGGATCCGTAACAGAGTAACTACAATAAACAAAGAAACAATTTTTTTTTTGGATTGGAAAGCATTTAATGAGCATAAAAGTGGGTGGCTTTCTCAGTCCAGATAGCCGCGAGCTAGCGCAGCTGCTTGGGCGCGAGTGATGAGGCGTTCTTGGTCCTCGCACCGTGAGCTGGCCAGCTCGCGCTCCCACTGCTCAGGGGATGGGGAAGGGAGGGGGTTTGGCGCGTAGGGGCATTCCCAGACTAGGTGGTAGGTAGTGTTTGGGACGAAGCAAGAAGGGCAGTTGTAGGGGTAAGTGGAGGGAGATATGTGGTGGAGTATCGTGGTGTTGTAGAATGTGTTGGTCTGCGGTCGACGCCAAATGCGAGCCGCCTGTGTGCTGAGGGATGGGTGAGAAGGAGGGTATTGAAGCCGCAGTTGGCGATAATGATATAGGATTTCAGTGTATCGGGGAGGGACCGGCGGATAGATGGAGGGTTCGGAAAGGTCCTCTTCCGTCGACGAAAACGCCCGGAATGTAAGAGCGCGGGCAGCGGCGTGTGCCGCCTCGTTTCCCTCGAGGGAAGAATGGCCTGGTGTCCATACAATCTGGATGTGGGGTGGATTCTTGATTGAGGATAGTATCTTCAGCGCTGAGGGAGAGATGCGGCCTGTACAGTAGTTGCGGCAAGCCTGTTGCGAGTCTGTGAGGATTGCCACGTAGTTAGAGGAAGCCGTGGTCGCTGCTAGAGCGATGGCTGTCTCTTCAGCCGTCGTGGTGCTTGCGTGGAGAATGCTGAGGGAGGTAACATTGACAGATTTGGAGTCGACGACAACCAGTGCGTGAGCAGGGCGGGATGTATACGGAGCGACGTCCGTGTATCGGGTGTCCGGTTCGTTGTGGTATTCGGCTCGGAGGCGGGTGACGCGGGCCTGTCTTCTGCCTTGATTGAAGGAAGGGTGCATGTGTTTGGGGATGGGAGACATGAAGATGTGAGCGCGGAGTGACGGAGCGATACGCTGGGGGGTGTCTAAAGGAAGAGGAGTGGGGTAGCCTAGTTTATGCAGTACCGTGCGACCCGTAGGGGTGAGGGCAAGGCGAGTGAGTTGCTGGACCCGCTGTGCTTCGAGGAGCTCAGAAAGGGAATTGTGGATACCTAATTGCAGAAGGCGGACAGTAGGCGTGAAGGCAGGGAGGCCGAGGGCGATTTTGTATGATTTCCTAATAAGGGCGTCTAATTTGGCATGTTCCTTTGGTTTGAGGTTGACGTAGGGAGTACCATATGTAATGCGGCTGATCAGTAGGGCTTGAACAAGACGGCAGGTGTCTGGTTCTTTTAGGCCATGGCGCTGGGTGCAGATTCTTCTGATGAGATGTGTGAGCTGGGTGACTGTGACATGAAGTTGTGGGAGAATCGCCGCCCCAGAGCCATCTGCGTGGAACGTCACACCAAGTATACGGAGTGAGGGCACTTGGGGAACGGGCGTAGAATCGATCGTGACTGACGGGTCCGGAGTGGGGTTTGGGGGACGGCCTCGGGTGCGGGCTCGAAGAACGAGGAGTGCGGATTTATGTGGTGCACATGTCAGACCACGCTGCTGCAGGTACCCGAGTGTGCAATGAACGGCTTGCTGGAGAATGTCTTGTTGATCTCCTGGGGATCCTGCGTTAGTCCAGAACGTGAGGTCATACGCATAGAAAGCGTGCTGAAGGTTGGGGATGGCAGAAAGCTGGGCTGGGAGTTGAAGAAGGGCTATGTTAAAAAGGAGCGGAGAGATTACAGAACCCTGTGGTGTTCCTTTCGGCGGAGTCGGGAAAGGGTCAGACTGGAGGGGGCCAATACGAAGCGTTGCGGTGCGGTTCTTGAGAAAGGCCCGGACGAAGTTGTATGTGGCCTCCCCGCAATTGGTTGTTTGCAGTCCTTGGAGTATTGCGGCATGCGTGACATTGTCAAATGCTCCTTGTAAATCTAATGCAAGTATGGAACTGGGGTGCGTTTTGCTTAAGTTTTCGATAATTTGCTCTTTAAGTTGTAAAAGCACATCTTGGGTAGACAGGTGTGCTCGAAATCCAAACATGGTATGAGGATAGAGGTCATTGTCCTCCAGGAATTCCGTAAGTCAGGAGTGAACGAGGTGCTCGAAGAGTTTACCCAGGCATGATGTGAGGGAAATAGGGCGAAGGTTGTCAACGGAGATTGGTTTGTGTGGTTTCGGGATGAGGGTGATGTCGGCGTGGCGCCACTGAGGAGGAAGGGTGCCTGCTGCCCAGTGCTTGTTGAAGAGGGCAAGGAGGGAGTTGAGGGAGTCTTCATCGAGATTTCGCAAGGTCTTGTTGGTTACTCGATCTTTTCCAGGGGTGGTACTGCGCGTGATGCGGGCGAGGGCCTGCTTCAATTCTTGAATCGAGAAGGGGGCATCAAGCGCAGGGTTCGGTGTACCCATGTAGTCGTCAGATGGAGGAGGTGGATGGTTCCGGGGGACCAAGAAACTTCGTGCGTAGGGTGTCTAGAAGGTGGGCAGGGGGATGGGGGTAGTTATGAATCACACGTTGAATGTGGTGATACGTGGCAGTCTTGGAGTATTTTGAGCCCAGTAGATGTCTCAGAATACGCCACGCACGTTTTGTGCTAAGCGTACCCTGCAGCTCGTCGCAGAATGAGCGCCAAAAAACAATCCAAACAATGTTTTTACAATAATTACATATAATGTGAGCTAGGTAAATATATTTAGCTATGTGTTAACAGGGTGAGGTATAATGTTCAGACACGAAAAATTCTCTTAAGGAACGCGTGTTATTTAGTTTTATTTTTATATTCACTGGCACAATGTTCCATAGTTTGGCACTTAGGTAAGAAATAGTGCGGCGCCCATACAGATTATTTATTTTTGGTAAATTAAGATTCCAGTTGTGGGTATGTCTGCGGTTTCGTTGAGGTTCTATTATAACGGGTGATCGATTGGATTTATTTAGGGCTCTTTGAACTAGTAATGTTGTTTTGTAGTCCCTTGCTACATTAAATGACATAATTTTAAGTTCTGAAAAGATTGGGGACGATGGCGCGGTGGTGGGAGCGCATGTCATTATTCTCATCGCCCTTTTCTGGAGTTGGACAATAACGGAGCTGTATGACGAGAATGTATATCCCCATGACTCTATACAATAACTAAGATGGCAGTGAAAAATGCTAAAGTATATAATTCTTAGTGTTTTAACGTCAAAGTGTTTGCGCGCTTGAAGTAATTTATAGCATCCAAATGACAACGTTTTGCTCAGCTCTCTTTTGTGAGCCGCCCAGTGCGTTGATTTATCTATAGTTATTCCCAAATATTTATATTCCTCAACTTTACTAAGGGCTGTATTTGCTATGTTTAACTTGCAGTCATCTGTTACTTGTTTTGGGTTAGAGCAGAAGACTATAAATTTTGTTTTTTTAATATTTATAACTAATTTATAACTGTTAAAACAGTTTAAGGTCTCACGTAATTTTGAACTTGCTAGAGTTTTGGCTTCTTATAGACTGTGATGAGAGACGAGTAAAGCAGTATCCTCGGCATAGATAACTGCGTCTGCGTGATTTAGGAAAGTGGGGTAGTCGTTGATAAATAGAGAAAATAATATAGGACAAAAAACCGACCCCTGTGGTACCCCTGCTAGGACCGTTTTTAACCCAGATTTGCTGTTTGCTATATTTACAAACTGTTTACAGTTACTTAAATAACTGCGGGAAAAGTTTAAGGTTGGCCCTAGAAAACCATAGCGTTCTAGTTTTTGGAACAAAATGCCGTGATCCGCACAATCAAAAGCCTTTTGTATATCAAGGAATATGTCTAATGTAATTTGGTTGTTATTTAGGGCTTGGTTAATAACATCTGTTACTGCATTAACTGCCGTTGTGGATGAGTAATTTTTGGGGAATTCGTGTTGATTTGTTGTTAAGATTTCATATTTTTCAACGAATTTCATTACCCTTTTCGCTATTAGCTTTTCAAACAAGATATTATTGCACGATAAGATCGTTATAGGACGGTAGTTTTCTACACAGTTGGGGTCCTCTCCTTTGAATATAGGCACCACTCTCCCAATTTTTAGCTGCTCGGGGTAACTTCCAGAGTAAAAAGATTTGAACATTTTTTCTAGTGGGTGACACAAAATTTCGATGTTAGCTTTCAATATGCTAATTGATATTTCATCATGACCCATTGCTTTATTTCACTGCATCTGTCTGGTCATAGCGATTATTTCTGCGGTGGTTATCTGTCTGAATGCGAAGCTATTAATAATTGTGGCACCATTCACTCTGACGGTAAAGTGCCCTGCCGTCTGAATCCCACGGGCCCTTTCCCATCAAGCACTAAAGATGCTCAACCAGCTTCCTTCAAGGTAGCCATCAAACTGGATCAGAATTTCGACTTCCGCCAAATCACGACGAAAGCTCTCCTACAGACGATATCAGCATGTCTGCATCCTCAAAGTCATATTGGCTACACTTTCCACCGAGATACCAACTCCATTTCTGTGTGGGTAGCGTCATTAGAGGCAGTTCACAAGCTTTACAGCCTCACTTATATACCCGTCTCCCTCGGAGTTCACCTGCCAGTACAAGCTTACCTCCTAGGCGGTACTCATGTCCGCCGTTATGTTGTCTCGGGCGTCGATGCAGGTGAGCCCTCCGACGTGCTCCGGGACACCATCGGATGCGAGACGCACCAAGTGCTCCTAGCCCGGTATTTTGGCAGTCATCGTACATGCCTCGTGACTGTTCTTGGTCCTCCGGAACCACCGGTGTGATTCATATACAATGGCTGCATCCTTCGCCATCGGCCTTACAAGACGAGGCCAGTATTTTGTTGCCAATGCTCTGAAAAGATTGGGGACGATGGCGCGGTGGTGGGAGCGCATGTCATTATTCTCATCGCCCTTTTCTGGAGTTGGACAATAAAGGAGCTGTATGACGAGAATGTATATCCCCATGACTCTATACAATAACTAAGATGGCAGTGAAAAATGCTAAAGTATATAATTCTTAGTGTTTTTTTTCCTTGCTTTTTAACAGCGTCACATGCGCACCTCTTGCCCAAATCGCCCTCCTGCTCAAACCTCCGCGACTCCAAACGCGACTGCTGAAAATGAAAATGCCCTTAAATTTCGTTGTGGGCTGTGCAAGTCTGATGATCACGATATCACAGACAGGAAGTGCCCGACGAAGCTTAACGCCAAGCCACGTGCGTGTGTAAAGAGCTTCCCGAGGTCCCAGGTTGATCAAGGGCTCTCACTTTGAAACCGGTACGAACTCCTAGCTTCGAATGACGACGACGATATTGCAGATCACGTACCAGAACCGGTCTCTTCCACACCACCTATGAATTCGGTTTCATAAAGCCAGGTGGTGCGACTGCGTCGACCTCGTCAGCGATCCCGTCTTCAAGAGGCCGACCAGAATTCCCCGGCCCTAGAAGAGGTAGATCTTCCCGTCCAGGCACTACAAACGGAGGTTGCGAAATATACCGCTCGTCGTGCCCAGTTGCTGGCGCAGAGACGCTTAAAGCGTGCTGCTGCAAAAGGGAGCTCATGTGAAGCTATATCTCCTCTGTCAACTTCTCCGTTGCCTCCACCTCCTCCGGCATCATTACCAGCAGCAGCCTCCATCTCGTCAGCATCCGACGCTCGCTCCATTCTTAACTACATGGTGCAGCAGATGCATATATTAACCACGACTTTTGCAGCATGCCTCCGCTAAATTATGCACCTGCCGTACCTGCAACTACACGCAAGGACACTATCCTACAATGGAACTGTCTGGGCCTGCCCCAAAAAGTTGGTGAACTTAAGGAACGCCTTCGCCTAGGCTCACTTCGTGCATGGGCGCTACTGCTTCAGGAAGCGAATGGCCTAAAGCGGTGGTATATGTCCTCACGCACCTTCCCCAGCAAGCCATTGACCGTCAAAGCTGGTGCTCCCCGTGGCAAGAAACTGTTGCGGTGAAAGTTCAACTAAGTCACTGTGCAGTGATCCTCGTATCCTGCTATGTGCGTCTTCGCAGTGGTCATGCCCCGCTGGCTCGGTTCGGGTGGATTTCGCATATACGAGCACAACATCCCGGTTGTCCCATCCTCATCGCCGGTGACTTTATGCTCCGCACCCAGCCTGGGGCTATAACATGGCGAGTGCGCGAGGTTCAGATCTCCTGAAGATCATGGAGAATGCTCGCTTTACTCTACCTAATGACACGACCAGTCAACTCGCCGCTCCAAGTCTACTCGTATGCCTCCACGTTCCCCAGACCTAGCTTGGTGGCTTGGTCCACGGCCGTTACTGGCGGCGGGAGCCAGACTGCTGGGGTAGCGACCATCATCCCATTTACCTCGATATTTCATCTTCGCCCTCTCGTCGCCTACGTCGTAAATGCCATATTATCAAGTGGGACGAGTTTCGGAAGTCTATTAGGCAGATATCAGCATTTAAATAGGACCCTTTATCATCCATACAAAGGGCTCTTGAAGATTCTACAACTGTAAACTGGGTTGACGAGAGCCGCCCTAACCCTGATTTGCGCCTCCTTCACCTGTGAGCGTACCGCTGCTAGGCAAAAGTGTTTGCTTGTCGCAATCCCAACTCTCCCACTTGCCAAATGCGCCTTAAACAGCTCACAGCCGCGGCTCGTCGCCATGAACGCCGGCTGTCCCGCCAGCGCTGGCTTGACATGTGCGCTTCGTTAGGGCCTCAGTCTGGACTACGCTCCATATGGCGCATTTTTCATTCTTTGGAGTGATCACCACGATCCTCAGATCCTGCTCCGTCAGCGTTCCTCACGTGCAACCATAATTCTTTCCAATTTGCAGATACGCTGGCACATACTTTATACCCCGATTTTGACTTGGACCCAGCTATCATGCCCCCTCCGTTGACTCTTCCGTCCGGTGCTGGTTCGCCGCCATCGGAAGCAGCAACCTAGGGCATACTCTCACCATTTACAATTGCGAAACTAACCTCGGCCACTGACACGGAGGCACTCCGCCAAGCTCCTGGCCCCGACGTTGTAACACTTGAATCTTTCAAGAACCTCGACCATTCTTCTCTGGAGGGACTCCTAGAGGCGTACAACCGGGTTTGGCTCACGTGTACAATCCCCCCGGCCTGGCTTCAAGCGGATGTTATCACTATCCGAAACCCGGTAAACCGAGTACAGACATCCGCAACCTCCGACCAATAGCGCTTACGGCGACCATTTGGAAGCTGTTGGAACGGATGATTGCCACACGCCTTCAGTGGTGGCTCGACGAGCACCATCTATACCACCCATGCCAAATTGGATTTCGTCCCCACCTTGGTGCAGAGGATGGTCTGGGCCACCTCTCCGAGATGATCCTTATTGGCGGCCCATCCCACCGTGTTCGCTCTTAGCTGGGCATGGACGTTCACAAAGCATACGAACACCTTGGCCAGCCGCCGTCATTGCGGTACTTCATCTCCTTCACCTGCCATCCCGCCTATGTGATTTCATTTCCTTCTACCTACGAAACCGCACCTTCTCCATACGTCTCAACGGATCTCCCATAGGTTCCTTCCAGCCCCGCCGTGGTGTGCCTCAGGGATCTGTCTTGGCCCCCTTGCTTTTTAACATGGCCATGATACCTCTTGCCTGGCGACTTGGTGCTGTTCCACACATTTATAGTATCATGTATGCAGACGACATCACGGTATGGTCTGTTCACCAGGACCTTCACGTCCAAAGTGTCCGCCTGCAACAAGCTCTAGATGAAACCAATTCTTCGTGCAGGTATCTTGGCCTCACGCTCTCTCCTAACAAAACAGCCCTTCTCACCGTGGCCAACGCATGGGGCCGTCGGCGGTTGGCAACCTCCGCGATCCGTCTTTCGGTTCAAGGCACGCCTATACCAACAGCATCTACCCTGTAGGTGTTGTGCTCGGATATTACGGCCACCGGTTCTGCAAAACCTTGGATTCGCTCTGCAAAGCATAAAGCTTCACAATCGCTGCAGCTGTTCCGTCGCATGTCTCAAAAAGCCGGCGGTGCGGCCTCGAAGATGGCCCGCATGCTTGTCCGAGCCATTCTTCAGCCTCGCATAGTTTATCAAGCGCAATTCCACTTTCTTACAAAGTCAGACTGGGCACTACTCGAATCGATAAACAATTCGGCTATGCGAGCTATAACTGGTCTTCCAGCCCTCACCCCGTCCCTATTCTGAAACAGGAAGCGCAGCTCAACACGTTTAATGAGCTAGTGCATCAGCGTCGACAACCCGCCTCAAAAAACAAGCCCTTGACCCTGATTCCGCCGCTCTTGCAGCGTACATGACCGGTTCACCTGCCCCACCACTATGAACACAAATATACGGCCCCATGGAAGTTCCACCAATTAACGGATACACGACCTGTTGCCCGTATTCATCCCCGGACAGTTGGTGCTCCGATTCCGCCTTTTATGGACATTGGTAGCCATTTGTCTGCGCTGATCTTTGTCGACGCCAGCGCTTCCGATACCTTATTTCATACGGCTCTACTCTGCCCGACTGCGGCTCCCGATCCAGTGACCTGCACTTACATAACAACGGAGAATGGCCATCAAAGCAGGCAGAGCTCCTTGCAGTGCGGGATGCTCTGCTACACACATCGTTGGTAATTAACCACGCTTCACCACAGTGTACAATTTACACTGATTCGTCGGCAGCTGTTCGAGAGCTTCGTAAAACTCTCACGTCCAACGAACTTCTGCTAGAAATCCAGGACATAATGGACACTTATCCAGGTCGTGTACGCACTTCATGGCGCCAACGGAATAGCCACCCCGCAAGTGCAGGCTGCAGATGCCGGAACACACCCCGTGCGCGTGCAATATCTAGCTCCTCTTGCACCTTCGTCGAACGGTGTTCGCCTTGCCAGTGCAAAAGAACGTCTACGGCGCACCGCGCGCGCTCTCTTACCCCCGCGTGCTACAGATCTCCCTGGCGGGTTGTCTCGCCAATATGAGGTCCTGCTCAGACGTCTTCGCCTGGGAGTCGCCCTCACGCCAGCTGTGACGAGGTCCTGGCCTCCTCAATACCATGCCCCGTTCAACTCCACCTGCCCCTTTTGCCCCGCTCCAGTTGACCAGGCTACAGCAGAGCACCTGGTGTGGAGTTGCCCTGCTCTGCGAAGCCTACGCGCTGTGCACATCACCTCCTGCGGCCCGCGCCCCGGACGTCCGCCAGATTTCATGACGTGGATACAAGGACCACATCATCGCCCCCTGCTCCGACTCCTTCGAGAATCCGGTGTGTATCTGTACATTTAATTTCCCCTTATGCTGAATAGCAAACTTCCGCAATAAAAAAAATGAACTGCCGGATGAAATGGCCGCCAATGCTACACTCCGAAACACAGTAAACATAACAACACTACCTTACACAGACCGCAAGCCACACATAAGACAGCAACTCCGAAAAACGTGGCCAGCAGACTGGAGCAAACACACAGACAACAAACTACACGTAATAAAACCACACTTGGGACAATACACCACTGACTCACACAACAGCTACATTGAAGTTACCTTAGCTAGATTACGGATAGGCCATACACATGCAACGCGGGGATAAAATAAACACACAGACACCCGGGGATAAATCAAACGGCCTACGTTGTACTTGTGATTTGGCCGGGGATTGCCGCGCGGCGGTGTCGGCTCGAAGTTCGTAGCTCGGCCTTTCGTCGTCGCCCACACCAGCGGGAGTGATGCAGGCCCGTCCCTGGCTGCTGCCCAGAGATGAGGATTACAGGGTGCAGCAAACCCCAACAAAATGTCGCGCCCTCAACGGACGCCGAGCGGGATGCCCTGCCTGTCGTGCCATGTCGCGAAACCAGTTGTCTCGCCCAGCACTGGCGTATTTCTTGATGGGACGACTGACACACCCGTTCCAGCAGACGCTCCGCCACCCGCACACGCCTGACCTCTTTCTCGCTCGGGTACTGCGGCACATACCACTTTGGGGATAGCCCAAAGGGCATGCGGCTTTCGTGTTCCACTCTTCGCCTTTAGGCCACATCATCACAATGACTCCCACATTTTGAAAGTTTTGTCGTGCAAAACTATTCTTCCACACTCCACATCGCTCAAGAGGGCCGGCGAGTCCAAAGAGGATGGAGCACTTAACCAAAGAACAATGCCCCTCTGACTAGAATCTAAACAGGGAAAAGTCACACGTGTCACACTGATGGCGCGCTAAAGCAGTACAAACACACAAGGAAGCGCCGCTCTGAAACTCCTAAGTCCACATGTACAGACAAGAGATTGCATGTCATCTCTCGCAGAAAGCTACTCACATCATTGCGAACAGTAGATACATGCGTGACATTCGTACTGCATTAGGAACTCTCTACTCCATGGATAGATAATCTGCCGCTGATTCTCGAATGTCATCTTGTGTCACGGGGAAGCTGTGGCTACTGTACGGGACGGTACGGGGGACGGCGCGTTCTCCTATCTGGCGAACAGCTCCCAGATTTTGCTCGAAGGTGGGGATCAATACTGTTGCGGAGCAGAGAAAACGCCTATTCACAAGTAGTAAACGAAGGATTCTCTAGGCAGATAATTAGCAACGCAAATTTCTCCCGTCACGAGAAATAATTTCTCCCGTAACGAGTATAATTTCTCCCGTCACGAGAAATTATACGCGAAAGTGACGAAAGGCATTGCAATATCCCAGTCGCTGTGGTCACTAGACACATATATGGCGAGCGTGTCCGTAAGGGTTCTATTAAAACGGCTAGTAAGGCCGTTTGTTTGTGGGTGATAAGCTGTAGTCACCTTATGGCGAATCGAACATGAGCGAATTATGTCCGAAATGACTTGAGACAGGAAATTTCGACCGCGGTCTGTGACAAGCTGCCGAGGAGCGCCGTGGTTCAGTATGACCTGATAGAGGTGAAAATCGGTCACGTCAGTTGCACAGCTCGTGGGTAGCGCACGGCTGATAGCAAAGCGGGTAGCGTACTCGATAGCGACAGCAATCCATTTGTGTCCGGAAGTAGACAAGGGGAAGGGCCCGAGCAAATCTATTCCGATCTGGAAAAATGGTTCAGTGGGAATTTCAAGTGGTTGCAGCTGCCCTGCTGGTTGCTTGGAGGGTAGCTTACGGCGTTGGCACAGGTCACATTCAAGCACGTAACGCTGCACTGAGTGGTACAGTCCTGGCCAGAAAAAACGATGTCGCACGCGGTTGTAGGTGTGGGTCACTCCCAGATGGCCGGCCATGGGTGCGTCTTGAAGCTGGTGCCACACAGTCCGACGTAGGTGTTCCGGAACGAAAAGCAGGTTATCAGAACCATCTGAGCGAAAGTTGCGCCGTTTTAAGACTCCATCATGTATAACGAAGGAGCGCAGGGCAGGGTCGGTGGAACCAAGGTTAACGCCGTCAATGATGGAGTGCAGAGAAGGGTCGCGCCGCTGTTCTTCGCCAATGTTCAGGAAGTCGGAAACCGCTACGACACAAGCGTCAGTGTCGTCCGCCGAGCATTCCGGAGGGCTGACCGGGTTTCGAGATAAACAGTCGGCGTCCGTCTTTAGCTGGCCGGACTTGTGAATCACCGAAAAAGAGTATTCTTGAAGGCGCAACGCCCAGAGGCCAAGCCGACAGGTAGGTTCCTTCAAGAAGGACAGCCAGCACAGTGCGTGATGGTCAGTCACGACAGCAAAGTGCCTACCATACACATAGGGGCGGAATGTGCCGACCACCGACGCTAGAGCAAGGCATTCGCGCTGAGTTATAGAGTAATTGTGTTTCGAGTGCGAAAGGAGGCGGCTGGCGTACGCGGCCACTCAATCCACACCTGCTTGGCGTTGGGCCAATACAGCTCCAATGCCGTAGCCACTAGCGTCGGTGCGAATTTCAGTAGGAGCAGAGGCGTCGAAGTGAGCCAAAATCGGCGTTGAGGTCAAGAGTCCAGTCAGTGCGGAAAATGCTCGCTTTTGGTTGGAGCCCCAGATAAACGTTGTGTTCTTGTGAAGGAGATCGGTAGGAGGGCGGGCGATGGTAGCAAAATTTTTGATGAAGCCCGGAAGTAGGAGCATAAACCAAGAAAACTACGTACGTCTTTAGGTGAACGGGGCTCAGGCAAATGGCGAACGGCACTTATTTTACCAGGGTCGGGGCGAACTCCCGTCGAATCAACCAGGTGGCCGAGGGTAGAGAGCTGGTGGCATCCGAAGCGCCATTTCTTGGCGTTGAGCTGGAGACCGACCTGACGAAAAACTGATAGGATTTTAGAGAGGCGGGAAATGTGGCTGTCAAAGGTGGGCGAGAAAACGATGACGTCGTCCAAATAACAAAGGAAATCGACCATTTAAAACCGTGCAAAAGTGAGTCCATCATTCTTTCAAAAGTAACCGGAGCATTACAGATGTTAAAAGGCATCACTTTAAACTGATAGATGCCGTCGGGAGTCACAAAAGCGGTCTTTTCTCGATCTTTTTCGTCCACTGAAATTTGCCAATTAGCCTGGTTGTAGGTCTATTGATGAAAAATATTTGGCTCCATGCAGACAATCAAGGGCATCGTCCATGTGCGGTCGAGGGTAAGCGTCTTTTTTGTTATCTTCTTTAGGTGTCGGTAATCAACGCAAAACCTCAGGGTGCCATCCTTCTTTTTTACGAGTACGACGGGAGATGCCAATGGGCTGTACGAAGGCTCTATGATGTTTTTGTCGAGCTTCTTGTCGACTACCCTGCTGTATCACGAGCAGGTTCAGCATGCGACACACGGCACGGCCGCCTGCGAATTCGGGTTGCATAAGCAGTGTTTATCCGGTGCTTCACAGCAGAAGCCCCTGGCCCAACGGGTGGTCAGCCAAGTCAAATATGTCTTTATTAGACTGCAAAAGGCGGTAGAGCCTTTCAGCCTATGCTGCTGGAAGTCCGGAGGCAATCATGTCCACGAGCACATCGTCCTGCCTAGGCTCCGCAGGGGTCTCGTTAAAAGGGCTCTATGGTGCGTCCGCCGATAGAGGGGAAACTTTATCACCGTCCAAAGGGCAAAGGGTTGCAAGCGAAATACCCTGGGGCATCACTTGCGTTGACAGGCCAAAGTTCACAAAAGGGAGGCTGATCGCATTATCAGTCATTGTGACTACGGTGTGGGGAAGAGTGACGTCGCGCTCGAGTAGCACTGACCGTATCGGCCAAACGGCGGAGTTACCATTAGGAACGGGCGGCCGCGATGACAAGGGAACAATGTCACGGTTTTTGCCGGCAGACGGACGCTTCTTTCGCAATAAAACTGTGCCCCTGGTTCGTCGCCTGCTGTTGACAAAAGAGACAGCTCTAAACGGAGGACACCGGAGGAGCAGTCTATGAGGGCAGCATGTTCCGACAAAAAGTCGAGGCCAAGTATAACATCGTGGGGACAATTTTGAAGGACAGTGAACTGGACGGGGATTTGGTGGCCGGAAATTTCTATGGGAGCAGTGCACAGCCAAGAGACGACCGGCATGCGTCCATCGGCAACACGTATGACACTGGTTGGAGCAGGTGGGAGGACTTTTCGAAGTTGGCGGCGTAGATTAGAGTTCATTACAGAAAATTGGGCTCCAGTGTCAGGGCACCAGCCTGCCTTTTTCTGCCGTTCGGAAAGGGGTCTCGTGGCTGCCGGGATGATTCACCGCGCAGACGGACCGTATGCCAGGTTTTCGATCACCTAACGTACGGCGCCTTGTATAAGCGGGATGGACGGGTGGTTGCTCTGAGATGCGTGCTGAAATAGGGAAGCTGGTGCCATTGCTTCGAGCTCGCGTCGTATGACGCGCGTCAGACCCTCAGGAGCATCTCGGCCAACGTTAGACGGGGACTGTCGCGAAGAGGATACGGGGTCCTCGCACGAAGATATCGGAGTGGTGTTCGGCAGTCGGGTGAACGGCGCTGTGATGCGGCGGCTTTTGGGCTGCTGAAACGTCTGACATTCTTTGAAAATAGCACTGACAGTGGTGCAGTCTTTGCAGAGCAGCAAGTGAAAAGCGCTATCCGCGATTCCCTTAAGCGCATGGCCGACTTTGTCGGCCTCTGTCATCTGGGCGCCAGCGTTCATGCAGAGGGACAGCACGTCCTAGATATAGGACACGTAGCACTCGGTGGTTGTTTGTGCATGCGTCGCCAGTTGCTTCTTCGCCGCTAGTTGACGTCCTTCTGGTTGCCTAAATAGTTCCCTCAATCGTGTCATAAGGTCGGGCTCGGTCATTTCATACCAGACCTTCGGTGTCCCCCTCAAGTAATATCCTATGTTGGCCAGCATGATTGTCGGATCCCACCTGTTATGACCACTGACGCGCTAGTACATCTTGAGCCAATCTTCAACATCGACGCCGTCGGTGAGGAACCCGGGCTCGCGAGGGTGGGAGATGATGATGAACGGTGGCGCGGATCCAGAGGCTCCAGTAGCCAACATCGTTTCTCCTGGGATGTGGCGGCCGCTCCGAAGCTCCGTTTTGGGTAGCTCCTCCACCACAGATGTTGCGGAGCAGGGAAAACGCCTCTTCACAAGTAGTAAACGAATGATTCTCTAATGGCAGATAATTAGCAAAGCAAATTCAGACAGGCAGCTAGGTCTTTAAGCTCGTGCACGTGCTTGTTCCCCAGAGCGTCTTCTTCACTCTCGACGGGAAGCTAGGCTGCCGCACAACCATGGCACATGCCCACTTTGGGGGATTGCGCCCTTTGCAAGTCGAGTGTCTGGCCAGCTCATTTCTCGGTCAGCTCATTTCTTTAATAACCACCACGCGGCAATACGCAGCCGTCGCGGGACCTTAGGAAGCCTTTGGTGTCACATAGTACAACCGGCCAACAGAATTCTTCCAGAACGCGGTTTGTTGTTCTACGGGATCCGAGATGACCATCCCTGACGTCCTCCTGTGCCAATCGAAGAATCTGCTTCCAGTTCTGTTCTGGAACCACCAGCTGCTGGACTGTCTGGCTGGTTGCGAGTTGGTATTGACGGTAGAAAATGTTCGCATCTTAAATAAAGTGTAGTGATTGACGTTTTCTGAGGAAAAGTGTCGATTACTTTTTACTGAAACACTTTTTAGGGTGCTATCCTTGCTCTGTTCCTCCGAGAGTTGCTCCTTTCAGATGCGGACGTGACCTATTGAGGTTACTCTTGAAGGCGCAAGGTAGGTCCCTGCTTTGGCAACGGCCGAAACTAAGACGGAGTTGTCTTTAGACGCGGATTGCTCGTAACCCTTAGGTTTCCCTGCCCCTTTGCACCCGGTGCTTTTGTCCTCGCTGCTCGGATTATGATTCCGAGGCGCACGCACATTTGAAATATTGCCGATGACGAGACCATAAATAGGTTGTCCATGAGGGCAACTGTTACTTCGCCGGTAAAGTAAGGCGTGTCGACGTGGATAACCACCTCCTGCAAGGTATTCACTGAACCATTGAGGGGAAGCACGTGGCTGCTCGTCCCGGTCAGGCGTTCGTCTGGAAATAGGGTCCTCTGCACGGTAGCCATGTTACCTCCCGTGTCCCTTAAACACTAGTTTTCTTTCCGTGCACACATCCTCCCGCCAGGGGCATACCTTCCACGAGGAAGATTGGGCTTTCCTGCCACGTGTGGTTGCCATTGTTGTCTGTATGGGGTCCTGGCTTCTTTGGACAGTTTCGGGCAACCATGTCGAGTGGTAAAACTCTTGGCCAGCACGCAAGCAACGACGTTGTCATCCCCAGGCGGGAACTTCGGCGGCGAATCCTTCGGTGTATTACGACATTCCGCAGCCCGATGATCTACTCGATCGCAGCGAACGCACCTTGCAGGTGGCCATTTCTTCCCGTTAGGTCCTTCTTGGCTTGTCTCTCGCACATCGTCTGATCGTAGTCTGCTAGGTTGTCGAAACACTGGGCTGCAAGGGAACGGTTTGTATATTTTGCTAACCAGCCAAGCGTCTTGCGCTCCAGCTCGTTGAAGAAAACGCCTAGCTTCGAGCTGCAGCAGCGAAGGAACTGCTCAGCGATCATGTGATCGCGCAGACCATCGTACGTCTTCGCAACTTCGGCCATCTACAACCAGTGGACGAAATAACCAGAGAGCCGAGCTACCAGCTGCTTTCCGGTCTCGCTGTCTTGAGCCCGTGCCGTCCTAAATTTCTCCTGATAGTTTTGCGCCGTGAAGCGGAAGCGCTGTAGGCCTTCTTGGCATTCTGGTAGTCGAGGGCATCCTCCGCAGTCATTCGACCAAACACCGTCATTGCCTGTCGGGTGAAGTACATGGTCACGGCGGTAGCCCATTTTTTCTTAGGCCAGCTCTGTACAGTCGCCACCCATTCAAACCGCTGCAGGTAGACAGGTATGTTCGAGATTTTGGTGCAGATAAAGATGCCCAGGTTGTCAATATTACTCCGGAGCCCTCCCCTACAGCGCTCCTCATTGCCTGTGTAGCATCGCCGCGTTAAACCCGACAATCAATCAATCACTTTGGAAATGGGGAGCCAGCTTCCGCAGCTCAACTTTCTCTTTTGACTGATATTACATCGGTTCAATGTTCATCTATGATTTTAAATAAAGGCCCGCTTACCTCGCAATAAAATTGCACACACAAGCACACTAAGATTCGGTTTTATCTCCAATATTTTTAAGCATTGTTTTTCCCCCGCACAATTAAAAATAGAATGGGCTGCCCGAACAATCGTTTTTGGCGCATAATCTCTGTGATTTCGAAAAAGGTATTCGTGCTGCAATTTGTTAGCATTTACACCACGGCTGCTTCACTTGTGTACTAAGATTTTCTTAACTTGTGCGTTTTCTTTCTTGTCTTTCTTTTTCGTCATGCCTAATTTCTGATGTTCGCGCTCTGCCAGATGCCAGTGGCGTACCTGTTCCCCTTATTTTGTTCTTTTTTTCAGTTTATGCCGGGCATGTATAGACATGTCCTTTTCAAACATGTCCTTGACTCTCGTCTGCCACATTGCTCGTCTTCTTTGCGCTAATCCCCCCATTTGTAGTTCCGTGCAAGCTCTAACATATTTTTTTCAGGCGCTTGTTAACGCTCCCGCTTTCTCTGCCAATATCACTTATGCCACAGAACAAACCGTGGAACGCCCTGAATCTTCAAAATTGATATTTTTTGATGTTAAAGCCTTTCCCTCTTATTTTAGTGTAAATGGACTTTTTCAAGGTAATGAACTCTCATGTTGATGATTTAGGACAAGTTTCAAAAAATAGGAAAGACCAGAAATAAAAGCACAAGAAGTAATAAAATGAATTAAAGAAAACAAACCTGTCTCATCAATTACAGGAAGGCAAAACTAAAAAAGCCCCGAAAAGAAACCTGAGCTGTATAAAAATTTCCCATCTGTATACAATGAAACGCTCCGCAAGTGCACAAAAATGCTTAATGGGAAAGGTATCGTGTTCAATTGTGAAAATTGAAATGAACGTAAATTGTTTGCCGAAGGAAAAACTAACTTAGTACGAAGAGACACGGACGGAGTAATGCTTCATATTAGCTGTATTTGCCCTCACGTATTAACCAGCGATCAATCAAATACGCACATAACCTTGTCGTAAAGTTCTGTTGCTGTGAAGCCAATCTACGAAGACCCAGGAAAATTATATTAACACAGCTCCTAAAGGACATCTTGAAGGTAGACACGAGTCATTGCACAGTTACTGCACATGCCTCACGCTGCCGGCCTCTACAAACAATCATGTATATTGCTCTGCGCTTAGTAGAACGGGTCGCTCATTTTCAAGATAAACGAGTACCTGCCACCCAACTTGAGAAACTGGTCGTACAGGGCTTGATTATGGAAGAACCCGCCTCCGCATTCAGGTGTCTGGACAGTAGGCGCTAGGGCGAGAGGTTTTGCGCCGGTAGTTTTGACGCACCAGTCTCTTGGCCCTTTTTATTTTGTGGCCGCCTGTTTTCGCATCCTATCTCAATGCTTTGTTTGGGGTATAATCACTCTTTCGCAGATTTTACTTCCTCATGTTGAGTCTTCACACTGCAGTATCTGCTAAGTAAAGAGGGAAATAAATAAATATGCAAACTTCTTTTTTTGCGTTTTGGCAGATTCCTAATAAAAGAGTCACCTAAAATGTCATTGGGCTGCCATTAGAGTCCAGTGGCACTGGAAGGCGACGTCTTCTTTGTGCATACACTTACCGCTACGAGTAACGGTAATTATAGGTCATTAACTTCTACATTAAAATGGTCATTATTTTTACACAACGCTTCGGATCTGTGAGAGTAACACAGAGTAAAAAAGTAGCGGTCATCAAGTGTATAATCCTACTTCTCTGGTACACTTCAAAATGCTTGCTTAAAATACGGCCGCTAGAAAGAGATAAAGTGTGTTTGAAACAAGAACACAACATTTCAACGCCAAATGTCTCAGAGTCTATCGGCAGCGTCTGTGGTCTGTCTCTGCTGTCCTCTATGTCAAGTGATACGTGTAAAAAATATAGGTTTGTGCTCTTTTCGACAAGATTTTAGAAGGTAGTCAAACAATACAGTAGAATGACCCAACTATTGATTTCTGCAGCATCTATGTCCCTGCTCTCTTTATGGCCACGTGATGCGTGTATGAAAATATTGGTTTGTGCTCTTGTCGACAACATTTTAGAAGGCGGTCAAACAATACAGTACAATAACCCAACTAGTAAAGAATTTCACAATGTAGACAACGGCGATACATTTTCGCTAGAATCATAGTACATTATACCAGCATTGTATCGTTCGAATATAATCTTTCTGCAGGACGATGCTTTAGTAACATTATTGCACGCAAACTTCAAACCAGACAGGCGAAGGCAAAAAATTGGAATAGAAAAGGCAGAATCTCAGTGCATTGATAGCTGTTGATGATAAATATAGACCCCTGTTAGGTGAAAATTCCCCTACGCAGCTTTTTAACATACAATAGAATGGCACAAATTATATCGTTAATATCGAAGGCTTTGCACGAGTTGTAACTCGTATTAAAGTTGTCACTGTAAATCCGCGCCATCACCGACGACAATGTCCAACAAGACTTGCTTTGTCTGCAGAGCACACACTGTGTGCTTAGTTAGAATAATGTGGCAGGCAAATTCCGCCTGGCCGCAAAATTTTGATGTGGCGTGCACACATTTTTTTGCCATTTTAATTTAGTATTCAGCAATTGGAGTGCTGAAAACGTGAAGGAGCAGTATGTTTGCATGGCTCTAACAACATTTATTTGGTCGCACCCGCAGTATGAAAACATAAATGGACAAAGATGAGAGGAATAAGCAATGTTTTTGATCTGCGAGGTTCTTTCTCTGTGCTGCTGTAAGATGTTTTGACGCGTTGCGGCGCATTTTAGGCACTTCTGATGTGTCGAAAATAAGGCCGAGGCACGAAAAAGAGTTGTGGATGTCCTCTACGGAAACAGAAGAGCACGTAATAGGAGCAAGGCTCGAACGTTGGTTTCATAATGTTATAGCTGATTGAAGATTACAACAGATATTTTCCTCCGGAGGTTTCAAAAATGTGCCAAGTTTATTAAACGAAAGCTAATTTCTACAATAGGCAGTTTGTGGGTAAGTTTCAGCAAAACCACCATTTCTTTGAGGATTTTGTCAATATTTCAGGAATTTGTACTGCTTTTTTTTTCAGAGTTTAATATTCCAAAAGACAAAAGTTGTGGAAGGAGCTTTTCCAAGGAGGACTTTAGAGACATCCACACACACTGGCCGCAGAGGAAAAGCTAACCAAGAAGGCCGCACCAACCTCCGCAAAGCTTTTCTATGACCGCGACGTTTTGACGGAAACAGAAGCGAAGGATCAGCGAGTTTACGAACAGGGTTATTCTGCAGGTGCAGCCTGCGTCCCTCCCAGGGAAGGGGGGAGAATGTGGAAAAACGTGATGAAAAAGTAAGAAGATGTAGCAGTTTGTAAGGGCGGACCCTCTGCCTCTCTTCTCTGCGTATACCCCTTTCTTACATGATGTAACAATTAAGGCTGCTTTGCTGAAATGCTGATACTCCTCTGTGAAACTTGTGACTTGAACGAGGAATTTTTTGCTGCAAGCACATATTACCTCTTGGGGACGGGAGACTCCACGGTCAAGAAGCAAGCTGTGGCTGCTTTCTACAATTCCACCGGTGTCAGTATCAGCACCTTGTGAGTAGATGGTTGTCATAAGATGTAAGAGTTCCAGGCGTCAGCGACGCTGCAAAGTCGACCACGTGGAAAGCGGCGGTTCCCTGAAGGGCACATGAATGACTTTATGGACAGTCAGCTCGTTAAAATCAAGCGCGGTCCTCGGATCACGCTGCTCGCGGGAGGACACATTGTCTGGGGTCGCAGCTGCGCTGTCGCGTTGTTTTGGCCCGGAGTGCATGGTGTAGCCGTGGGAAAACATTGGTAGCGTGGCGACCTCAAATGGCCATCCGAGGGCATGGCGGCCGTTGGCTCGGGGCCCACCGCGGTTTCCATTAGCAGTGTTGCAAAACCATTTGGTCCGTCGAGCGGCTGCAGACAGGGAGCGTGGAGCTGTCAACTGTGGTTAGACACAGCCCGATTTATGGTGATAGCTTTCCTTTTGTTGGCCACGGCGCGCGCGGAGTGGAGGCGTGCGAGGGTGCGCGCGTTGCGGCCCGGGATGGGCGCGGCAAAGGCGACGCCTGAGCCGGCCGCCGTGTCCTTTTTGTCCCTACGCGCTGTTTCTGGCCCACGGTCCAATTAACGGGGCATCGCCTGTCAACGGCGGAGAATCTTGGGGACGCGCCGGGTCGTTAAGACGGATGTTTATGGGTTTCAGCTGGCTTGAGTAGCTGTCCTGTCTCGGACGAGATGCGTGGGAACAGGCGATGCAGACACCGTTCATGGAAGCATGTCCCTGGCGCTTGCACGTGTATTCGAGGGTTTTTGGCTGTTTATCGTGTTTGTTTGGTTTGCTTTTGATCCTGTCCTTTTTTCTGGAGAGAGAGAGAGAGTGACCAGTGTTTGAGGGTTACGGGGGGCGTTGCCTACCGTGGTTTAGGCCCGGATTTACTAATCCATCCTATCAGGTGCCCAGGAGATACCGATTGGCCTGTGTATCGGGGGTGGGGCCTAAGTAACCCATGAAAACCACGAGACACGAGGTCTCTGGGTCGAATCCTCAGGGTTTTATTGTGCTATGCACGGCCGGCGTACTGCCGGGATAGCCAGGCCAGGCTAGGGAGGATCTCACCACTTGGGTAGTCTTAGGTCAGGGTCCGTCGCTGACGGGGGTGCCGCGGGCACAAATTCTTAGCTGACCTAGGAACCCACTTTATTTCTTACTCTGTCTACTTCAGTCTGTAAATATCCTGTATATGTCTTCCGTTGTAAATATACAGTTTTAAAACCCTCAACAACTCTAATCGTCGTCGTGTCATCAGTGCTGTCACCATCAGGCACCAACGCAGACCATCGGAAGTCTCCTACACGCCACAACATCGGCGCATCGAACCAAGAAACAACCTTTACTTAAGGTCTGCACCAGAAGGCAAGGTGGCGTGTTCACTGACAATCTTTAGAAAAAAAATAGTCGGGCCAATCCACACCGTTAATGTAGCAGGAAAGAGAAGTTCTAAACGGCACCCACAACGATTACCC
This sequence comes from Haemaphysalis longicornis, assembly GCA_013339765.2. NCBI lineage: Eukaryota > Metazoa > Arthropoda > Arachnida > Ixodida > Ixodidae > Haemaphysalis > Haemaphysalis longicornis. The sequence continues at coordinate 160,029,823 of CM023453.1, read as the reverse complement.
ATGCGACGCCACTCTTAAATTGACTCACCTTGCTCTACAAATAGTGAGAACCAAGAGAACTGAAATGCACTTAACCACACCCTTATTACTTCAAAGAGATATTACTTAAAATCAATGCATGATGCGTGAACGGTGGTTGGTTGAGTTGTATTTGTGTAGCACATGAGTGGAAACATTGTTAGGCTTGTTGGGAATCGGTGACTAACTTCCGAACCCCCCGTTTAGTGAGAGCCATGGCGATGGCTGCCTCTTTTGCTGTCGTCATGTCTTGGGTCTTGAGTGAGACACACGCGCGGAGGATGGTTCCAGAAAGTAGCCACGATGATGGCGTACTGCCGCCCTCGATGTTGGGGAGCGTCCGAGTAGGTAACTGCATATCCTAACCGAGGGTGCTGTTGACTGCTTGAGCCCGTGCTTGTCGGCGACCATCGTCGTATGAGGGGTTCATATGTCTCGGCAAAGGGAGCATCTTTAGTTCTTATACCCAAGAATCCAGGGAGTGAATGAAGCGGAGTGACATTATGTGCTTGCCTAGCCAATCTAGTGAAGAATGAGGCGACCCGCAGCAGTTCTGCTCAATCGGACACCTACCGGTAAAATAGGTACCAGCGACTCCCCGGCCCTGGCGTGCGGCCCTTGTGTGGGACTACAACGCTTGGGAAGTTCACCCGGCTTGCACGGAAAATCGTCCCTATGGAAAGGTGTGGCTGCAAAAAACTCATGAACGTTTTTTTTTCATTAACTAATACGATCTGTAAACAGTTAGAAACACGTCATACACTCCCAAAATATCCAATACTTGAAAAACCACAACATTCTGTGCAAATATCAGCACGGTTTTCGCAGGGGTTACTCATGTGACACACAGCTCGCCGGTTTTACTCACGACTTACACTCATCTCTTGACGCTATTAATCAGGTCGACGCCATTTTTCTGGATTTTTCTAAAGCCTTTGACCGTGTTCCTTACCACCGACTTCTACTCTAAGACGTCTTACTAAGACGTCTTAATATTCATACTAATGTTGTTGCAAGGATAACCGATTTTCTATCCTTCCCGAACTCTAGTTTACATCCGTTAACAGCTCAAATTCGTTCTTTTCGTACAGGGTAAAGCCTGGGGTGCAACAGGGCAGTGTTCTTGGCCCTTTGCTCTTTCTAGTTTATATAATGACTTACCTAACGGCCTGACATCTAGAGTAAGGCTCTTTGCCGATGACTGCGTAATATATCGTAACATTTCAAATGACACTGACCGCCAGGCTCTTCAGGCTGATCTTGACACATTAAACGCATGGTGTTCTGATTGGCTAATGACTCTTAACCTTTCTAAAACAAAGTGCATGTCATTCACCGTTCCTCAACTAGAATTTCAACTACATATTTCCTGAACAAACAATACACTTGAACTGGTTTCTACTTACAAATACCTTGGAGTGCATTTTCAGTCAAATTTACATGGCATAACCATATAATCAAACGCTCGCATCTGCCAATCGTACACTAGGCGTAATAAAACATAACCTAAAGCAGGCACCATCACACATTAGAAAACTTGCATACATAGCTCTCACTCGCCCTAAAATTGAATACGCATCCGCCATGGGGGATCCAAGTCACAATACATTATGCGTGATATTGAATCCCTGCAAAACGGTGCTGTTGTTTTATTTTTCTGATTATTCCCCATACGCAAGCGTCACAGAGCTGAAAATCGCGCCGAGTTGGCTTCATTATCACTTCGCCACCGGCATGCTCGCCTAACACTTTTTCATCAACTGTATCATAATGAGCGCCTTCGTGACGACTTTTTTTCACTCACCAACTATTACATTTCCACGGCGCGATCATTCTTGTAAAGTTAAGCGCATCACTTGCCAATCATTTACGTTCGCAAACGCATTTATTCCGCGCACAATAATAGACTGGAATAACCTACCACAGCACATTGCCACAGAAGCTAACCTAACCAAATTTCAAGGACTTTTTTAAAAAATGAAGGGACCCTAATTCTGTTCTTTGCTTACGTATAATGAACTTTTTATTATTTTTTAATTTTTGCTGTGATGTGCTTGCCTTGTAGTTATTTGTTTTTGAAGTTAAGTGTTTTAAAAATTTCTTATTGCTTCGTATTTTTTTGCTAAGTTTCTAATTTAATCATTCTGTTAGCACCCATACATGTTATGTTCTATGCATGCGCATGCTCCACCCTATTTAATACCCTCCTACGGAGGGCCTTTAGAGGTACCTGAACAAAATAAAATAAATAAATACACGTCGTGGGAGCCCGTGTAATGTACAATAACAAAAGTAGGGTACGTTGTGCCAGCTATGAAGCGCGATGTACACGTTTCACTTGGTGTTACGAGGTGACCTCCTGCTTTGTGGACATTCGGATTATTCCAGCTTCGTCGTAACGCTTTTCCAGGTTGGCCGGTCGTGATCCACTGAATACTGAGTAGTCGCATACAGTGTCCATCAGAGCCACAACGTCAAGGCCGTCGATGAATACCTATACGTTGGTCCTTGTCGCCTTCTAGTAACAGGTGCTTCAAGGCATCGTGCCTGCAGCGGCAGCTGTTCGCGCCAGCGCGAACAGCTGCCTGCTGCATTATATTGGTCAGCAAGTTTGTTGCCCAAATTCTTCTGCGCCACCGCAAGCAGTACACCACTAACGCCATACCCGAAGCATAAGCTGACGTGATCTTTCTAATGAGCCGGTTTAGGACAAGGTTTTACTTTGTTTTACTAGCGCAATGTAGTCCCGGACACTGAGAGAATGTTTGTTTTCAATGTGTTCTACCGCAAACAAAATCTTATGGCTTCTGCTCTGAAATTACTGCAGTGTTGGAGAAGCTAGAGCTCACCCGGATCTTCAACACGTGGAATGACAAAAAACTTTCCGCCATGTTTTTTTTTATTTAGAAGATGAGCTCCAACTTCGTTCGAGGAGCACAACAGCTCTTTGACGTTTTGGATTGAGGCTAGTTGGTTAAAGAGCTGTCGCGCTTGAAAAAAGTTTGAGCTGCATCTTCTAAAATAAAGAAAACATGCCGGAAAATTTATTTGTCATTTTACCTGTTCTCAACCACTGTTTTCTCCAACCACAGCTTCTCCAACCACGGTTGTGGGTCTTTAGGGGAATCTCCAGAACGATGGCGGTTCCCGGGGCTGCTGCAGCACGGATTTTGATGTTGCTTCTTGATCCATGGTCGTGGTTGCAGCACTCCTCGTTTTGGCTCCTGCTGGCAGGAGATAAAACTCGGGCGGTAAATTTTCAGGATGGCGTCTGGAATCTAGTTCGTGGTCCAGAGATTATGGGGAGAATAAAGGGTACGTACCAAGCACACCCCAACCCAGATGTCACGTGGGAAGGATTACGGAGGCTTCTTCAGGGAACAGAGCCCTATTGGAGCGAACCTGTGCCTCTCCTAAGAACTCAACAGATTGCACAGCGGTGACGTAGCCGCAAACTACGTGAAATACAAGGTCACGTACAACAACGGTGACGTTCCCAACGTGAAGTACAAATTGAAAACCGCGTTTTATGCCCCTCTATTATCTGTCTCGGTGCGATTTCTTATCGAGCCGTGGAATTATATTGACAAAAAATCAGGAAGATTATTGTAGGCTAGTAAGGACACGGCAAAACACTCTCCCTATCAAATATCAAATGAGACAACCAGTGCCCGCCTAAAAAATAAGAACTTTGCTCCGCTTGGCACACAGATAACACAGCCAGGTGCGCGGGTGGGAAAAATGAGACTTAATTACCCAAAACCTAATTCGTGGTTCATGGCAGTATTATGCACATTTTTGCCTCCAAATTTGGATATTTTGCTGGCGTCATTGTTCGTAGGACAATGTGCTTCCATGAGTCACACATGTATTGTGGTTTGGTGTTGTGTGTTTTTCTACAGTGTTATTTTCTACAGAAGCCTCATAGTCTTTCCCTATACAAACCTTATAGTCCTTCCCTATATAACACGAAGAAGGAGGTTCTGAACCCGTTATTTTATTTTAAATGGTTCCACCGTAACTGTGTATCCCTAGACAATAAGCTTTGAAGCAAGTAGTCTGGAATATTGATATTTTCCAACAGAAGCATTGGCAGTAGCTTCGGGGCACCATTCCTGTAATTAGCGTCTGCGTTTGGCTCCTCCTTTTAGCGCCGTGCGGGGAAATATAAAGAACACAACCCCGCCCACGTTATTTCAGTGCCCTATATCCTAAATCTTCATCGCAATACTTGAGAAAATACTTAGCACGATTTCAAATTTATTGCAGCAGAATGGAAAGTTGGGCGAGTGGGTACGTTGACATGATGTAAAAACAGCGCGGGTAGGACGAAATACACGAGAAAAGGAACCAGACAGTATGAGCGCTGACTATGAAATGAATTTATTTGAACGAAAAGACATATATACATAAAAAAATCGTGCCAATCCACTCCGTGAAAGTGGTTGGAAAGCAAAGCTGTAAACGGCACCCATAACGATTTCCCATGCGACGTCACTTAAATTCACTCTCATCGCTCTACAAATAGTAAAACCAGAGAAAAGTGAATTGCCACTTAACCACACCATTTATTACTTCAAAGATATATTCTTGGTAAGGTTAAATCAATGCATGATGCATGAACGGTGTTTGGTTGAGTTGTATTGGTGTAGCACAAGAGGGAAACCTTTTTTTATAAAATTAAAGCTCCAACCCGGTGTTAGACGATCTGACTTCTGTGTCTCTGCGCCGCTGACAGAGGCGACGAGATTGCGGCAGAGAAGGAGCAGAAGGAGGAAGAAATACTTCTTTTAAGATTTCTGAACGGCCCAGAGTGCAGCCCTGGGGAGTGATTCCTTCTTCTGTGGGGCCATATGCAGACCGCGCGGCCTGTGTTCTGTCCACCCGCTGAAGCTGGGTAGGTTGAGAGGGCCTGGACAGCAGCATCTCCCATTGCTCTTGTTGGGTAGTTGACAGAAAGAGAGGAGCGTGCTCAGGACTAAGTGGCACACCCCGATTACGGGTGGAGTGTTCCTACTTCTGAGCAAATTTACATTCAGCGTCGTAGCGATTCGGATGCATTAAGTAAAGACATGTAGGCTGTGGTAAGGAGCCCGGTTGTATGAGCCGTAGGGTAGTTTGTTGTTCTCTAGAAACGTCAGGGTAAGGCGAAGGTACTGTCTGTCTCAGAAGGCGATAATCCTGGGTTATCTCCCTGAACGTGACAAGCGGGTGACTGTCCTCGTGCAGCTCCATAGCCACGGGAGGTAAAGGCGCAGGCTTGTTGGGTGGGCGTATTTGTTGCCCTCCATTAAAGCGTGAGACGGTGTCCAGATCAGCTGAATGGAACCGTTTGGGGAGTGGTTTTTAGCACGCGCAGAGCAGGTAAAGACACCAACCCGACTGGTAATTCCAGTAGGCTTGCTGGGAATCGGAGACTATCCTCCGAACCCCTGGTTGAGTGAGAGCCAGGGTGATGGCTGCCTCTTTTGCTGCCGTAATTTCTTGGGTCCTAAGCGAAGTAGACGCAAGGAGATGCGTTCTGGAGGGTAGAGACGGATGATGGCGTATTGCTGCCCTCGATGTTTGGAGGGCGTTTGCGTAGATAACTGCATGTTCCCCACCGAGGGTGGTGTTTAGCGCTTGAGCCCGTGGCTTTTCGGTGACTCTCGTCATGTGAGGGGTTCATATTTCTAAGCAAAGGAGGAGCATCTTTAGTTTTAGTCGCCAAGAGTCTGGGAGTACGTCAAGCGGAGGGACATTCTGGGCTGCCAGCCAATCTGGTGAAGCATGTGGTTACCCACCGCAGTTCTGAGTCGGACCTTCTGGTTAGAAAGATGGCCTGCTATCAGCTCTTCCACCGTGTTGTGGAGCCCCGTGCTAAGCAGCCTCTGTGTGGACGCACTCAGGAGAAGACCAATGGCCTGATCGACCGCCTTTCTAATCATTATATAAAGCATCTCTATGTCTTCCTTGTTGAGAAGAAGACAGGGGATTAACGTAAGTGACTCTAGAGAGGACAAAAGCTTCAATTATTCGAAGGTACCGGATTACTTTTAAGCCTCGCTTCTGGTGGCAACTCGCCTGATCATGTGTATGGTTTGACTATTGCTGTTTTTTGAGGCGCTGCAAGGAGACGTCACTCTTGGTGTTAGACTCGAGATATAAGCCCAGGATGTTGACTCTGGATGCTTGGAGTGATGTGTCTGGCCATCAGGAGTATTTAAATATATTCTTGATTTGGCGTGAGGCCGGACTACAAGAGCTGTAATTTTTTACGTGAACACTGGAGACCACAGGCTTTAGCACATTGGCGTACTAGAAGTGAGATGCTATGCACTGGATGTGAGCTTGCTTTAATTTTTGTAACTCTTAGCATATGAGCAATGTGCGCACAGCACCGCTAGATGGGCGTGAGTGGTCGCGTGCCGCTTTCACGTGGCATTCAGCGAGAACGCAGGGGGTAAACCCGTAGAAGCGCTTGGTGAGTACACCACCTGTCCTCCCGTCTTCGCGTGGGCTCGTAGCTAAATCGGCAAGACAACGGGCTCTCGCTTTGTTAGTCTATTAGTTTCCAGGTTCGATTCCCCGCGGTGCCAGTAAATTCTTTTATTTGTGTGCTGGAGTTTCTGGTGACACCAATGGTCGCGAAACAACCCTTGGGGGGTAGAGGTAAAAAGCTTTGCTTTAAAAACAAGTAGTAATAAAACGTCCATTGTTAATAAGTGCGCTATCACCCACAACTACAAGTATGTTGCGTGCGCTGCAGGAATCGTCTATCGCATCCTGTTGTCTGTGGCTTTTGATAGATAGGTCAACCCGGTCGTTGCGTCAATAAACGACTGCGCGAGCAGTTATCTGCCCATTCAGAACACTTTCCTTTCTACTTGGCGTCTCATTGCAACACGCATGGTTGTACACCGGCTTTCCTGACACAGCCGTGTTTTTCAAACACTCTAATCCGCTTACAAGAAAGGTGTCAGAGGCATTTCACATGTAAAAAATGTGACATTTGCGTACGCCAACCTTCTGTGACCCTACACAAAAGCGAAGTCTGTTATCTTTGAGAACTTGTGACTTGACGAGTTTCAGTATAACCTACTTATCCCTTCTTGAATTGAACAGTTTTGTCATGTGCGCTGCTTCGTGTATATATGTTTACATTTCCACTAAAACTTCAGTTGTGAGTGCTGCGCTCTGTTTACTAGCCTTCTTTGTCCTCGCCTTTCTTGCACTGATTCATGATAGCTGTTTGTGGACAGCCATCTCACAAAAAAATTCGCGCCAGTCCACCCCGTGAATGTGGTACGAAAGCAAAGCTGTAAACGGAACCCTTAACGATCACCTATGCGACGCCACTTAAATAACTCACGTCGCTCTACAAATGGTGAAACCAGAGAGAAGTGAAATGCACTTACCCACACCCTTATTATTTCAAAGAGATATTCTTGGTAAGGTTAAATCAATTCATGATGCGTGAACGGTGGTTGGTTGAATTTTATGGTGTAGCACATGAGTGGAAACAATTTATATAAAATAAAAGGAATCTCAAACCCGCTGTTAGGCGATCTCACTTCTCCGTCTCTGTCACCGTGGTCGGAGACGAGGAAGATCGGCGGCAGAGACGAAGGAGCAGCAGGAGGAAATACTTCTATTCGGATTTCTGAACGGCCCGGAGTGCGACCCAGGGAAGTGGTTCCTTCTTCACTGGAGCCCATGTGCAGTCTGCGCCGCCTGACCTCTGTTTACCAGCTGAAGCTGGGTAGGCAGAGAGGGGCTGGACAGCAGCATCTCCAATTCCTCTTGTTGGATAGTTGACGGAACAGAGGAGGGTGTTGAGGGCTAACGTCGCACAAACCGATTATGTGGCGGAGTCTTCCTACGTCTGAGCAAAAGTTACATTCAGCGTCGTAGCGATTGGGGTGCATTAGGTGAAGACGCGTCGGTTGTAGGAAGGAGCCGGATTGGTAGTTGTTCTCTGGAAAGGTCAGTGTAAAGGGAAGGTAGGGTCTGTCTGTGAAAGCGATAAGGCTGGGTTTTGTCCGTGAATGAGACAAGCGGATGACGGTCCTCGTGCAGATCCATAGCACGGGCATAAAACCGCAGCCTAGTTGGTGGGCGTATTCGTTCCCTTCCATGGAAGCGTGAGCGGATGTCCAGATAAGCTGCATGGATCCGTCTGGGAGTGATTGTTAGCACACACGCAGTGCAGGGCCGGACACTTAACCTACTGGTAATTCCGTTACACATGTTGCGAGTCGGTGACTAACATCCGAACCCCTGGTTGAGTGAGAGCCAAGGCGATGGCTGCCTCTCTTCTTTGCCATAATGGCTTGGGTCTTGAATGAGGCACACGCGCCGAGTTTGGTTCCGCAGGTAGCCACGATGATGGCGTACTCCTGCTCTCGATGTTGGGAGGGGCGTCTGAAGAACTGCATGATCCCCACGTAGAGTGCTGTTGACTGCTTGAGCCCGTGCTTGTCGGCGACCATCGTCGTATAAGGGGTTCATATTCTAAGCAAGGGAGCATCTTTAGTTCTTGTTCCCAAGAGTCCAGGGAGTGCATCAAGTCGAGTGCATTCTGGCTGCCAGCCAATCTGGTGAAGAACGCGGCGACCCACAGCTGTTCTGCTCAATCGGAACTTCTGATTACGATGATGGGCCTCTATCAGCTCTTCCACCGTTTGGTAGAGCCCTATGCTAAGCATCCTGTCGGTGCACACACTTAGTTGAGGACCAATGGCCTGCTCAACTGCCTTTTTATTGTTATAGAAAGCATCTTTATGTCCTCCTTTCTGAGAAGAACACAGGGGCGTTGGCGTAAATGATTCTCGAGAGGACAACAGCTTGAATAATCAAAAGGTGTCCGTTTTCTTGAGGCCGCTCTTCTTGATAGCAACTCGCCTGATCATGTGTATGATTTGATTGATGCTGTGGTTGAGGCTACTGCAAGGATACATCACACTTGGTGTTGGCCTGGAGCTGTAGGCCCAGGATCTGGATTCTGGGGCTTGGAGTGATGGCCTCACCAGCAAGGAGTATTTGAAGGTCGTTCCTTGATGTGCCATTTGGCGTGAGGGCGAATGTCAAGGAACTGTGATTTTTTTACGGTGAACCTGGAGGCCCACAGGCTGTAGCACATTGGCGTGCTAGAAAGTATGCGTTGGTGTGAGCTTCCTTTTATTTTTGTGACTCTTCAGCTCAGTACTCAAGGTGCGCACAAAGGCCGCTAGACGTACCGTGGGCGAGCACGCAGCGGTGGCGACAGGTCCTGTGACGCTATCACGTGGCTTCAGTGAGAATGCAGAGTTAACCCGGGGGTTTGCTTCCACCTGTTTGCCTCGCGTGCGCGTGGGCTCGTAGCTGATCGGTAAGACAACGTGCTCTCGCGCTTTGTACTCAATTACTTTCAGGTTCGAATACTGGGCCGGTGCCAGTAATTTTTTATTTGTTCCCGGGAGGTTTCTGTTTGACACCACAGTCGCAAAAGCACCCTTGGGGGTAGAGCTAGAAAGCTTTGCTTTAAGAAGCAGCACGACATAGCACGGCCGGAGTTCCTTGCGCAATCTGATACGGGACGATGAAATGGGGAAGTCCGACATACAGCTGTTTAAGATATTTACCCTGATTTACGTTTCGATAATTTTCCCAAGCAAAAAACAAATGGTCAGTAAGGTTGGGTTTCTGACAAAGGGAGAGAGTATGGTTAAAATACTTACATATTTCTTAAAAGTGTCTATTTGCTGTTAACCCTGGGAAACGTGGCCGCGTGTCTGCTTGCTTCGCTGCTCCAAATGTCGTCAAAAACGATAGTCTTTTCCGTTGCCCGCGCCCAAACAAGTCATTCGCTCCCCCCCTGGCCACCCGTGATGTTCTTCCCTGGCTATTTCCGTTCTACCATGACTAATGGAATGAAGGTTGTTTCCGCGTTCGCACTGGCTCGCGTGCCGTGTGTTTGCATTAGGGAATTGTAACGTTTTGGCTCAGTTTTCAAAGGCGAAAGAGTTTTGACGCATAAATGTATTTTAATTGCGTTGAATGTTCACTCGTTTTGAGCATACTTGCGACACGCGTAAGTACTCGCCTTGCCACCTCCGTGACGATAGGGGTGTTAGAACGATAACGTTCCACAGTCACAAGGACAGTACGTGACCCTGAGTGTGACATTGCATCGTTGTCGTCCGACGCAATTGTCAACGAAAGAGAATATTGGTGTATGAATGCAGAATCATACGGAGTGACTGAGTTGTTTGACATTATTTGCCACATTGGGACGACGCTATTTGGCCGCATTCCAACGGCGTTGTGGGCACTTCGCTTTAGTTTACCATGCCCTGCCGAAGAGCTCGGACATTGAAGTTTGGTAGACATGAAATATTTTCCATGCCGAAGATAGGGCTGGCAACACTGGTGGCCCCGCCTCACATTGACCCCCGATTAAAAACACGGACTCGCGCTCCGCGGCCTATTTCCAGGTGGCGCCACCTGTACCCCGTAGTGCGCTCCGTGGTTCGCATTCTACATTTTCGGTTATTTCATTTTTCATCGCGAAAATCAAACATTCCATGCATTTGTAATAAACGAACACTCCAACAATACTTATGTGTTGATGGTCTGCCAGATATAAACGTTTTCTTTTTGTTTAATATAGTGGACAAACATGAACATGACCAACAGGCTTAGATATTCAGAAATGGCTCTGCCGACATAAACGTCTTGTGCACTACTGACTCAAGATTGTTCGCAGCGGCTGAATTCATTCATTAATTCATTCATTCCATTTTATTTCTTCAAATATATGTTTACAGAGGACTGAAGAGATCATCTGGGCGCTTAGCAAGTAATGCTAGTGCCGGGCCCCATGCAGTTGACACATTTATAACATTTCAAGCACTCAGTTACACAATATGTAGAAACGAAGAATACAAAAAAAATCAAACTATAGCATATGCAAAATATACGGTTTATAGCATGACACAAAGAAAATATCTCGTAAACAAATGAAACAATACTCGCGTACAGAGTTCATGAGATGTTAAACACAGGAATTATACCAGAAAAACATATAATTGAAAAACGTTACGAAAAATAACGATTTCTAGGCGTACACAGCTGATTATAAAGTAAAGTTTCGGTGATTAAATAAGCGATGTAAGCTCCTTACATTGCACGTACTTTTTGAGTGTAGTGGACAAATTCTGACTTTGTTTGACATGAACTGGTATGGTATTGCATATTTTAGTTCCGACATATTGCATTGTACGTTTTCCATAACAGTTATGTACCGGGGGAGTGTTTGAAATTGTGATCCGATTGAGTTCTAGTATTTCTGACTGGTGTTATAATATTGATGATGGTAGGCGGTTATTGTTTTGAATGATGTTCGGGTAACACAAGCTATTTTGAAATCGCGCGCAAGTAAAAAGGCACTATTTCACGCTGTTTGAAGAGTGGTGCCGAATGAGCCCGTGCATTGTGGAAAACGTCATAATTTGTAGCGCGCGTTTTTGCAATATGACAACCGGTTCAAGATACGAGTGATAAGTATTGCCCCATGTTTCCACGCAGTAGGTCAAGTGGCAGTGAAAAGTACCGAAATAATGGCTTTTAACGTCGATAGAGGAAAATGATAGCGTGCCTGATAGAAGGTGATACAAGCACGGCTCAATTTGCTGCAAACTATTTTTATGTGTTCCTTATAGTGCAAAGACGCATCTAGGGTGACGCCAAGATATTTACAAGTTTGTACTTTCGTAATTTCTTCACCGCCTATCTTAAGTGTTATGATTTTGTTGATTTGTTTAGCTGAGGACGAAAACACGACGTAGTTAGTTTTGTTTACATTAAGCGTTAATCTGTTGTTGGAAAACCATTGTTCAATGTTTATACGTCGTCTATTGGCGTTTGTTCTAATTTCTGAATATCCGACCCAGGTAGTAGGGACCGCAGTGTCGTCAGCGTAAATTATGGTTTGCCCTTCATCTATGGAGTTAGGTAGATCGTTGACGTATAATGCGAATAAAATTGGCCCCAAAACGGATCCCTGCGGTATTCCGTGCGTAACCGGTAGAAATTCACTCATTCTATTTTCTATATGCACTCCCTGCGTACGCTCGTGTAGATAGCTTTGGAAAAAGGTAATTGAAGGACCTCGAAAACCATAACAATTTAGCTTTTGAAGAAGTGTACTGTGGTCAACCGTATCGAAGGCTTTTTTTACGTCCAGAAATACCCGATGACATGGTTGCCAGTTATTCAAAGAGGTGTTTATTATATTTGAAACCGTTGCTACAGCCGTGGTAGTGGATTTACTGGGACGGAAGGCATGCTGATGAGGCGCTATGATGTCGTATTTTATTAGGAATGATAAGACTCGTTTAGCTATAAGTTTTTCGTACAAACGTGTTAATAACACTGAGTACGGAAATAGGCCTATAGTTTTCTAAAACGTTGTAGTCGCCACTTTTATGTACAGGGGTCACTTTAGCTTTTTTTTAACAGGTGAGGTATACCCCAGCATAAAAGGCTGCGTTAAATATTTCTCTAGGTATGTACTAAGCACCTCAGCATTTGATTTTAACATTTTCACCGTTAACCTTATCATATCCCGCTGCTTTGCCCGTACAAAATGAATAAATTGTTGAGCTTATCTCGGCCAGCAGTGATGTCAATGAAAGCAAACGAGTTAGCAGTTGGAGCTGGCAGTCTAAGATTGGTTAGAGGGGGTAGTCGCAAGGCCAGATTGCGGCCAATGTTCCTAAAATATTCGTTGAAGCAGGTGGCAAGGTTTATCGGGGATGAACCGTAAAGAGCAATATCAGGAAGGTTACGCGTGTTTGATTTTTCCTTGATGACCGAGTTAATTACCCCCCAAAGCTTTCCTGGATTTTTTTTATTGGCATAAAATCATACGGGTATAATACTGCTTTTTACTGCGGCGTAAGGCAGCTGCTACTTTGTTTCTTAGGATTTATACTGATTTCGGTAATAGATGTTGCCTTTATTCTCTTTATGTTTTCGATACCAGTAGTCTTTTGTGCGTAAAAGTTCGAGTGCACTGGCTGATACCCAAGGATAATCGGTTGTTCATAGTTTTTAAAGACGATAGTCTTTTTTGGGCTCCTTAAACCCAGAAATTTTGGTCTGTCTTATGGTCTGTATGTCTGTCTGTCCGTCTGTCTGTCGGTGACTCGATTCAGCCACCCGGCCAAAGCAAAACAATGCCTGCGTAATAGTCTTATATAGTCACAGCTAAATCTACCCGTCTATGTCCGGTGTAATGTTCATACTTCTCAACATTGTTAAAGAACAAGACATTACGCAAATATGAGACACCAAAATCAATGCAGAAGTGATATTTGCAGCGTTTCTTTATAAAAATTCAAACATGCTTCACTTTTGCGAATATAAATACTTCATCAATTGCAGAAAAAGAATTCACTCCGCCGTCGCCTGCTGTCGCCCGCGCCACTATAGCTTCTGGCGCCATTTTAAGAAAAAGTAACCGGCAACAGCTACGCAAGGTTCCACTATATAGGGTCCATGTTCTGCTTGCAACGCACGTGGAGTAGGGATAACGCGGTTCTATAAACGTTGAATTAGGGCGCATCGATTAACGCGCGTCTTCGCCGTACGGCAGCGTTCGCATCAAGACGCCTGGTTTGGAGCACTGGAACGAGGGAAATTTACAATGATTTAAGCAAACATTTGGCGTCTTTACCTTGGGAGGGGCGCGACGCAAGAGGAACAACATGAGAGGTGAGCGGTAAAGCGAAGGGAGGCATTTACTTCAGCAAAAGCCGATAAAGACTATCGTCTTTGACGTGCATTCTGCAACGAAAGAAGCAGATACGCGGCCAATTTTTCTTTGGCGGAAATGTGTTGTTTTCATGCATTTGGTTACTGCATTTAAGAGGCATTCATACATATGGTTAACGTCAGTTCCATTTATAATATCATTGCTTGTTGCGCACAAGCTATCGCGGAGGGACTGATCATTGACTCGAGTCATCGGCAGATAAGGTGACTTTGCTCGCTCGTGGTCCGAAGGGGCAGATATGAAGATTGGGGTAATGGTTCGGTCATATCGGTCTCGATAACGCCTGCAAAACTACTTGATGTGTCGAAGTTGCACAAAATGTGGTCTATAAGTGTGCTAGATGTGTCACTCACACGAGTTGCAAGTTTAATGGTGTTAGTGAAACCGTAGGATTCGAACATTGTTTTATACGCTATGATACATTTTCCAATAGGTCGATGTTCATGTCCCCACACAGCACTGCCTTTCTTTTGCTCGCTGAAATGTTATGTAGAACGTTCTCGAGTTTGTCAACAAAAGCATTGATTTTAGAGCTTGGTGAACAGTAGACAACACCCACAGTCGTTCCATTACTAAGTTCAACAAAAAGCATGTCATGCTCTGATGGTAGCAAGCTATTTAAGGACGCACATAATTTGAAATTGCAATTATCCCTTATGAATAGCAGCACCCCTCCTCCTGTAGTTTCGTCGGACGACTGCGACAAACGACTTTACATCCGGCATGTTGACAGATTCACCAGGCTTGAGCCATGTTTCTGTTAAAGCTATTACGTCGTATTTGAAAATTAGAGCGCCTCGCATTACCTGAAGGCTGTTTATGTTCTTATTATACTGCGTATGTTGCAATGTAAAAGAGTGAAATTGTAGCTCGAATCGTAACAACTGTTCAGACGGCTGACTGACAGCATGTTGGGTAGTATGAGTGGTGCTTCTGACTTAACTATTTTTGCGAGATCGGTTTCTCGGGCGATGGTGAATTACTGGGGAATTCTCAGTCTTGCGCACGAGTATTTTTCCTTCTTTAACCCATGAAAATTTGCATGCGCGTTCTTTGCGCAAGTGTATGGCTTTCCCAGCAGCACTTTTTTTTCACACAGAGGTGTTCGTTAACGTAAAGGGGTGTGTCTTCGGTGAAACCAAAGTCGATCGCTGTGAGCCTTTTCTTCCTGGCAGCCTCTAGCACTTTGCTGCACGAAGATTGGGAGACGAATCGAACAATAATGTCCGGCTTTTTTTGTCTTTCGACGGCACCCTATGAACGACGTCAATCTCAGAATTGTGGAGCTCAAAGTTCAGTTTGGTGCCAAGAGTCTGAACTGTGTCCCTCCAGCCTCTCTTTGGTATCAAATGGCATCCCTTTAATTTCGACATTATTTTGTCTACTGTACTGCTTGAGCTCAATGATGTCTGCTTCGCAGCCACCAGCTTTTCTTGAGTTCGTTATTTTCCGTTTTGAGGGATTCATGATCCTTACGGAGACTTTGGACGTCAGTGCAGACGCTCTCCAAAGTTGTCTTGAATGCGTCAAAGCTGTCACTAACAAACGTGGTCGACTTCTCCGCCTTCTGCACATCCGTGTCTTGTTTTCCAAATTTAGTAGTCAGATATTGGAGCATTTTTGCAAGTTCTTTAACTGTAGAGGGTGCTTTATCGGTCATGGCGACACCTTATAGCAGCGAGCGACTCAGAAATATTATAGTGAATGGATTATAGCCGTATCTGCAAAATTCACATGGAATGCTCAGTGGCTGGTTGTGCCGTGAGCGCGCCTGAGTCGCTCGCTGCTATGACGAGCGATCCCCGATGCCAGTCCTTTTATATCCGCTGTAGGCTGCGCTGGCTGCAGAACCTCTACTCCACGCAGGCGCAGAGGTAGCCGGGCAGGATCCAGCGATAGCAGGGCTTCTTTCGGGCGCACAGACTGTTCCGGGGATCGTCTTCCTGCAAAATTTACATGTAATGCTCAGTGGCGGTTGTGCCTGAGCGTGCCTGAGTCGGTCGCTGCTATGACGACGATCCCCGATGCCGGTCCTTTTATATCCGCTGTAGACTGCGCTGGCTGCAGGCCTCTACACCACGCACGCGCAGAGGTAGCCGGGCAGAATCCAGCGATAGCCGGGCTTCTTTTCGGCGCAGCGACTGTTCCGGGGATCGTCTTCCTGCAAAATTCACATGGAATGCTCAGTGGCGGACTGTGCCTGAGCGTCCTGAGTCGCTCGCTGCTATTGAAGGCGACACATGCGTGCGGACAGGGAGAAAAAACAGACATCCCCAGAGTCAATATTCCTTGTTCAAGCAGCCCAACAACGACTATCGTGCTTTAAATTAGGGCTGCCATAGAGAATACTCGAGGCCACCGGGGGACTGCAAGTCAGATTTTATTCTTCCGTCCATCAAGTTTGAAATAACAAACTACGCTTGGACAATTTGAATTCGAACGTCAGGTAACAGAGGTAAAAAAACACTATGAAAACAAAAGCCATACTTAATACCAATAGAAACGGCGCATGTTATAATAGGTAATATATGGTTAAATATATGAATTCGCCAGTTTATATCTACCAACCTATTTAATGCCTGTAAACACAATTACAATAAAAGATATGCAGAAAGAACGCGCGAAGGCGGCATTGAGTCAATTTTTCGTAACCCTAAACAGCGAGCTGGTTTTGCCTCTGCAGAGGCTGATTTCAAACCAAGTGTACATCCGGAAGAACGATATAAGGAATAACGAGTGGTATCACAAAGCAACGTGAACGTAGAAGTAGATTCGGTATGGGGTAAAAGTGAGACGATAGCAAACATTTAAATGTAACAAAATTGCAGTATGCACTGAAAAAAAGACTCGGATAGGTAATATTCAACCTCAAAAGAAGCAAACAAGTGGGTTGGGTAGGAAACGTTACGCCGATAACGGTCAACAGGTGGTCATTTCTGTTAACTGGACACTTAGCGATGTTATAAAAAACAAGAAGAAGGTGAAATAGCTGATGTCGATGTACCAAGATGATGGTAATGCGGAGCGTGGAATCATGTACCCGTAAAAGATACTGGAATTTTCAGGGAGAGGTTTTTCTTTTCTACTGCGCACATTAACAGCCTTTTTATGATGACCTATTTCGACAAGTCAGCGGATTCAAGGCAATCTCAAGGTCTGTTTATGGCTTGCTTAGAGTTTCCGATAGGCCGCTAGAATGTAAACCCTGGTGGCATAGATAGCGTCCCAGGGTTTGTAAACTGACCGCGACTGTTTGGTGCAGCTGTCTGGGTGTGAACAACTATGTGAGGTATTAATCATGACGACATAATAGACCCGAACAAATACAGGCAAAGCGCATTCTTTAAAATAGGCACTAGCGTCTATGAGCGTTACTGTTCTCGTCACCATGTGGTCCTAGTCACCAACGTACAATAAAGCTGACTTCGGTAGGTTGAAGGCTCGCCGAATTCACCGTGAGCAACAGGGTTATCCCTAGAAGTGGCCTTGCCGGTCGTTTCCTCACAAACCAAGACAGAAAAGAATGCAGCTTCACACCTCTTCACGAAACACTCAGCAAAAAACTGAAGGTTATATGTGGAACAGGATTTGTTGTTGCTCTTCACATAGCACCATTTTCAAACTCGTCACGGTCCTATCAAACGGGTAAAAAGTATGTTGTCGATTAACCATTTCGCTCTGATTTTTTTATTTCAAACAAAACAATGTCTTCTGTGTGTTTTCTATATTTTATGGCAGGATTAGCCACAAACAAAAAACTGGGGCTGGTAGTGCATTGTTTTTAATACAATATTGTTGAGGCAATTAGTTCAATTAGGACATCTGGCAAGTATAAATCGTTTTGGCGGGAACATCATTTTTGCCTGTTTTTGTAAACGTAAAACCACAAGAGCATACAAAGAAAAAATGCGCTTCGTAATGACCACCCTTACAGATTTACGTTATATGAAATACAACTAGAACTAGACTTTTTAGGTCTAAATATCTTTGCTGCAGCTTCCTCTTCTTTGTAGCGGGAATCTACGATATAAAAAAACAGTTATGTCTAATCGTCATGTGCTGCATTGAGGAGCAATTCCTTAGAAAACTAGCAGTTTAGGTCTTGGCTATGCGCTAGTAGAAGATCTATGTGATGACGTCATTTGACATAACCGCCCGGTCTGAAAGGGTTAAATCAGCGTAAACATTTCCCAAGCTATAAAAGAAATGACCCGTTTTTTTCAAACGCTTACTGGATTGCCGCATTCAAGTGGAGTAGGTGTGGGTGGGAATCTAGCCAAACGACTGACCTGTTAGAAAAAAATGAAAAATTTGAACTACACATCACGGTAAAAGAAATTTTGTAGATGCGCGGGGCACACGTTATAAAGGTCTGCATTCCAGATAACAGAACTTGGATAAACTGAGCACAAGCAACGTCTCTGAGAATCACGACTAACGGGAAATTGTTGAATATGGGCTTCATAAATACTAAATTGCCTTTTTTCTCGCAGGGAGAATTTCCGAAGAAATGCATTACGCGTAGAGCTTGTTTCCGGCTGCCTGGTGGAGGTGAAGTTTCGGTAAAGGGTATCTGGTTCCTAACTTGTTAAAAAACGTCCTCTCATTAACAGTGGACAAAAAAGTGCATGACTGTCACAAACTGCAGGCCAGACCATCCATTTTTTTTTATTTTCGGACGGCCAACATTACGGCCTCCCGGACGGAGTCGACTTTGTTGCGCCTCGCAGAGGAATTCCGGGGTCGCCCCTTCGGCTTGTGCTCACCTCCGTTGTTTTCCGCCCGGCCTGCTACGAGGACAATGCGAGCTGCCGCATTCCAGCTCTGTTGTCGGGGGTGACGTCACGATCGCTGGCTTGGACGCGCGCTTGTGATCGTGGCCGAAGGGGGGAGGGCCCCCGGAGGGGGAAAAGAGGAACAATGGGAATACTTCGGAGTGGGTCTACGGGACGGCCGGCGGAGGTTATTTAAGCGGGCGCAAGCGATCGCTTGGGGCAGTCGGCTCGAGATTCGAGAACGTGCTACGCGGGGAAGGGTCCGGGGGTGACGCGCTTTAGTAGAAGTTCATCGGTAGTCTCGCGACGGATCGGCCCACGCATCGGCTCAGCGCTCGAGTTCGCCCGTCGCCGCGAGTCCCGTGGCCGACCAGCTTCTGCACCCCGGAGCCCCGAAACACGTGAGCTGCTGCCCGGCGAGGCCGTCTCCACCTCGTCGTGACTTTCTGCCGTTGAACCTGCGGGTTCTCCTTGCCTCGTAGAGACTTTCTCTTCCCGCGCTCCCTCCTTCGTAATTGTTTGTTGTATCGGATTAAGATATCCGCCTTCGGTTTTTTTTCTAGCGTCACTTGTAACTAACGATGTTTGCCCTCTAGAGGGTTTTGCGTGTTGCGTAATTGTTAGTATTTTTTTGGTAGTTGCGTTGTCGAGGTTTAAACAAGTGTTTGCCTCTAGAGTGTTTTGCATGTTGCGTACTTGTTAGTACTTTTGTTGTAGTTGCGTTGTCGAGGTTAAAACAAGTGTTTGCTTCTAGAGTGTGTCACGTACAGCTGTCTGAGTTAGCGCGCGTGCGCCTAGCGTACGGTCGATTAGTGCCTGTGCGCAGGGGGCCTATGCCTTGTGAAGGTTTTTTTTTTCTTCTTGTGTCGGGCGTTGCCCTGTAGTCTTTTTGTTTGTACAGTAAACCTATATAGTTCAAAACGTAGTCGAGCATCTCCACTGTGATTTCATTCACGCCAGCAATCTCGGCACACGTCAAAACTCACGGGCCGGCCACCCTGCTAAAATATAAATAACTGTTGTCTCGCGCCCCTCCTTTGGTGTTTGCAAGCGGACGCAATTGTCCGGGGGAGGAGTTTGTGACAACGACACGTCGCTAATTTTTAAACCATGGCAGGAACTCAGCGGCGTCGCAAAGCTTATAACAAGTACCATATTCTGTGTTCTAGATGTTTCCGCGCACAAATATGGACAATCACGTTTACCATCGTCAAGGTTGACCCGCGAATCACAATCAGCGGTACAAATCCTGTCGCACTCATCTCGTGAGAAGTTGCTTCTGCCTTCAGTATCACAGCTGCAGCTAGGCAGGTTCACTAACTTTAGACGTTCATTTTGAACCAGTTAAGCACGTTATAGATCTAATACGCTCAGGAAATGGGATGCGAACGAAAGAAGCCCACCCCTCCATTAAACAAGTAGGCATGTGTGCCTTGCAACAAAACTAACCCAGTGTCCATCAAACCTTGCCCGAGATGGGAGTAAGGTCAGCCTTCTCAGGTTCGGTTTCGTCAACCTACTGTAGTTAGTATTCACAGCGATGTGGCCATACATGCACGCACATATTGTAGGCAAATTACATCTCTCCAGGTAGCAAGCATTGACGCGATTCCAGTACGGTCAAGAGCTGCACTACAACTCTAAACATTATATTTTATTTTTCGTACAAGATACCAAGGCATTGTACTGGGCTAATTGGTACATCTTTGAATAGAATAAAATCCAGCGGCAAAGACGGCACAGAAAAAAATGACGGACAAGCTTGCAGTTTGTCCCGTGGTTTTCTTCTGTGCTGTCTTTGCCGCTGGTTTTTATTCAATTCAAAGTCGTACAAGATGCATATGTTCACCTGAGATACACGTGAAGAACAATGACAGCGCATCATTAGACGACAGTATCTTTCCCCATAATATTGCTGCGAAAAAAAAACAAATTTCATATAATACGTTTTATTAAAATGTATTACTAGGTATATCTGTCAGTCCTTATTTACGATGCAAGAAAAAAAGATTTCGTGTTTACGTAGCGGTACACTATAAAAATGAACTAAAACAATCAAAATGTAAATTACACGATTTAATGCAACCAAAATACAACAAAGGAGCACAAACATTAAAATAATAGTATTGCTAACCAAAATTTGGGTTCCACAAAAACATCACTCATCAAGCCTCAGCTCTTATTCCGGACAAAGCTGGAGGAATTCAAAATCAGTGAAAAACCAAATACCTCTCTAAGACCTTAAAAAAACTACAGCAGGACGCGACTTTAGCCTGCTGGGCCGCGCTGACCTCCATACAAATGCCTCTACCCCACCCGGATATTCCCGTAAATTAAAATTCATGGTCCATATCCTCAAACAACGTGGCACAGGAGGTGACAGGAATATACCGATCACTTTGATAAAGAGCAGAACGTCACGGAGTAAAGAAGCTACTGCACTTGAGGCGGCGATTGTAAGACCCGCCTATTTCCCCCGTGGTGGAAGCATGTAGATAGAACCCTTACTATTTCACCAGGTAAATCACTGAACTCCATGTCATTTTAAGATGCGAAGCATATCTTCCTCGGGGCTGTGTCCCTCTCTCCCTCGTTGTCGTTGCCGTTGTCCGCCGTCCACACTGTACTGCGCATGCGCGTCTCTTCAGCCCCGTCAGAGTTTGGGCTGACGTCAGCGCAGTCCATTATAAAAATAAATAGTTTGGCGGCGCCCGGTGTTCATCCCAACGACTCTCTCGCCGCAACGGGAGGCACGTGGCGCTCTTCGCACTGCGCTACAAACCGAGACGGGAGCATGTGCTACGAACGCGCCCTATGTTCTTACTAATTCAAACTAGGTCAAGAAGCTACTGATACAACCAAGGTACGCGAAGCTGAAAGTCAACGTAAACCACGAACTGAAAACTATTGGGAACTTCAGTCAACCCCATGGCTGCTTCGCAATACTACTCAGGGTTCCTTTACGGGAAGATGGTGTAAATTTTCTCAGCTCCTTTAAGAGAGCCTAGTTCCAAAAAATATTCCCCAATGTGAACCACAAACCGCTAACGACACTATGAACAGTCTTTGGCCACATTTTTACACGATAGTGTTACTGGGCTTATTTATAGATTCTGTTATGGCCGCTAGCTGTCTGCTATAAGCCGTGTCAATCAAGTGTGGGTGGGAATATGTCATTTCTGCCAAGTGAAACTGCGACTGAGGTACGTGCATGTGAATACTTACCCGATGCTGAAATACGCGCAGCAGCAATTGCCTATCTCGTTTTGCTGAGAGCCAGCTGTTGGAAACTAGATCCTTTGTGTGAAACTGTGAAACCTATAAGGGGCCCGTGGCCCCGTCAGCAGATGCCCACCTATAGCATCGGCTCCCTTTTGGAGCTGTCTCAGAAAAAAAAGAGAAAAAATATACAAAGTAGGACAATAATCGAACATTCGCTACGAAAGAATAGATACGAGAATTCAGCATTCCCTGTATTTGGACTGTAAGTCCCAAGATAAGCCAGACCAAGGGAGCGGTGTGCGTTAACTATTGGCGCGACGCCTTCCGGCCGAGCGCCTGCTGTCGAGACAGCTGAGGCGAGTGCGTGTTCCAGTCCAGTCAATGCATGTCAGTTTTCTCGATCTCTGTCTCTGCGCTTCGTTTATCTCGAATGGGCCACCCGGCAGCGCCGTGCGCGTTTTTCCGAGCGAGCGGCACGTTTTTTCGGCTGGGGCCAATAGCGTGTGGCATGCGCTTACGAGCGCGACTGGCGCCGTTCCTCTCGGCGATATATTTACCCTGCGCTCCTTTTATTGTCATCTGGCTACAGAAACTGGCGTTCAAGCAAGTCTGCTGTAAAGAACCAGTGCTGGTTATGATGTGGACGAACATGCAGTTTGATATCGAGCACTGAAAACAACTGCGATGATTATATTCGCTCATAAATAGATGATACAGCCAGGGGTTTCCTACAAGCCTATTAGGTGTGTGCACACTTGCCGTCATTGTCCTATTACTTCGCGATCGCGTTAAGAAAGCTGTTCGTGGTATTCGAGCCACGCGTGGTACTCAGGAAAGCGGGCACTGCTCGTGCTTTGTGGACAGAACTTAGGCCACGTCCACGAACCGACCATTCAGGACGATAGGGCAGAAGGAAATGTCGCAGTACTTGGGAGCGTTTAACCTTATCCGTGACTTCCTTGAACGCCAGTTTTCTGTAGAGTCAATAAGATGGCAATAAAAGGAGCGCCCGACAACTTATCGCAAAGATGAGCGGCGCCGTTCAGCACGTATACCCATGCCAAACGCTATCGGCCACCGCCAAAAATCGTGCCGCTCGCTCGGGGAACCGCGCACCGCGCGGCCGGTTCCCTCATGCAAGAGAAACAAAGGGCTGCCGCCGAAATCGAGAAAACTGACATACATTGACTGGACTAGAACACATTTGC
This sequence comes from Haemaphysalis longicornis, assembly GCA_013339765.2. Lineage (NCBI taxonomy): Eukaryota > Metazoa > Arthropoda > Arachnida > Ixodida > Ixodidae > Haemaphysalis > Haemaphysalis longicornis. The sequence continues at coordinate 160,006,802 of CM023453.1, read as the reverse complement.
GCCCTAAGATATCTTGACAGAAGGAGCTTGGCCGTAATGCGTCGGCCGATACTTATCACGCACTGCTTCCTTGGTCCAATTTAATTTGTGACCATAAGTACGTTCCGTCGCAGGCATAATTCCTCGGCAGATAGACAGTCCCAACCCTTCTCGCAATTGACGCTATTACACTACACAGGCTCACTCACAGGAGCTGATGGCTGCCCCAACATTGTGTCTCCTAATAACACAGGAACAAAAAATAAGCCAGTGTCTGGAAAGCCAAAATAAGAATTGAATAGTACCAGAAAGAAACTAAAATATTGCTTAGGATTATATAAAACCAGTATACAGCGTTTTCTTAGTAAAGTATACAAACTTTTTCCAGATTTTTTGAGGCTCTATTACCACGCGGTGCAACGCGATATGGTTCAACAAAACGCGCCAAAATAGGTGAGGCTGTCATTCAAAAGATTGGTCATGCCAGAACCCTTCGCATGACCCCACTGAAGAGCGGCAGAGCCATTGCTACAATTGCCGAATACAGAAAATCTCCAACAAACTGGACACATTATAGAACGCCTAAAGGGGAATATCACCAATGCGAAAAGAAATGTTGGGCACAAGGAGACACTGATTATAGGCCCGGATATTGTATAGCTAGCCGTGACAAAAACTCACACCAAAAAAACCCCATAAACGGCTTCATAGGGGCAGTATATAACCAAGCCTTCAACTTGCAAATTTTTATGGTCGGCGGATATGTCCCCAAGTCGGGTAGCCCCTCTTCTAGCGCAATAGAAGCGGTCTCAAAAACCTTTCGTATAGGCCATCGTATGGAAGATCGGCACCCTTCTATAAAAGCGATAGACGCCCGAATTGATCAATCCCCGATCTAGCGAATCCTCATTAAATCCATTCCCTACCGAAATCATTTCGTCTAAGTATAACAAAGACACGCCACAACCCAAAACAGATATCTCAGAGGGAAGCAGAAAAACGACCAACACTGACGCCGGGATGTACGAAAGCACTAAGAGAACAACTCTTTGTAGTAGATATCCTGGCAATCGTTGTGACTGCATCACTCTCCCAAAGACGGGAACGGAAGAGGCGGAAATTGGAGCCGTCGTATTTGCCATGCAACTAGAGAAACGTTTAAGTAGAAGGACCAACATCAGTTGAAAGTTTCATTGGAGCCCTAGAAATAATTTTACAGAGAAAATACCTGGATGGTTTGGAAAGACTGCGCCATGCACATGACTTCCAGTCTACATAAACTGCGAGACACGAGTTTCTACTAGGGAGCGCGGTAACCGACCAATAAGGACCAGGCGAACTTACATGCTGTGCTCCTTGCGACCATGACTACCACACTCCCATCTCTGAATTTATGAAGAACTTTTTCTCTTCATATGCATTAGAACACGATCCTTCGCTTGTCATTAAAGGTCCAAACATCAAAGAAACGCAAATGTGCTGCATGATACCAACCAAAGCAGACATACATAACTACCTTAGGCATACCCATTTGTTAGAAAGTATTGGATTTGAATTTGACACTGAAACAGTGGTAAATGGTAGGGAGTTTCGCCTTTTTGGCGCGATATTGCTATGTCCAAACACATGATCAGGGGAGCCAACCAATGATTCTATACTCCAATTCCATTTAAAAATGGCAGGCAGCATTTACCACCTGGCCACCTTAGGATCAGCACGAACTGGTATACATGGACATGGAAGAGAGCAAGCTGCTTTTCAGAGGACACTGTAATTCGGGTCCATCTCTGCCCAAACTCTTACAATTTTCTTACTGAACAACGGTCTCCCCCTTCCTATATCTCGCTCGTTAGTAGCGAAAAACCAAAACGTTCAGAGCTCCCATGACATCAGGAGTAAGGACGTTGAAAACCGACAATCTGCGCCCTTCTCGCTCCAAGTGACAAACGACAAGCAGCCGCAACCTTTAACGGCTGCGTGCTTAGCCACACACGCATATGATGGCATCTGTCTTTCTGGTGCCACCGCAATTCAAAACCGCTAAAGGTAATCTTGTTGTCTTCTGTGCCATTCAGTGGTTAGAACGAAGTAATCGTAAATGCAGCAACTACACTGTAAGCCACTCCCTCGGTTGTCAAGCGTAACGCTGTATCATGGCGCACCCTTAGATGTAACGTATAAGCCAGCTGCAACTATGCAACTTCGTTTTTTTAGGATGTTTAGTTATGACAAAAAAAACTCAGAACTATTTGCCTATGTAAAAACTAGTATATTGCTACTTGAGGCCGAGCCACGTATTCCCAAAACAGATCCCGTAGGGGCCCAGGCAGACCACACCCCCCAAGCAGGGGCGCAGCCAAAGAGGTTAAAAAAATTGAAATTTTTTAACCTCCTTGGACGCAGCACCGTGACGTCTCTACCTATATGTGCGCGACTTCATGCGAGGTGGATTTTTTTCTTTTTTCCCCTCGTTTCGACAGCTTGGCAGGCGGCGGATGGTTTGCGCTCCGTGGGCGGGGCTGGCCTGCGGCGCTGGGGAAGCTGACGCACATGTGGTAGAAGCTAACCTTTTGTACCTGAGCCCCTGATCTCTCCGGGCTCTTCTTGCGCACCTGCAAGTTGACGCTGACCTCCGATCGTGTTCCTAGATAAGCGCTCGACTCGGTGCTCGAAGTGCGTGCGCGCGGATGGATGCTTTCACGCGCATGTGGCAATTATACACGGTCCGGAAAGCAAACACCCTCATTGAAAGCTCATCCTACAGCACACAGAAGGGTATACAATTGAGTTGGGTGCTCTTTCACTATATACACACCTCGAAACACGATTCGGTGCTGCAGGTAAGGATACAAGAAAGGCAGCCAATTACCCATGACTACATTTACAAACTGTCCTACTCTGCGAAATATTACAGCTGCATGAGCTGCTACATTTTGGCACTTTCATAAGCACTATTACATTGAATTTCGTTAACATTAACTTCATTGCATTATTCTTTATCAGGAACAGTGCCACTAAGGAAAGCATTTACATTTTGTTAACAACAATGAAGGTGTGTGAATCGTTCTTGCAAGGGTGATACATTGATAAGAAAGACACCAGCTCAAACGTACACGTTTCACCCTGGGTCATGAATTCTGCATAATTTGCACTGCTGGTGATTACCATTTAGGGAAACAATATCGAAAACATATACCAACCAAGGGCTAAGTAATAGTTGGATTGTACAGCAACTGAAGTACTCGAGGAGTTTGATATATGTCTTCTGTACAGGGCTATTGACCAATAGTCTCTTCATGAAGCCATCAGGCCCGAGTTGATATCAGTAATCATGCGTGCTACCACTCACGCTGTTGCCAATGTCGATTAGTTATTTTAAAACAATTTGTGCTTCATGCACACAGAGATTTTGCTGCATAAGATACGTTATATATAAATAGACAGCTCCAGCAGGATCCGAATGGCGCTGATGCCCCCCCCCCCCCCCCCTGTAATCGGAGGGCACACCAAATCGTTACCCACTTAATTGGCTCTGTCCATTATTCGATCGTAATCGCCACCAGCTTTTAACTCTGGGTCCAACCCCTTCGGACTGAACAGGAACATGTTAGTCGGGTCCGTGACGATCCCACCGCACTAGAAGCAATTACCGAGTACGCCCTTGAAAACCGACTCTACAATTTTGTGTAGCATCCTGCCAGACTTCCCCGTTCGGTATACATGTGAAACTTTTGCAGCGTGCACTGTTTTCAGTGTGAACCGCATTGTCCCACAGTGTGAACTGTACATTTAAGTGTGAACTGTGCGTTTCGCTGCAACTGACTGACTTTATTGTGTTCATTTTGCGATTAGGACCCCAAGACTGCAACTGTGTTCATTGTTCGAGTTGTGACCTTCCCCGTTCTCTCATCCTTGCTCCCCCAGGGCCCCATAAGCCTCTCATTTAATGCAGTGTTACAACTCACTGAGATACGTAATTCCCCGCACTGGGCACCTTGAGTAATCTTGGTGACGGTACTGGCGATACCGCGGACCCCGAGCCCCCAAACATAAGCTGGATCCAAACCGTGGGCGATTGGTTTATAGGTGGAGCGGTTAGAAACCACAACGGTGGCCGTCGGAGCCCAGGTCAAGCTCCGGCGAATGGGGCTCCCTGTCTGTTCACCAGGAAGGGAGCTCCGGGACCTCTTTGACTACCAGGGTAAGGTCAAAGAAGAAAGTACCCCCGTCTCCCCTGCTTTCCAATGTATCATATGGATTTTCCAACCCCCCCCCCCCAAACGTGATCGGCCCCCGAAAAGGGGCCGCACCGAAGCTTCATTTCCCACCCTTGCCAACAATTGCATCCCAAAAGCCAGATAACTATCCGCGCTTCTTGATTGTTGAATCTCTTGACAAGTCAAATCTCATCTCCTCCCAGTCAGTGTTCTTTATCACCAAATTTCTTGCAGGCATCCTTGGCAAGTCTGTCCAAGCCAAGAAACTGAGAACCGGCGAAGTCTGGCTCGAGGTGAACACTCACCAGCAGGCCACAAGCCTCCTTACCCAGAATCGCATGGCAGATCTGGACATCAGAGTCACACCCCACCGTAGCCTCATAGCCGTAGCCTCAATTTCTGAGTCAGATCTGATAAATGAGACGGAAGCCGATCTGCTTGAAGGTCTGAAAGGCGAGGGCGTGACGGCAGTGAGGCGCATCACCATGCGGCGAGATGATGAGCAAATCATGACAAAGCATATAATCTTGACATTTGACCGTTCCACACTCCCCGAATCCATCAAAGCAGGTTTCATTCATTGTTCTGTCCGGCCTTACATCCCGAACCCGCGGCGCTGTTTCAAGTGCCAACGGTTCGGGCATGGCACCACCTCCTGTCGCGGCAAAACAAGCGTGTGCAAAATGTTCATCCCAAGATCATGATACAGATAACTGCCAGGCTCAACAATTAATGTGCAGAAACTGTCATGGACCTCATGCTGCGTACTGCCCGCACGTGTTAAGGTTCCAGATGGAAAAGAAAATAATAAATCGCAAAATCACTGAAAACATCACCTTCCCAGAGGCGCGGAAGAGGTTCGCCTCTTTTCCCCTGGGCAGGTACGCCGACGCAGCTCGCTGGGGGGCGGAGCGGCGTCTTGTTTCGGCGGGGGACCCAGTACCGAGAGTCGGACTTGGTCCCGCCCCGCCCCCCCCCCACCCCCTGGGTTGCCTCTTGCAGCCCAACCCGCCTCCGCACCGCTCGCTGAGCCAGCAGCGGCTGTGGTGGCATCCACGTCCGGTGGGGATGCTGCTGCACCCACCGTTTCCTCCTCTCCACCGGCCCGAAGCACACGCAAGGGCCCGGACGAGATGGAGACGGAGGCAGTCGCAGCGACCCCCTCCCCCGCCTCACTGCCTGTGCCATCTGTCGTGCTCCCCACGCCTTCGGCACTGGCAGCGCAGGCAAAGAACGCCCGAAAAGGGTACCACGTCAAGAGGGCCCAGTCCGCTGGGCACCCCCTTGCCATCAGATGACGACATGGACGTCGAGCCCTTCCGGCTTTCATCGCAGCGGAAGGAACGGGCTGCGACGTCCAGGTCAGTAGAGAAGGCCAGAAAGCCCCTCCCAAGAGTGCAAGCCCCGAAAGACCCTACATAAACAGTCACACTCCAGTAGCTCTGAACACATAATAATGGGAAGAGAAAACATTGTTCAGTGGAACTGCAGAGGCCTTCTGAATAATCTTGATGACGTGTATGAGATTCTGCATGCCAATCAGCCAAGTTTAATGTGTGTCCAGGAAACACATCTGAATTCCAAACACACAAATTTCTTGAATAGTTACCTGGTATACAGGAAAGACAGGGATGGCTGCACACACTCTTCTGGCGGTGTGGCCGTAATCGCCCGCAAATCCTTAGCATGCCACCCTGTCACCTTGAACACCGTCCTTGAGGCTGTAGCCGTTCGCACAATAATATTTAATAGGTTGATAACGGTATGCTCCATATACATTCCTCCTGATGTTGCACTTACGAGCTCCGACTTCGAGGCGCTGGTTGACCAGCTGCCCGAACCATACATCCTTACAGGCGACCTTAATGCTCACAACTCTCTTTGGGGCTCCTCCAGAACGGATGCCCGAGGTCGCCTGATAGAGAAATTCCTTACATCCTCCGGAGCATGCCTTTTCAACAAAAAACAGCCTACATACCATAACTTAGGACACAATACATACTCGCATCTTGACTTGGCTATTGGATCCGCAGTTCTCTTTCCATCTCTTGAGTGGGGTGTGGGCACGGACCCATATGGTAGTGACCATTTCCCCACTTCATTAACGTATATAGGTACAGGCCCGAGCAGTCCATCTTCCCATAAAAGGTTTAATGAAGCAAGAGCTAACTGGAATACATTTACAGAGACATTCCCAACTACACCACACATCCTATAGGACACCTACACGTTGAAGAAGCTACCCAACTGCTCACGGCGCACATCCTCGACGCCGCCGAAAAGTCCATTCCCCACGCCTCTGGTGCCCCGCGCAACCAGCGGAGGCCGTGGTGGAATGAGGACTGTAGGCGGGCGCGAGAGGCCCAGAACAAGGCGTGGGGTGTCCTTCGTCGGTACCCCACGTCGGGTAACCTCATTTTGTTCAAACGGGCCAAGGCGTTAGGAAAACGTGTTTGCTGTGAGGCGAAACGAGAGAGTTGGCACACCTTCTTGACATCCATTAATTCATACACAGACACACAGAAAGTCTGGACACGTATACGCAAGCTCAAAGGACAACAGACACACAGCCTGCCCTGGTTAGCACAACAGGGGACACACTTGAAGACCAGGCTAACACGCTTGCACAACACTTCGAACACGTGTCCAGTTCAGCACACTACACGAACACTTTCATGAAACACAAAACATCTGCAGAAAAAAAGCCCTTACAAGACAAAGACAGATCAAAAACTTCTTACAACTCTGAATTCACTCTTTATGAGTTGAGGGCTGCCCTGAGCTCGTGCAAACCTTCAGCTCCAGGCGCAGATAAGATTACATACACCATGATACAGCACCTACACCCAGACACTCTTGAAACACTGTTACACCTATGCAATAAAATATGGCTTTCGGGGCACATTCCACGCTCTTGGAGGGAGGCCATAGTAGTGGCTGTCCTAAAGGAAGGGAAGGACCCTTCCTCTCCGCCAGTTATCGTCCCATTGCCCTGACAAGCTGCCTGTGTAAGCTCTTTGAGAAGATGATAAACAGGAGACTCGTGTACTTCTTAGAGTACAATGGTCTTCTCGAGAGCTGCCAGGCAGGCTTCAGGGCGGGGCGATCTACCAACGATCAACTCGTTGCATTAGAGGCGTATATAAAAGATGCTTTCCTCCATAAGCAGTACTGTATGACAGTATTCTTTGATCTAGAAAAAGCGTACGATACCGCTTGGCGGTATGGCATCCTAAGCGACCTCAATTCCCTCGGCATGGCAGGTAACATGATGAACACACTTTCCAGCTACTTGTCTCAAAGAACCTTTCGTGTGCGAGTTGGAACTGCACTCTCTAGGGTTCACGTGCAGGAAAATGGAGTGCCGCAAGGTGGAGTTCTAAGTTGCACCCTTTTTATTGTGAAAATGAATTCCCTTAGGAAGGCGCTGCCACCGTCGATTTCCTGTTCAATCTATGTAGACGACGTTCAGCTCTCCTTCAAATCGTGTAACTTGTCTATCTGCGAGCGGCAAGTCCAGCTTGGTGTGAACAAGCTAGCCGGCTGGGCAGATAGCAACGGTTTTAAATTTAATCCAGGAAAGTGCACTTGTGTTCTTTTTTCTAAGAGGCGTGGCATTCGGCCGGATCCAGACATTCGACTCCACGGTGCCTCTATTCCTGTAAAAAAGGAACACAAGTTTTTAGGTATAATCTTTGACGAAAAGCTCACATTCATCCCACACATAAAACAACTAAAACATAAATGCTTAAAAACAATGAATATCCTGAAGGTTCTGTCGCACATCTCTTTTGGTGCTGACAAACAACTTCTTTTACGTGTTTTTACCAGCCTAATAGGTTCACGACTGGACTATGGTAGCGTTGTCTATGGGTCAGCCACTAAAACATCCCTCAGATTGCTGGACCCTGTGCTTCATCTAGGGCTCCGCTTGTCGTGTGGTGCCTTCCGAACTAGTCCAGTTGAAAGCCTGTATGTAGAGTGCAACAAATGGAACCTACAACGTCAGCGAGCATACACAGACCTCCTTTATGCTTTTAAAATTTCATCATGCCTCACCATCCTTTAAATCAGTTTTTCATGATACCTCCATGACTGAACTCCTATTAAATCGACCATCGTTCTCTGCGCCCTTCTCTTACAGAGGTTAGAGAGGAAGCGTCAGAGCTTGCTGTCTCCTTTTTAGACACCATCCAAAGTTCTGTAACAGATTTCATAGCACCATGGCATCTCCGCCCTGTCTCATGCGACACATCTTTCACACATGTAGATAAAAACCGAGCTCCCACATGTGCAATTCAGCAGCATTTCTTGTATTTGCAGCAGAAGTATCATTATTCTGAATTTTATACGGATGCCTCTAAGACTTCCACCTCTGTGTCCTGCGCAGCGCATGGGCCCGGCCTTAATGTCACCAGAACTCTGAAGAATCACACTAGTATCTTTACTGCAGAGGCTTACGGTGTACTTCTTGTTGTCAATCATATACTTCAAAGCCACATCCCACAATCCATTATCTATACAGATTCCCTCAGTGTTGTGCGGGCACTGTCGTCAACAATGCCTTCGAAAAACTACGTTGTCAATCTGATCGTCAAGGGTATTATGTCGGTGTATGTACGCAAATTTGAACTGGTTCTTTGCTGGGTCCCTGGCCACTGTGGTATAGCCGGGAACGAAGCAGCGGACCGAATGGCTGCTGCTGCTACACTCTTGAATGCAGTAGACATAACCAAATTACCCTCCACCGACGTGAAACCACACATCAGACAACAACTTCGCAAAACATGGCAAACACACTGGAGTGAATAAACAGACAACAAGTTACACGTAATAAAACCACACTTGGGACCATACACCACCGACACACGTAATAGATACACTGAAGTCGCCTTGGCTAGATTACGGATAGGGCACACTCATGCAACGCACTCGCACCTTCTCACGGGGTCTCCAAGACCTCTGTGCAGCAGGTGCGGAGAGGCCCTGTCCGTGATCCACGTCCTTATACAATGTAAGGCACTTGACACAACACGACGCAAATACTTCCCACAACTACACACGCGACATATCCCACCACACCCGTCATACTTCTTAGGAGACGCAGCCATGTTTTCAATCAAACGCGTTTTCGAGTTTCTTGCCAATGTAAAATGTTTACATCTCATTTCATATCATGCATGTTGACAACCTGGCCGTTTACACCAGTCATCTTCATTACGTTGTGTTTTACTTTGTTTATTTTTAATGAAATGTTCTACTTTTACTTCCATGCCACTTTTATGTAATCACTGTTGTTTGGCGCTATTTGCCCTTAGTCGGCCTTGCGCCATTAAACTCAAAACATCATCATCAGATACGTATATTCTTTTCGCTGGGACTAATGAGTAGTTGCCCGTGAGCTTGAAGTCACGGTAGTCGCAGCAGAGATAAAATTAAGTAAAAAAGTTATCTCCTTGGCGCACTATTTTTGCGATAGTGATCGCAGAGTCCAAATAGCGGCAAAAAATTGTCGCTTTTAGAGATCCACTGATGGGTATAGATGAGCAGTTTGTGTCTGTTTCCTGCGACGCATTTTTAGCTACCACATATATATATTTCTGTAGTGTCTGGCCTTTTCATTCGCCAACATTGTGTCACAGCTCGTGCCTCAACTGTAAGCCACACACACGCAAAAAAGTATACAAATGTATAAACAAGAAATAGCAGGGATAAAAATATAAATAGTACAACACAAGTTGCCCATGGAGCGAAACGATCGGTCGCCCGCAAAGCAGCCGAAACGAGAGGAGTGGGAAAAAAGAAAAAATCCACCTCGCATGAAGTTGCGCACAAATAGGTACAGATGTCACGGTGCTGCGTCCAAGGAGGTTAAAAAATTGCAATTTTTTTAACCTGATTGGCTGCGCCCCTGCTTAGGGGGTGTGGTCGGCCTGGGCCCTTACGGGATATGGTTTGGGAATACGCGGCCGGGCCAATCAGCGTTTATCATCCATAACGCTCACAGGAGCTTTCAAATAGCCATACTTCATGAACGTAAAGTATACATTTCAGTCTCTTTCAACTGTACGCATAAGGAATTGTGTCCATCAGTGTGCATGTTTTGGCATGTCAGTACAAATTGCATAAAATAGAAGTATCGCTTGGATGGAATGACTCAAATTACGTCTGGGAAATCCTGCATCAATTACCAAAAATAGTAGTGTTCAGTCAACTACGTTTCAAAATATATTCGCTGCAGATTTGATCCCCCGCTTCCTATTCAACATGGTACGCGTACACGTACACCCTTTCTAAAATTTTCTGTCCTAATCTGAAGCCTTCTCGCCAACAAAGAATTAAAATAATGGGCTTTGCCTTTAAATGTGAGAAAAAATATTTTAAGGCCGTAAGAAAGAAAGCTGTTTTCGCTATCTTTCTTTCAGAAAAAGTTCAGAAAAAGCCTCGCTCGGGGCTTAAGGGTGTACATTAAATGTTTTGCAGCCTGCAGGTTTCCGGCTTCGCCTAAAAAAGTTTGACGAAGACTGTACGTGCCACTTCTGAAATAGGTGCGTGCAACGCAGCGCGATTTAAAAAAAATGCACCTCGCATCTGTTCAGTCCGCTGCTAATGACATCGAAAGACGACAGCCTTCTCCGTCCCGACCTCGTAAATGCGGATTTTTTCCGCACCCTTCAGGCGCAATTGCCCCTGAATTTCGCTCCTCACATGATAAAAATGTAGGAGGTTTGCCGACGTCAATTAGTATTTTTGCTCGTCCAACTGTTGTCAAGACATTTAATGGAATCTTTCCTTACTGTAGAACTTGAAACGCCGTAATGGGGTCCAGACTGACTCCTTTTATGCCCTCTTTGTATTTTTGGGTCAAAATCTTGTTCTTAACGCGTATCGGTTTATTCGATGTCGCGCAAATCACTCGGGCAGCAGTTTTATTGACAACAACGGTGCTAATGTCATTTAAATATAGATTATTTGCGTCAAGTCTGCGTGGGGTTTTTCTTTTATGCTTAATCATTTTTGTTCTTTTACCCTAGATCAATTGTGCAGCGATTTTGAACTCCGGACGGCCCGTGCACTTCTTGCAATGCATGGCCAAATGGGAATACGGTGCCCCTTTCAATGAGCTGTTATGCTCACGAAGGCGAACGTTCAGGCAGCGCCCAGTCTGACCGATGTACTTCTTTCCACACTTAAAAGGGATACTATATACAACGTCCTTACCGCACTCAACAAATTTAATGCCATGTCTTATCCCACAACCATCCGTCTTATCCCACAACCATCCGCCGCCCAGGTAGACAGTTTAAGGACAGCCGGTCACCCAGATGACTCTGTTCGTTTGGCTTGTGAAAGGAATCGCCGGGAGATTAAGAAGGCTGGAAGCGTGGCCCGGGGGAGGAAAATGAAGCGGGTTAAGTTCCTGACAAGATAGCTGTCATTAAATTCATGGAACAGAGTGTCGCCCGCCCAGGTAGACAGGGTTAAGGACAGCCGGTCACCCAGATGACTCTGTTCGATTGTTGTGAAAGGAAAATCGCCGGAGCTTAAGAAGGCTGGAAGCGTGCAGGGGGGGGGGGGGGAAATGAAGCGGTTAGTTCATGCAGATAGCTGTCATCCTTACATGCCGGGTGTATACATCGGCTAAATTAAAGAATGAAGTTGCCTCAAGATATGGCATGCGCGTGTCTTTTCAGCCCAAAACAAAGTGGCTAAGATGTCCAGCGGTGCAAAGGTAGCATACAAGAAAGAAAAAAAGGACGGATGGTTGTGGGATAAGACATGGATAAAATTGTTGAGTGCTGGGTAAGGACGTTTTTTAATTTTTAAAATTTTTTTTTTATAAAGTATGTTTCCATTAAAGTGGAAAGAAAGTTAATCGGTCAGACTGGGCGCTGCCTGAACGTCGCCTTCGTGGAGATAACAGCTCATTGAAAGGAGGTCCCCCAAAAACCCCGTAATACCTCATTTGGTCATTGCATTGCAAGAACGTGCACGGGCCGGCGGATGTTGCCACCACGCTCACTGATGGAAACCAAAACCACGAGGGAATGCGGCTGCCATCCGGAGCACCGCCACCCATCGTTCTTGACAAAACACCGTAAAGGGTGGGGGGTGCGGGCCAAACAAGAGAGAAATGGAAGCTTTTTACATCAAAAAAGAGGAAAAAACATGTGTCAGCCAACCTTCTGTTTTGCTATCAGATGCCGAGTTTGCTTTCTTGGATAAGGGCTGATAAAATGTACCGTGCATCTTCGGAGTGTGAACACGTGCGGTTTGGTTGTATGCAGTGTTTTTGGTGGTTGTTCCCCGTGACTGTACAAGATTGTAGATTGTACTGTACCTTTGTGTTGGCGGTGGCTTAGATTGTTTGTATATTTTTGTGTGTTTTGACGATTAAACGTTTCAGTTGCTAGTAGCGCTTCTTCCCGTTGTCTTTATTGTCCAAGTTTTGTTTTTGCGCTATTTCCCATTCTGATCTTTAACGTGCGCCGAAATCTCGTACACACGGGCATTTTTGCTTTTCGCCTCCATCAGAAAAAGCGACCCGCCGCGGCCGGGAATCGAAACCCGCGACCTTGTGCTCAGAAGCGTAACGCCTTAGCCACTGAGCCACCGCGGAGCCTGAAAACCTCCGTTCTCGTGAAGAAGAATTTCAGCCCCGAGACCAAAACAAAATATCTTGTTGTCATCCCAGCAGACCTTCGCGACGAAATATTGGAAGCGTGCCACGACGACCCGACTTCCGGAATTCTCGGAACAGCCCGCACAATTGGAAAAATGAAGGCGAAGTACTACTGGCCCCGCCTTACATCCGACGTCACCCACTACGTCCGGAGCTGCCTTGACTGCCAGCGACGAAAGACGCCACCGACGAGACCCGCCGGACTTCTGCAGCCTATCGCCGTCCCATCGAGGCCCTTCCAACAGATTGTAATGGACCTTCTGGGCCCGTTCTCTACATTTCGATCCGAGAACAAGTGGATTGTCGTAGCGACAGACTACATGACGCGCTACGCAGAGACCGCCGCTCTTCCGAGGGGGTCTGCAACCGGAAGTGGCAAAGTTCTTTATAAGCCAAGTTGTGCTGCGACATGGAGCCCCGGCAGTCCTAATCACGGGGGATCGCGGAACGGCCTTTACTGCGGAGCTGGTGCAAGGAGTATTATGCTACAGCAACACGGATCACCGAAGAACGACGGCGTCCCACCCCCAAACGAACGGACTAACAGAACGTCTGAACAAAACAATCGCGGATATGCTGTCAATGTACGTCGAAGTTGAACATAAGACATGGGACGAAGTGCTCCCGTAGGTAACGTTTGTGTACAACATGGCTATCCAGAAAACTACGCAGATGACGCCGTTCATGCTTTTCTACAGAAGACGGGTGACTACGGTGCTTGACGCCATGCTTCCGCATGTAGAAGACGACGACCTCAACCCCGACGTCCAAGGATACCTTCAGCATGCGGAGGAGGCCCGCCAGCTCGCTCGAGTTCGTACAACGGTCCAGCAGCTGGTGGATGCCGGGCGCTACAACCTCCGACGCCGAGACGCCGAGTACCACCCAGGGGATCGTGTTTGGGTTTGGACTCCTATCCGACGGCGCGGACTTAGTGTGAAGTTCCTGAGACGGTATTTCGGACCCTATCAGATTCTACTACGTGTCGGCGAACTCACCTACGAGGTGATCCCCGATAGTGATTCCAGAACATTACGACGACGCACGCGGCCCGAAGTCGTCCACGTGGTTCGCTTGAAACCCTACTATGCAAGATGACGGACTTTGTTGTTTGTTTGCATTGTCTTTTGTTTTAGCATCGGGACGATGCAGTCTTAAAGCGGGGTAAGCCGCGAACCACATATGGGTTTGTTTATTTCTTGTTTGTTTTTACTGCCAGGCCAAGCCCGGCTGTGTTATCTGTGTCCCAAGCGAAGCGCGTCGTTCCTTCTTTATTTTTTATGGCGCAACAGCTATCTCATTCAGATAAGCTGACTGTTTTCCCTCACGTCGCTAGCTCAGAATAATCTTCTGCGATCTACAATGTTCTGGATGTGAATCGACGTTTTCAGAAACACTCGCGCCGAAAGATAAATGCCTGCAGAGCAGACGTCGCGGCATTTTTTTTGTACGATCCTCGCCTGCGGAAATGAATTTGTTGACCGCTGCTTGGCCGCCTTTTTATAATTTTGAGTTGTTAGGGGAGCACAAGTTCGCTCCAAAAAAACTTGTTCTCCTTAAAGACAACTGCGTCGTCTTTTTCAACGTGACAATATAAGGAAAATAACAACTGTTCCTGGGTGTGGTGGTGTCATTATATCCTGGAAAAAAATTTTCTAGCCGATATAGTTGACGATCTTTTTTGAGATTCTATAGGTATTATTCCGCATATCTGCCTAAGTTGTGCCACCGGGTTTGGCTCTTGATCACCAGATCCTTCACCAAATTTGTTGACGATTTGAACGACGCACTTTTTTATACAAATGAAGTACCCAAAGTATCCAATACTTCTTGTCGTGGACTTCAAGTACCCACCAGTTTATTGGCGGTCAGGCAGGACACAAGGCAGAGCAAAAATGCACAGTCAGGAATTTCTTGATGTATTGTGTTCGTTCAGTTTGAGTGAAAAGTTCAACCTGCTGATATCTGTAAGCCGAATTTTAGGTCTTTTGCTGGCTGCAGAGCCAAGCAACATGCTTGCGCATATTTCAGATAGACCCACCTAACACAAAGTAGTACACTATGAGGTAAACTTGCAAATAAAACAGCCGCCCAAACCGTAGCATAATACAACCGGAATTTTTATCGTTGTATGCGCAGTTCTTCACCTATTTTGAGCTCTGAAATATAAATAATGCCTGCGTGTGGTTCGCGATAAGCTTCTGGAATTGACAGAAAAATACATTCGAACAATCGGTATCGCATCATCGAAGATAAGCGCGTGGTTTACGAGCAACGTTAGACACTGCATCATGTGAAATCGAACGTCTTTATTCAAAAACCAAATGATCTGATTCATCCAGTAACTGGAAGCGCTGTAAAACATTTTAAACGTTGCAATGCATAAATAGAGTCGGCCAGAAAAAAAGTTTACAACAAAGCTCAGTCACACCTAATGCAAACCAACACAAGAAAATTTTGGAAAGTGTGAATCCAAGCCCTTTATCATCTTTGTCCTTATGATTATTCGCACAGGGTACACTCCTTTTGTCGTCAGAACTTACAAAAGAAATAAATTCTGTATTATGCTAGGTGTTAACCAATGAAAGCTCATTACGAGCCACACTTTGAATGCAGTCCAAAAACACAGCAATGCATCAGCGGCTTATAACACATAAGGCTGTTGTTGTCGCCACTCATAGGCTGCGAACTTATTCTGCACCACACTCTGAGAAAATACGCACCAAACTACGACAAATAACTGAAGTAGCAACATCCCCGATTCCAGCTGTTCTACGTAAGCAACCAATAGAGGATGCGTGCTATTTGCCTGGATAACTTTGTGTCACCGCATCGCCAAGTCAGGCGACCCATCTCTGCTTCTTAATTATAGGCCGCTTTCGTTAAACAGCATAGTTCGCCCACTTCTAGAACACAAAGTATTATCTGCCATACTTAGCTAACAAAACAGGACACAGGTAACCAAACAAAACCTAACAAAACTCAGCTTCTTTTTTTTAAGTCAACATAGTTTTTCAAAAGTCGTTCCTCTGAAACATCATGAATCCAAATAATTACTGATCTTTGTAATGCAATACTTTCGTCCCCACAAATATTTGAATCATAGATTAGGAGGTGTTATGCACTGACGCGACAAAGGCGACGGAGCACACAGTAATGGAGCGCTCCGGACTGATTTTGACCACCGATGGATTTTAAAGTGCGCCGCCGCAATCTCGCAAACATGGGCGTTTTTGCTTTTCACGTCCATTAGAAAAGCGGCCGCCATGGCCGGGAATCCAACCCGCATTCTAGGCTCAGCCACTGAGCGGTCGCGGCATGGTCCACACGAATAGATCATATGTTTATAGATGTCAAGGCTTTCTACTAAGCTATTCCATCCGTCTTCTGGAAAAGCGTACTGGGGCGCTATTCCAGAAGACGCGAGTTTCGCCTACTCCCGAGTTTACGGCTACTTGGGTTGTGAAAGTAGTGATAGTGGAGCATTCGATACACCTCGAGCAAAACCGCCACAATCATGCGCAGCATGCCTGGCGTATTCAGCGCGCTGTATTGGGGCCGTTTACGTTGATAAAGTACGGCGTGTGCTATCTTCCGCATGCACACCCTCTGAAACCGCTCTGCAAACCTAATTCCCTGGCAGGAACTAGATAACCCCATTGCTACTTTGAAATCTTCCGCGGGGCTGTTGGCCACGCCCGGTGAGGGTCGGTCCGTTTTTCTCGGTGTTCTGTTCTTCCACTGAATTGTGTTTACAACGTGGTCTTAGGCCACTCCCAGTGCAGCTCTGCGCAAGCGCAAATCAAGTAATCAAGCAGGTTCACTGTAGCGAATGGAACGCGCCCTGCTCCGGACCATCAAATATGGCTGTTGTTTACAGCTTGCTTCAGTGTGCACGGCGCGCGCTTATCGGAAATCATCCCGTGTCAATTGAACAGCATTGGCGAGTGCGTTTTAGACGTTGAAGTTGTGTCATTAGTCATCGACTATGTTTTCACGGTGTATGAAGAAGGCTCCCATGGAAAAATTGTGTAGTTTTCGCCTATCCAGTCGGCTTGTACAATAGTGAACTCCAGTTCGGACCGAACACCCCCACGACTGTAGCACCGTTGGCTGACGGTGGCCTGGGGACTTCATTTTTGTTTCTTGCCAAATCCTTGTTGCTGCTAGGGGGCGTTAGGTGACGATTTATTGGCTACAAAGCTACGCCCCCAGAAAGTGGACGCCATAGGAGATTGTGGCTTCGGTTGTTACGCCGTGCCCACGAAGAAGCTGGATGTGTTTGACTGATATTAGAACTTGGAGAAAACTCGGGCATAGATTTGCACGGCCGAGTTGAACTCGGGACGCCCGTGGTGGCCACTGCTGTAGCGGTGTTTTTATTTATGTTCTCCGTAGCAGGCATATTTCTACCCCGTGAGGTCTTTTAGACAAAAATAGAATTTCGAGCGCGCTTCTTTCTCTCGAAAAGTGTTTTGCATTAGTTGTGCAGTCACGTGGCGACAGACCCCCGTTTGTCATGACTTAGAGGCGGCTTTCGATCCATGGCAGTTGAGGAGCAAGAGAAGTGTGCGCTGCGGTTTTACGCGACGGGCAGCTTATACAGAAGTGTTAGTGGTTACCGCACGATCGACCGCCACCAGTCGACTGTCAGCGGGTGTATGCGCAATATAATCAGTGGATACGTGTTTTGCAGACTTCGCCCTTTTTTTAGGTGGTTTGGCTGACATGGCTTCCGCAAGTTCCTACCGACCGTCTATCGGTCTGCAGCCGGAGCGTGCGGTTCAGTTTTCGTCTGCTCGCAAAGCAGTTTCGAACGAAGCGTTGCATGACCGTCCGTTTTGCTTATCATCAGCGCGGCGGACAGACTTTCTCAAGGGGTTGCGTAGCGCGCATTTCCTGTGAAAACGTAACTGGCAGGATAGCTTATACGGATAACATATGCTGTCAAGGAGAGAGTCGACGCACTGATAGTCGGTTTAGGTGGTTTCTTCGCAGGGGTGAAGGCGATAGGAACGCAGGTCCGAGCGATGATATAACCCAGTTCGTTTCTCACGCATGCACCTTATGGGGTTCATCTTGTTCCCCTGGCACGTCTTTGGCGGATATCCCCGTGTCTGAATTGGACATAATCCTGCCTTCCCCTTCCCCATGGTTGATGCTGGTATGGCGCATACCCCGATAGCTTGATGGCCTGTTGCATCCTCTGATTATCCTCTCTACAATACAATCAACAGCACGTGCCTATTGGGAGAGGCGATCTTTACAAATGTAAACGGGTTTTGTTCAACGTGACCATCGTATGGTAGGAAGGAGAGCATGAAAAGCGAGTAAAGGGGAGAGCTGAGAATTAAAGCAACAAGGTGACGCCAGAGGGAGGGTAAGCGGGAGTGGGAAGGGCGCGAAGGAATAGAGGGTTTTGACGGGATTGAACTCTATGAAAAGAAAACGACTTTGGAGAGCTTCTTCAAAGAAGAGCGGTGAAGAGCAAAATAAAATAAGGCAAACAAATCTGAAAAGTTGTTGTCCTTGTTGCTATTCCATCCTTCGTAACATAAAGCCACTTGGGGAATGGGCCCGGAATTTGGAACTTTGAGGAACTAACGTGCCTGGTTCGCAAAATTCGTAACACTATGGATTCGATCAGTAACACTTTTAGAATAGTGCATCAGCGTGAATCCTGCAAGTGATGTGGCGAGAGTACGACAGGTGCACACCACCCTCCCAGAACCCCAATCATAGGGAGGCTGTGGCGTGTTCCAGTCTGCTTGCACACTAAGACGAACAAATGAAAGAGAAGAAACTGTCGCAAACACGCAACAGCAGAAAAACCGCCGTTTAAAGTAATTCGTAACAAAAAGATAAAGAAACGAAAGCGAGGAAAATGGCGCAAGTACAATAATTAAAAAAAAGAATTCCTAATTCATCGCGCCAGGGTTCGCCTTCAAAGCACGCAAGCAGACAGGCTCGCGCTGAGGAAATTTTGTGTCGAAAAGCGGAGGGTTTCGATAACGTAATACAAGCAGCAACTCTTTGGAATGTGGCGCGCTTTCATCGCCCGCTTCCTTTTTTTTGCCTGTCCGCCATAGTCACGTGATTGCACTGTGTGCCGTCAACGGTAAAAACTAACAAAAAGCTCATATGAAGGCATGGAATAAAAAAATCAAACAATCACTTCAGCTAACTTCAGCTAATCACTTCAGATTAATGAAGTGAAAGTACAATAAAATGAAGTAGTTTGATTAGCGTGCCCCCAGTAGCTACCAGTGCAGCAGTGGAGCGAGAGGAAGCACTGAAAGATGCGCCATGCCCTGGTGGCGCATCCTTGGTGCGCGCTGCCCATTACCAATTACGTCACCTCAAAATTCAGCAAATAGCATGAATCGCATTTTGGAATGCTTTTAAGTTTAACCCGGCACCCCAAATATTATCATGAGCTTATTATTATCACCACAACTCCGCCTTGCCTGAGTTTCGCTCAAACTCGGGCCTTCTGGAATTATTAACCCCTGGTCCTAATATCACTGCTAAAGTTAACTGGAATAGTAATATCCTAAATTAGCAATGGAGTACATTCCTTTGAGCTCCAGTAACTTCCTGTGTCCTGCAAAGCTACCTTGGATCGTAGTAAATTTTTAATTGATAGCAATAAAATTACCAGTAATATCTGTTCTACTATGCGATTATTTCGCGATGATTGCGGTGTTTTTTTTCAATACAAGCCCACAAGATATTCTGTCCTTCCAAGCAGACCCCAATCAAGTTGCAAACTGATGTAAGGATTGGCAGGTAGAAATAAATGTGTGCAAAACCAACGCCGTAACATTGTCTAAAACATTCATGTCAAAGCCGCGTATCTAGATTGTTTGTAGTGTGGTTATACAAGCCCTAACCATGGTAAAATTCTCCGGGGTCCCCATTACGTCTTTACGTGAACTGTAACTATTATAATAATACAGTAACCAGGAAATTATCTACATCACCCTGATTTATTACGCGCAATCATTATTCGGCCCGTACGTCCACAAATCTTCCGGCCTACCAAGCGCTACTTCGATCAAACATATATTGATGCCGGGATCTCACAAGATCTCACAAATCTCACAAGATCTCACAAATCACAAGATCTGACAAGATCTCACAAATTGTATTTTACAAGAAAACTCAATAAAGCTTCCGAATTTGTTCCCAGGAACTACTAAGAAACTTTGACCAAAACAGAAATAAAATAACCCTAGACTTGCCAACTGTGCAACAACGCTGGCTTCACCGTATGTTCCATCGGTTTGTCATAGGCTGTACGACAGCCAGTCTTCTTCCGTTGTCTCCCACATAAGCGCGATGATGGCGTTTTGATGCATTCAAGGTCCAGCCATTGTACGCGCGTACTCACCTAACAATATTCCGGCCACTCTTAATGTCTATTCGTCACTGGAATCAACTGCCAGAAAACATCGTCACCCTCATTCCTTACGACTTATTCATTAGAGCTACTATTATTCCTGAATGTTGCTGTTGTCAAGTTGAACGTTTTTTACCACCATGCTTAAGTAATGCCCTTAATGGCACTAGGTCAAATAAATAAGAATATGGGGGCACTTCAGAAAGAATCCCACACGCTCTTATACCACGCTCCTCCGCCACTATACCAGTTCTTTCTCCCCTCACTGTCATGTTCTTGATGCGAGCATGGCTTAACGACGATACGCGCAAAAAAAATTGGTAAACACAAAGAGGTGCGAACCAGTAAACATAAGCAAACCGTACATATAAAGAGTTAGGCAAAACCTAATAGCAGTGCGACAACGCTAGAAGAAACTAAATACTTCACGCTTAAAAGAACAACTAGCGACTAAGTTGGTAGCCATGACCACAGTAAACAAGACAAATGTCAGGTTGCAAATGAAGAAGCGGGCACAGGCTACAGTTTGCGGTGCAGCTGTCAGCTCAAGGGGTGGTAGACGCGTGCAGATTTCTTGCGATATTTGTTGTTGCCCTTGTGGTACTGGCACAGGCGCCATCGTAGAGTTCTGGGTTTTTCTTGAGAGCACAACGACGCTGTACCTCCTTTGCTTCAGTGGCCGGTGTAGCGTATATTCAGGTACAGTAGCACGGACGCGGGCACGGGCTATTGAAAACGGATTTCCGGCACCGTAGCACGAACGGGCGGTCCAACTCAAGAAATGGAGGCTATGTTGGAGCAAATTTGTTGGAACAACCCAAGGCTGCCTGGCACGGAGCACGAGTGCCTCGACTTGCGGGACGAGCGGGTGATCCACCGCAAAAATTGGCGGACCCCCTCAAGAAGAAACGAAGATAGGGTTTTTTGGAAGGTTTCTTAGGTCTCTTGGAAGACGAAGAGACCGAAAGAACTTCGTAGCCTGGGATTGCATGTCCAGTGCCGGCTCTTTTATCATTTGGGGCTTCAGAAAACTGGATATTGCCCGCCGGGATGTTTGTTCTGCTCTTCTGCGCTTCATATAAAATTCTAACAGATTCACAACGTAATTCAATTCTTATTCTGGCACCTCACCAACGCCCTCCAAAGCATTTATATCTGGATAATTTCCTCATAATTCTCCTTCTTCCTTCTTCTCTTTTTTCTTCTTCGTATTCTTCTTCTTTTTCTTCTTCTTCTTCTTCTCCTTCTTCTTCTTCTTCTTCTTCTTTTTCTTCTTCTTCTTCTTCATTTATTTATTATTTATTTCCCTTTTTTGTTAAATTTTAACGTTGAATAATTTCAGAACTACATTCCTTGAACACAAGAAGAAAATAGATTCAAAATTTTTTCTAATTTCCTCGAGCAATCCACCTGGCAGTTACTCTCTCGGTTTAACGACTGATGTTTGGCCGATCCCCTGCTTGGGTATGCGCTAATATATTAAGGAACAATGACAACAACAACAGCAGGTTTGGTCAAGCTAATGTCAGTAAATGTGCCGTTACAGTATTTTCCTGCAATAACTCGGTATCATTATGTCTAACATACCGGTTCCCATTCATCCCTCAGGTCGCGGAAATCAGTGTTTGGGTATAATTTATGACGACCAACTCACAAGGCGTCCTCATATTTCGCACATTGCTGCCAACAGTGCAAAAGCTGCTGGAGTGCTGAGTAGGCTATGCAATCATAAATTCGGTATGCGTAGAGACATCCTGCTAATGATTTAACGTTGTTATGTTCACCCTGTCATGGAATTTGATTGCGTGTTATTTTCTGGCTGTGGACGTACAAACTCAATCCCTATTTCCGATGAGAGATTGACTTTGCGTTTATGTTTAGGGTTGCCAAAGTATGTAGCTAACTCTGTATTGTACCTTGAGGCATGGTTGCCTTCACGTCTGCTCGATTTTAAATTGCTAAGTGTTCTACCATTTCTAAAACTGAAGCTCCATTGCACAAGGCTCAACCCAGTTTCCACTTCAGGCCTGACCTTTTTCGAGGATTTACATAGCCCCGATTTCAGCGTGCTCAATTTCATTGCGTACAGGCATGACCGCAGCCTCTTCATGAATATCTTTCTCTACTCCAACCCTATTCTGATAATTTGTCACCTGCCGACATGTGCTTGGACAACATTTTTCCTCCGCATGCGAAATTATTGCTGGCCCGATTACTAAATACTTTACTTGAAGAGCATTTGGCTAGAGTTCATACTGATGTCGTCATTGCCACAGATGCCTCGCAAAGTGATGAGAAAGCTCGCTAAGAATATATTCTCAGTTTCTAAATTGGTCCCTCTCATTCAGGCTGCCAGACTATACCCCCATTTTTCAGGCAGAATTATTGGCGATTGTCTGAGCTCTTACTATACTACAGCATCAATTTGCCTGGGTGGTTATCCTTTCGGATTCTCTCTCCGTGTGCACCGCTCAAACCAATGTTAAAAAATTCTTCCCTTCTCCGGTCATTCCGTTCATTCGTTCCTCACCAGCTTCGTGAAATCCTGCGAGTGTGGGTTCCTGCTGACGCAGGCATAATCTTCAATAAACTGGCAGACCAATTAGGCAATTTGGCTCTTGGGGTCCTGCTGTCGTCAATTGACCAATTGACAGTTTTCATTTAAGGGCGAGGTTCAGGCGCCTTCAAGATGTACACGTTAATTGGAAGCATTTTCTTCGATCATGCTGCGACTATATTTACCTCTCTTACTTATGGAAGCCTAAATATTGCGAATCTGGTAAAGTTGTGGTGGCACTCACAAAATGTCGCTGCAGAATCACGCCTTAAAATTTTTATCTACACAAAGCTGGTCAGGCTTCTTCTCCTCAATGCCCTTTCTGCAAGGCCGCGGAAACTGTATAACACTTTCTTTTAAATTGCCCAGCTTTTTCTGGAGGCGACGCACGCCCCTTGAATAAATGTTTATTGGCTGAATCTCCCGTTATCTTTAAACGTTATTGTTTCCCTGGGTGCTTCCATCTTAGGATATTGCCATCAAAGATGTTGTGATCGCCTTTCACTCATTGGTTTCGGCGACAGGCCGGATGACTTGCTAGACAGCAATGTCTTCCTTCGCTATTTTTTCCTAACAATCCTGTTCTATCCAAAGATTTGTTTTCTTCTCTCAATATTTTTTTTCTCCTACTTCCCTTTTTTTGTGTCTCTCTCTAAAATAAACCGGGTCACAGCCTAATCATTGCAGGAAGCTTCTTGACCAAACTTCCGCGTGGGTACGCCCCATGACTTCAGGATCCAACCAACCAACCAACCAACCAAGGCGACAGCAGGACGGCGCCCTTAAGGTGTAGACCCGAGGTCCGTCGCTGGCGCTGCATTCCAAGGTATACCACCCGTGGCGGTGTAGGCGCAACGATAGCCGTGGACGCCACCGGGAGAAGCCGGTGCTTGGCCACGAGTGAGTGGCTTGCCGGTGACGCGGAGCGCGGGCAGCGAGGCCTCGCTCCGGGCCTAAGCTATCTCCTCCCGCCGCTAGTCAGCGACACCGCCACGTTCTTCGCCGTGGGACCATAACGCCGGTGTGAAGCTCCACGGCGAAGAGCACAGCAGCGTTACGACAGAGCCGCCTGGCATCGACTCGGCCGAAGGCACCGCCCCGTCTCCTCTTGACTATAATGCGCTGTGCAAGCTCCGGCGGACTGAAAGTATGCCAGTTGTTGTTAGTCCCCTTGTAGTCTTGTAAATAGCTTCTGTCGCTTTCCCCGTTCGTGACCGTTGGATTAACTTTTGAATAGAATTCGTGTGTGTGTTTAAACAGCAGACCGGCTTCTTGATCTCCGCGCGATCCTGCCCATTCATTCATAACATGAAGTGGCGAGCCTGCCAGGATTCGCGTGTTATCATCAGAGAGGAGTCCGGGGTGCTGGTACCTCATAGAACCACGCAATTAGTTTGAATATGTATATCGCGGGTCTGGAACGAATAAATGAAGCTGGCAGACTTGGGAACGCGGGAAGAGCGCTTCGGCAGTACTTCGATACAGAGAAGGTGAATTTCAAAGAGTAACTAGCATTGAGTAGGGCGGCGAGGCGAATTGGTGTAGATGCTGTTTTTAAATGTAGAGCATTTATTTAACTCACGATGTCACCCGGCGTTGTCGGCGTGCCTCGGCGTCCGCAACAGCCGTTCCAGGTGCGCCCTCTCCCCACTCCTCCTCTCCCGCATCACGCTACCCTCCTCGCTTCTCAACAACAGGTCCGCACCCCTCCCCCTACACTATATAAAAAAATAATACTTACCGGCGCCTGGTTTCGATCCCACGACCCTGCGGGCGAAACGCAAGGTACATGGTGCTCTACCCACTGCGCCACAAAGCCGACACAGGAATGGAAGGCTACCGAACGCGCCTTATATTCTTGACTCATTCAAACTACGTCAAGAGCTGCTGATACAACGCATTCACTACCTGTGGGCGGAACGCGAGGTACATGGTGCTCTTCCCACTGCGCCACAAAACCGACACAGAATGAAAGGCTACGAACCGCGCCTTATATCCTTGACTCATTCAAAACTACGTCAAGAAGCTGCTCATACAACGCATTCGCTACCACCAACTCCCCAAACACTAAACGTTCACGCAATACACCCACCACCTATGCGACGCATTTACTCGAGTCCCCCCTCGCGGGGAGATGGGCCCTTTTTTACCAAAAGGTGGCTAGCGCAAAGAAGCGATCCTGAGGCAATATCAAGAAAATAAAGATGAACAGGAACTAGAAGCCACTTGGGGGGTATGAGAAGAGGAAGGACGAGGATGAACGAAGGATAGGCGCCCTCCAAGAAGCACATCGCCGCTTTAAAATCGCGCGCATGCCCTCGTCCGTCCTAACGAGCTATATGTTCCCCCCGTATTTGTGCCAGGCTACGAACCTAGCCACGGACCTAATTGGTTGGTGCCTGCTCAAAGAGAGCTTGATCTACAAGCACCTGAGACCAATGACGGAAACGCAGAGGGTTCTGAAGTAGACAAGGCATAGGGTTCACTTGTTCACGAAGCGAAATTTAACAATGCCCTGGAAGTAAATAATTGCCAGACGACTGCCAACCGTCAGTGAGAGGTTCCCGTACTCCCGAAGGCTTTGGAGGAAACGAAAGAGCCGCAAAAAGGCTGGGATGTATTCGGCCAGAAAGACATCGAAAACATCCGTCTATACTCCGCATAGCCGCATATCCCTACAGCGAGAGTGTCATAGGTTTTTTTACCCATTGAGACAGCCGATATTTCCTCAAATTTGGCCGAAGAAACAAATCTTACGTAATGCGTCAGCTGAAAAATTTTAACAACCGCAACGAGAGGGCGAACGCGGCGGCGCGAAGACTAACCACCGTGCCGCTGCTACTGCGGACGACCCGACGTGGTGGTGGGAACCAAGGACAGGATGACCTTTTACATTAAATCGTGAAGTGGTACAGACTAGATAGAAGACTATGCCACCACTTCATCCGGACTTGACCCTGAGGAAGCAGTAATATATCGACAACTACAGACAGGGTTTTTACTCACCCCGCTGCTGATGAAGCACATATGTCCGAGTGTTTATCTAATTGACCTTTGTTATGTGTGCCGAAAGGACAGAGCCATGCGGCTCACATCCTTTGGGGCTGTTCCAAGAACCCAGCCAAAGCTACAACGATGACAACGATCCCGCCGCAGCTCGAGCCCGCAATGCGTTGCTACGATCAAGAAGTCCAAGCCCAGGCCGTCCAGCAGATCTCGGCGGTCCTCGAAAGGCAACGACCGAGCGAAACCGGAGGAGGCTGCCACCCCAAAACAGGGGCAGGCGCAGTCGACCAAAGGGAGTAGTGAGGCCGCGGCCGGAGTAGAGGCGCCAACAGCCGGGAAGACGTCACGGCCGCGTCACGGTGACGCGTTCCTTACATGGGACGGCTAATAGTTCTGCAGGCATTTTTAAAAAGGTTGCTTCGCTCGCTCACGGGCTCATCACTACATGGGAGTGTAAAGTTGTGCAAATTTTTCACAGGACCAACTGCCGCAATAGGGATACCCTCGTGAAGTCGTACGCAGGTTAAAAGAACTCCGCACAAGCAATTACGCAAACGGTTTGAACCTAGACGCAAAGAGAGGAGAAAGCCACAAAGGCGTATACAACGTCATAGGTTTCCCAGAGTTCACGACAGCCCGTCCTCTACCTGATTGTCTGAACACGAACACCCAAGTAAGAGCAGCAGGAAAGAAAATCAGAATGTCTTTCACAGCAGACGGCCATGCTGCCCGATGCGGAAGACGCACCGAGTTTTATAGGCAACTGTAGGCTCTTCTGGTGTAGCGGCATGCACGGGCCTGGAAATGACTCTGAATAACGATTTCCGGTTCCATATAGCTCCGTGTGCTTTCTTTTGTTCTGGCGCCTAATCATTGGAGCATTTTCGAGTTAAGGCGTAAAAGAACTTGTGAGCTAGCTTGAAAAACAATGTGAGCTGCTTTCATGCTATGAGAACTTTTTATAGTAACTTGCATGCTTTTTGTGTTGTGTGTACTGGTTTTATTTTCTTGAATAATACATAGTGACTTTTCGTTGTTGGTTAGCGAGATCGATTAGTGTTTTGACCCTCCCTTCTACACTGACTGGCGTTCTCCATCCCCAACATCTAGAGATTAGTGCTCCGGAGAACTTTCTGAAGAGGGGGTAAGGTAGTGAAGCCAGGGAAGTGGGGTGGTCAATCCGCCGAACCGGTGGTGTAGCGCTTGCCGAGAAGAAGGGGCCACCAGAAAAGAGGCCGTTTGGAAGACAGATACAAAAGTTGCAGTTAAGAAGTGGTCGGCCAAGACGACAGCAGTACAGCGCCCTGGAGCTGTTGGCCCGAGGCCCGTCGGCGGCGCTGCTTTCCAAGGTATACCACCGGTCACGGTGTAGGCCCCACGGCAGCCCTAGATGCCGCCGGGAGAAGCCGGTGTCCGGCCCGCGAGTGAGCGCTGTGCCGGTGACACGGAGCACGGGCAACGAGGCCTCATTCCGGGCCTAAGCTATCTCCTCCCGCCGCTAGTCATCGGCACCGCCACGTTCTTCGCCGTGGGAATATAACGCCGGTATGGAGCTCCTGGGCGCACAGAGCTCAGCAGCGTCGCGACATATCCGCGTCGCATCGACTCGCCGAAGCCACCGCCCCGTCTCACCTTGACAATAATGGGCTGTGCCAGCTCCAGTGTACTGAAGTATGTCAGTTTTTTTTAGTCCCCTTGGAGTATTGTAAATAGTTTCTCCCGCTTCCCGTTCGCGACCGTTGGATTGTCTTTTGAATAGAATGCGTGTGTTTGTTTAGACAGCAGCCCGACTCCTTGATCTGCGCGCGATCCTGCCCATTCCTTTATAACAATGGTGCTCAATTGCTGTTTATAAAAAGCTGTCGTAGTGAGACTATTAACCTCACTGCTGTGCTCTGGCAGCATAAACACACCTGAAATTTCAATAGGGCAACCTTGATTTCACCCAAAAATATCAAAACAGGCGAATGAGTTCAGGAGCCCCAATTTACTCCTAAGGATGCGTCCAGTGCTTACTGCGCAAGGAGGGTTGAGGCAGCGTCTCCCACGTGCCCTGCCAGACTTTCTCTTGTACCCATTGTTTGTCAGCCTGGCCATACACACATGAAATAGTTTATTTAGCCATGTGTCCAATGTATGCATATGCACATTTGCAAAGGTTGTTTATAATTGTTGTGAACATTTTTCTCGAGTAAGTGCTATATCGAGCGGCCAATGCAAAGCCGCTCACCTCTGAACTGAGCCCGCCTGCTTGCACGTGCTTGGTCGGTGCTACCCTAGTTTGGCAAGCATTCGAAATGTAAGACACCTGTCCAGTTCGCAACGTGTAATGAAACTGTAAAAAGAAAAACAACGGCAGCAGGCGAAAACACCATGTACAGCTTAGCACTCTAACGGCAGTCTGCGACCGTTCTTATTATGAACAGAAGCCGCGAGTTTTTACAGTGGTTTATCGGCATACATGCATATAAACCACGTATTCCCAGGTTGTGAGTAAGGCCTCGCAATGAAGTTTTTTTTCGGCAAAAGAAGCTTTGTCTGGTGCAATTTATTTTGTAACAAGAGTGAGTACGTTTGGACGACTTAGCTGGGACATGCGCTTCTTCCTTTTGGCACGCCACAGCAGTCCTTCCTGTAACGGCGATTTGAATTTTTACTCTCGTTCAGCTTGATGCGGCCTTCTATATTTGGTAGTGCACTCAGCTGGTAGCCACTAGTTCACGGCGTCCAATAGGCATCCGGTGCTACCGAGACCGCGTTTCACTGCAGTGCGCGGTATTCCCCCTCTGGGTAGTAGACGCCGCCGCGTTCCTCCCACGTTTCCTATGTCGAATAACCCTCCGAAGCGTCTCGTTTTGCAATATATTTGCACCAGGGGCTTTTACCTACTGCATTGATAAATACCGGAGATGAGAGACTCAATTTGGCAGAAAAAATTGCGTTGACCCACGGGCGGGTTTCGAACAGCAGGAGCAATGAGGCCTAATCTCAAGTGTACCCATGTCTTATGAAGTCGAATTCCAAATTAACATTTTTCTCTAATATAATAAGGTTTCTCACAAAAAAACTCCCCGATATCGACCAGTTTTAAAAAAATACACACCCATTAGGTGATAATCGTAGTGTTCGAACCTTCAGGCTGGCTCAGTGAAGCACGTTATGCATGAGACAGTGACGCATTTGCAACTCCGCTGCGATACCGGCCATCGAGTGAAGTTTACTGCATACCCGTGGCCATACCAAGGAAAGGTGATACGAAATTCTGCAGAATCAGTGCTGCTGTGGTGCTTTTGTCCTCTTTGTTCTACCGATTTGCGATTTTGCGCCAGTGTATTGCCCGAATACTCGTTGAACAAAGAAGACGTGTAGAAAGCACGGCAGCTGCATCGTAAAACGTTGTTACCCGTTACAGTGCACAGATACAAGATCAAATAGGAAGTCACAAAAGCGCACCGCTACCTATATATTCGTTTTTGCGGAGCCAGATTGAGGATAATACCTTGTCACCGGAATAGTAGTTCTGGCCACTCAAATAGAGCTGTGTATTGAAGCCATAGAGAATGAAAGAACCTACCTACCTAATTATACACTTTGGCAACTATCCTTGTGCTCTGCTCGCCGGAGCGTGAAGTAATTACAAAAGAACAAAGAAGTAGGTTAAAGTTGCACGTGATGTGGTGAAGGTACTGCACACCTACCAACCTAAAGATGAAGCCGTTATCGAACGCCTGGTTCACTCTCCATAAAATCAATATAGGTATGTAGTGAGAAAACGACAGGCGGGCAGTCTCTGCGTTAGGCTTTCTAAGCCTCTAATCAGGTGTAACAGTGCATACTTTAGGGACGATGACCGCTAAAGGCTGGGGCTTTTGGCCGCCTTTGTCGCCGTCGCCATCAACATCGTAATCGTCATTAGTCTCATGTAGTCACAGTAATAAAATACCGGCAAACTTGCTTACGCCTCACGCTGGGATGTAACAGGTACTAAAGAGCACCGGGACGCTCGTTTACGCTTCGCGCTAGAGCACTTCGTAACGTGTAAAAAAAAAATACCGGGCACTTCTTTACGCCTCGCGGTGCAGATTTTTGTTCTGCAAAGACAAGAGACTTGTACAGCAAAGCTGTATACCTCTACCCTCAATCTGTTTCATCTCCGTTAGCAAAAACGCCAAGGGGCCAAGAATACACGCATGGAATGCACGCTTTGCCGGTCCCCCGATTTCACGTTACATTAGATGGCCCGGGATTGATTTTGACATGGTATGCGAAAACCTAGCTTCAGAAAGCAGTGTCTCCTGTCATTATTTATTTCACAGGCTTTGTCCGGGCATTCTAGCCCCTTTTAAAAATGCACTACTACCTTGACAACCAATTCAGCCCTGTAAGCTATGCGGTAGATTGGTTGATTGGGGTGGTAAGAATTGGTCATGTAGTACTTTTAAAATACCAATCATTGTGTGAACAGCAATGAATCATATGTTTTGGTGCGAGAAAGCGATGATGTTGTGTTGTTACGTGAAGAAAAGTGATAAAAGACGCGTTGAACATGCAAAAAGCCACTGTGAATACACTAAAACCCTTTTCGCTCCACCTGCTTTTCTTCTGTCGTAACCTTAGTAGTTCTCCTCATGGGTGAATTGTACTGGATGCGCAAGAACTACTTGTTTTGAGCGACGTTATTACAGACGAACCGCTCCTATAATATATCAATTGAAGTGGGAGAAGGACAAAATTCAAATTACAAGCAAAGCCTTTTACTAACCAAAAACTAAAGTGGCAAACAAAGTGTTTGCTACGGGGTGGAGCTTTATAAACACTACAGACTGCCTGTTGCTATAGTCTCTAAATGCTTGCAGGAATGTACATTTGGAGTTAATGCATGTTTCTACAGAGTAGCATGAAAATTTCGACACGAGAAACTTGACACACGCGGACCTATAAACATATTTAGCAGGTTCACATTGATAGCATGTGAACCTGCTTTAGGCTTACATCGATAAATGTAGAAATGCCGAATATTGCATGCAGGTGGCTTGAAGTCTTCATGGCGTTTTGAAACTGCCCCGTAAAATTTCTCCTTTCGGGGAGTCTATCGTAGAGCTTCCTTTTAGCCCCGATATAAATACGGTAGATGTAGTTTAGCCACAACATTTGCCTAAGATATATAATCAGGCAGTATCGAAGCGTCGACACACACAAAACGCCGTTAAATGTAGAATACATATGGTGATGTTCAGGTTTCTTTACAGTTCCTTTTATTTTGAAGATATCAATATTGCCTATTTGTGCAAAACATTTGGTAATATATTTCGGACATACGGCACGTGGATTGACCCAGAAGGTAGCGATACGCCTTTAGGTTTGCCTAGGCGCATCTAATAAATGTTTTTGTAACTGTGGTGTCGGCAAGTATGCTATTGAGTCTGGTTCCCCTACCCTATTCTGCAACCTACAGAAAACAGTACCTAATACAATATATTTGCAGGCGATTTTGTCCACTTGCAAGCATTTTAGGGACCACTTTCAAGCATTTAGGGACCCAGAACCGCGCACGACATGCGTCGAATGCTTGGACAAATCAACTGTAGCAGTATATCGCGAATATAGGTGCCCATGTACGAACACTCGACGGAGTTTTTTTCATTGCCTGTAGAGTATATGGCGAAAATTGGTTCACAAGTACAACCACTCTCAGTATTTTTATTTTTTAGTTTATAAAATGTACTTTCTCACAACCATGCAATACTTAGAATAACATTGACTCTACTGCGCCTTTTTAAGTGGCTACAGTCACGCAGCAGTTGCAGGTTTTGGGGTACATCTTCCTTCGTAAGGTCCTTCGTGGGATGTGCAAGGACATTCCGTTGGACACCACTGTATGCCTACCACGTCGAGAGGGCACTGAAAGGCACAACCATTGGTGAATAAAATCAGAAATTTGTATACTGAGTCTTGGATATCTTGCTCTCCAAATAGCCTGAATACAACTAAAAAGAACACTTCGAAGGCAATTTTGAAACACTCTCCTATGAAAAAGGGTTATTTTGTTGAAACAGTGAGGCCATTGATAAACTTTCAATTTATTAGCAAACAATAAATGTTCTGTTAAATATTATTTTGACAGCTATAGGTCGAGACGGCTTCAAATATACTTCTGTCGATATACGCTTTTGGGTAAAGGCGTTGATGGCAGCGAGCTACAGATGCCCTTTCTGGCCGGGGTACACGCGTTGAAGCATATTAACCGGTTGCACAAAATCAAAGAACACAAATACAAAATGCCACTTCGGGTGCAGGGCGGAGAAATGGATGAGTTCTACAGAAAATATTTTTTGCTTCAGTGCGCAGTGACATGATGCCGCCTGCATACGCACTTGTCATGAAAGGCACAAATAAAACCAAAACAGAAAATGCTTGGAGTTTTCAGCTGTTACCGGACTATCAAAAGTACCAGTACAGGAACAAAAAGTACGCAAAGTACTTAGAATACGAGCCGTACACTCAGTTTGAAGGGATTGCTAATTGAAAGCATTTAAAAGCCACATGTGCAAGCTGTGGCTTTTCATATAGCGTGGTGAGAAAACAATGATTTAAACATTTCAGCGACAGTCTGTCTCAAGCCAAATTGAGGTGGGACTCACACATAATTTGTTTTGTAGACTTGGAGGCGCTTAAAATGTACTGAGTGAAGTGGTAATCTTAGCGACATAGTATACCACTCTTGCTGAATGAACTCCCGCGTAAAGCTCTTGCAACAATCAGGCAGTATACAACTGCCAGAGTTGTTTAGAGAACCAGGGCAAAGGCACCTTTGAGCATATCTCAACACCACATCTTAGTAGTGAAAGGTACATAATTTCATGTACTAGCTTTTTTATCATTTTAAATCACCAGAGGCCACACTCGGGCCGTCTCCTTTCGGCACAGACGAGCCCCTGCTGCAGTAGCCGCCACCGCATTTTTGACGTGGTGGAGGAGGTTTCGCGAATGGAAGCAACTTGAGAAATGCATGGCGCACTTCTAAGCCCGATTCTAGGTGAAGGCCTTAGGTGCCCCATTCTGCTAGACAGAGCCGCTGTGGTTTATTTAGTCGAGAAAACGGCCCCTGCAGTAAAGAGCAAATAAAAATGGTCTACGTCTGATCTCTTGGTGTTCGTGTGTTTGTCTGCACAGCAATAACTCACAGCTCTCCCAAATTTCAAAATTCAAAATTTAAAAATTTCGCCCATAAGTGTATGGAAGACCATTCAAGGTTGTGACAGACCACCACGCGCTTTGTTGGCTCGCCAATTTGAAGGACCCCTCTGGCCGTATTGGGCGGTGGAGCTTGCGCCTGCAGGAGTTCGACGTTACAGTCGTTTATAAATCCGGCAGGAAACAATCCGACGCCGACTGCCTGTCCCGCGCCCCCGTCGACCCACCAGCACAAGACTCTGATGAAGACAGCGCGTTCTTCGGAATCGTGACGGAGAGCGACCTAGCCACCCAGCAGCGCGCCTACCTTGACTTACGAGTTATAATCGACCACCTCGAGGGATGCAACGTTGCCGTTCCTTGGACCTTTAAACGCAGCTTACCAGCATTCAGCCTGAGAAACTCCGTCCTCGTGAAGAAGAATTTCAGCCCCGGAACGAGAACGAATTACCTTCTTGTTATCCCCGCAGACCTTCGTGACGAAATTTTGGAAGCGTGCCACGACGACCCGTCTTCCGGACATCTCGGCAGAGCCCGCACAATTGGAAAAATCAAGGCGAAGTACTACTGGCGCCGCCTTACATCCGACGTCACCCACTACGTCCGGAGCTGCCTTCACTGTCAGCGATGAAAAACGCCACCGACGAGACCCGCCGGACTTCTGCAGCCGATCACCGTCCCATCAAGGCCCTTCCAACAAATTGGAATGAACCTTCTGCGCCCGTTCCCTACGTCACGATCCGAGAACAAGTGGATTGTCGTAGCAACAGACTACATGACGCGCTATGCTGAGACCGCCGCTCTTCCGAGGGGGACTGCACAAGAAGTCGCCAAGTTTTTTATAAGACAAGTTGTGCTGCGGCATGGAGCCCCTGAAGTACTCATCACGGACCGCGGAACGGCTTTTACTGCGGAGCTCATGCAAGGAATCTTACGCTACAGCAACACGGATCACCGAAGAACGACGGCGTACCACCCCCAAACGAACGGACTAACGGAACGTCTGAACAACACGATTGCGGATATGCTGTCCATGTACGTCGACGATGAACATAAGACTTGGGACGAAGTGCTCCCGTATGCCACGTTTGCGTACAACACGGCTATCCAAGAAACCACGCAGATGACACCGTTCGAGCTCGTCTACGGAAGACTGCCGACTACAATGCTTGACGCCATGCTGCCTCACGTAGAAGATGACGACCTGAACGCCGACGTCCAAGGATGCCTTCAACGTGCGGTGGAGGCCCGCAAGCTCGCTCGAGTTCGTATAACGGACCAGCAGCTGGTGGATGCCGGCCGCTACAACCTCCGACGCCGAGACGCCGAGTACCAACCAGGGGATCGTGTGGGGTTTGGACTCCCATCCGACGACGCGGACTCGTGAGAAGCTCCTGCGACGGTATTTCGGACCCTACAAGATTCTACGACGTGTTGGCCAACTTACCTACGAAGTGATCCTCGATGGTGACTCCGGCACATCACGACGACACACGCGGCCCGAAGTCGTCCACGTGGTCCACTTAAAACCTTTCTACAGACGATGACGAACTTTTAGTTTTATTTGTTCGGGCTGTCGCTTATGTTAGCATCGGGTCGATGCACTCTTAGAGGGGGGGTAATGCCGCGAACCATGCATTGGGTTTGTTTTTGTGTTTTGCTTTTACCGCCCGGCTGCGCCGGTTGTGTTATCTCTGTGCCAAGGGAAGCGCGTGTTCCATTCTTTCTTTCTGTGCCGCATGTGTTATCTCTTCTAATAGGGAGAGCATTCCGTTCTAACGTGAACAGCCCGGAATAATCTTCTTGGATCTACAATGTTCTCGATCGGAATCGACGGTTCGAGAATCACGCGCGCCGAAAGATAAAGAGCCGGCAGAGCAGACGCCGGGGTATTCGATTCTGCGACGCTCACCGACGCAAGTCACTTTGTTGACCGCTGCTTCGCCGCCTCTGTATTCTTTTGAGTTGTTAGGGGAGCACAAGTTCACTCCAATAAACTTGTTTCCCTTCAAGACAACTGCGTCGTCCTTAGCTTCGTGACAATATAGCGTCTTTGTGGTCAATAAAACATGTTTAAATGTTCCTTCAGCATCACAAGCAAACGATTGCCCGAATCCACAAAAACGTTCGCGCTACGTAGCAGTGTTTCATTGGCCACGGTGTCTTTATGAAGCTGGAAAAAGTAAACATTAGTTGTGTATATAAAGAGGATATTTTACAAACTTGCTTAAGGACATCATTGCCAGCTAAGTCGTCCTAAAGATATATTTAAAACTGTGCAGGAAATAGCCTTGATAATAAATTGTTTCAAAAGGTTCTCCGCGACACCGTGTAGACATAATCGGTTGAAAAGCGAGTAAATAGAATCTGACGTCACAATGCAGCTAATGCTTGAATTGCCACATACTATATGGCCACGAGGAAAATTTAAAAGAAACAACAATTCCAACAAGATCATCGACACGATTAACCTGAAAAAAAAAACGCTCAATAAATGGGATGAGATTACTGACACAAATACCCAGAAAGGGCTTCAAATTTTCTAAAATACAGCTGCGTCACCCCGGGTTATGTAGCAAGTTCGGGTTATAATGAATTATCTCAGCTCATAGGCTCAATACAAGGCGGCCCCACAAATGTCTCAAAGGCACTGTGAGAAGACTGAATGTGGGGCCATACGCAGGGCAATATTTGTAAATCATGCACTAAGTGTGTAGCGTGAAACACGTTACGCGGCTTACATGCATCGAAAATGTAAAGATCGCAAGCCACATAACTCTCCGCGTGACGACCGAATGTTTCCCCAGCTCTCCAAGTTTTGTCTGCTATTTTTAGAGCGGTTCATTTCACGCTAAGGTAATTTCTGGATGACGTGGCTTTTCTGTGTCTGCATTTCGCGATTATATTGGCACTCAAGAACATTACAAACTTTCGAACCGTTAGTAGAGTTCGTTTTGGGGCTTTAAACAACACAGAATTCTTCCGTCAACGACAAAGACAACACCTAGGTTCGTTGCCCAAATCATTAAAACTATGAACGTTTGATCATTGAAGAACTGACAAGCAAAGCAGCTCGAAAAAAAGGCGGAAAAGTTTGTACAGAGGACGTTATTTTCTAACAGACGATTATGTCTCCACAGACCTAGGGTTGTGGCCTGTAACAATTAGTGAAATTGAGCGGTCGTCGTTACAAAGGCATCTGTTGTTTAAAGCAGCTGAATCGATGGTAACATGTTGCGGCAGTATAAACCAGAACAACAGGCGTCTGCGATCGAAAAGCTCCGAAAATGCCAATCTGAAGTAGAGCCAGCTGCTAGTAAGTGCTGGAACAAAACTCCTGAGCTCTGTCAACAACGGTTAGATTGCTCTATTTTAAACGTCAGCGGAAACCACATTATTGGTGAATGCCTATGACCATAAACATTGCAAATCGATGGCGGTTGGAAACAACCTTCCAAAAACGTTTGTCTGTAGCCATCAACTGGAAGCAGATTTCTTTCTGTAAAAATTTTTTCTTGCTTGCTTTTACTGGCACAAGAACAGTGGGCGGATTGCCCAGGAACTGGTATCTTTGATGGTCAGTGTGCAAGATTCATAAAATTCCAAAAGGCAATAATTATCACAATTACCAGAAAAAGTCCCCAAAACTACCAGAAAGCGATAGAACGTGACCACAACAACTGCACAACAGCTACGCGCAACCGTTATTGTAAGGAATTCATTGACTGATTATGATATTTAACGCACGCACGCTACACAGGCGACAAGGCACGCGGACTTGAAGGGCTCCGGATTAGTTTTGGCCACCTGGGGATCTGTTACGCGAGCGGAAATCTCGAGCACACCTGATTGTAAGGAAAGGAGGAAGGAAGCAAAATTTATTTTAACAAGCACAGTTAGTTCAGGTTGCCATCGCTGTGGCATGTGTCAGCCTTCTTGCTGAAGTAATTTGCACCTAGAAGACCTGAACCGAAAGCCACCAAAGCGGCGCATGCAGGTTGAAGCAGAAAAAAGGGGGCTTGATGTATTTTGTGAAAATAGTCAAAGCAACTAAAGCGACAAAAATTATGAAAATGTGATATCGGAGAAGACGGGTTGTTAATAAGTATTCCAAGGCTTTCACCTCTCCAATACGTAAGTACAATAGAATGCCTTGATTAATTTCTTACGGCCACTTTAGTTGAACGTTGCATTCGTAGCATTAGTTAAACGTAGCATCAGTGTAATACAGTTTTGTGATAGGCTTTTTTACAGCAGAGCAATTTTTTGGTCTCGATGACCAGCTGCATGCAACAGAGCCTAAACGGTCTAGCCGAAGGCTTGTTGCTGTACTCTTATCAGATGGTCTATGTGAGTTACGGAATTTGGAAAGATCATGCGTTGAAAATCCGGTGGCTGTTTACTTGTTGCTTGTACGAATGTCGTGAGTTGAGGAGGTGTTAGTTCTGGTTCGTCAGAAAAAACTAGTTGGTTTATAGAATTGTTCCTTATCCGAGGAGAGTAGTTGGACAAGCTATTCACACAGTGAAAGAGAGAGCTCAGCTCCTGACTGTAGTATGGAGCCAGCATCGGACCGCCTATATCGAAATGCTAACCTAGTCAGTCGGCTGTGTACTACGAGGAGTGTGACCGAAGCCACATAAAATGTATTACACACAAATGCGATGCCGGAGATTTTGTACTCGTCAAAAATGTTTTGAGTTCATACAGTATACAATATCGGGGGCATAAATGCGAGCGAAAGCATGCATGCCGTGAGATGCGTGCAAGCTGAGCAACGAAAACAGATTGGTCTTGCTTGGGACACGAGAGCGTAATAGCAAGCTAACAGGCAGGATAACAGAAACGTTTCGACAATCAACTTGCCAAGTAAAATTTTCGCACCGACAGCGAGTCGGCATGCAAGTAGTAGTTATAAACAATTTTTTACGTTTTTGTGAGGCCAGAAGAATGACCCAACGAGGTGCGCGCATTTTACACAGTACCCGCACCATCAAGCTGCTGGTGGCCAAGTGGCAGTGCAATCTAACAGAACGTAGTGCAGCCTGCCATCCTGATAGCGTGTTAACAAACCAACTTTGTACTTCTTTTGAGGTAATGACCTTGCACAAAAGCCCAGAAGGAGCAATCCACTCAGCAGAAGTGACGATAAAATACGATAATGCCTCCCTTCGCAGGCTGGGGTTTTTTCGCCGCTGAAAATATTGAGATTTCGACGGCTTAAAACGCCTCTCCCCACTTTCGCCACCAAGCGGGTAAAAAGAAAAGACCGCAGAGTAAGACGGAATGCCCGTAATCATACAGCATTGCCCCTACCTAGCAAAAAATTTCGATAAGCGTGAACTGCACCATATGGCCAATAAAGCTGTGCTGTGTCTTCTCTTTCTTTGATGTCCAGGGATGTTTTGGTGAGAGTTGAAGGTACCATACTTCAGAAGAAATCCGAATCAATCATCATCATCAGCCTAATCACGTCCACTGCATGACGAAGGCCTCTCCCACTGTATTCCAACAGCTGGTGTCCTAAGGCGTTCGAGTCCGCTGTTCACCTATGAATTTTTTTTAATTTCATCTCACCATCGGGTTAATGACCTTCCCCATTGTCTAGACCCATCTCTTGGTATCGACTCTGTTAGCCTAATTGTGTACTGCTTGTTGGTTCGTCTGATTAGATGGTCGGCCCAAGTCCATTGCTTTTCCATTATCTGAACTATGATATTGTCCCGTAGAAAGAGATGACGCAGCTTCCTTGAAGGAAAACCAGGTTTATTGGTGCGAACTAGTGCTCCCCTAAAAACTCCAATAATACACAGGGGGCGAAGCAGCAGTCAGCAACAAACTGACGTGGACAGGCCAGTTTCGGTGCTTCGAACACTGCGGCGACTAACCGGGGAGTATTCATATTTCGGCGCAATTGTTTCTTGAAACATAGCATTACAACGAGGACGCTGAATATCATGGAAGGGTACTCGAGGCTGGTGACGTCAGGGCCAAACAATTTCTCCAGGAAAATTGCCAAACAATTTCTCTAGCAAAATCTATGGGATTTCAGTTTCTCAAGCCTTCTTTACAGGAGTTCTGCAATCTCACTCAGCAAGACTATGTCATCCCAATAACACAAATGGCTCAATTATTGGCCATTTATCCTTACAACTGTGCTTTCTAAGTCAAGATTCCTAAATATTCCTTCCAGACAAGTTGTGAATACTTTTGGCGAGATGGTACCTCCCGGTCTTTCTGCCTTTCAGATCGAGAATTTGTGGATTTATTTGTTGGGGGTTATCCTGCCCTTTCATTTCTTGTATGTGTCTTCTAGAAGTCTTATGGCGGTCGCCTCTATTGGCTTGTCTTTCAGCCCTTCTAGCGCGGTTGCGTTCATGACGGAATGAACAGCTTTATCATCATCTATAATTTTCGTGTAGCGGTTTAGTCTGTCGGCGGATTTTACTTTCACTAGGGTGAGGAAATGAATAGGATGCAAGGTATAGTACGCTTTCCTAAACCAAGCCGCCTCCCTGTGTGGTCGGGAATCAAGACTGTGACCTATGCATCTAACTTTTTTTAAACAGCTTGTGAACAAGTGAGAGGAGGCTGATGTGTCTGTAATCCTTTAGGTCCTTAGTATCTCCCTTGTGATTAATCAGAATAATGCCCGTTTTTATCCAGGCTATGGGCACTTTTCCTTTAGGCGTTCCGAAGATAGCACAGCAAGCTGACCGGATAGCACAGCAAGCAGACCGGAAAAGACGGGACAGAGAAAACAATACCCACAGGAGAGCGCCTGCCCTGTGGGTATTGTTCTCTCAGTCTAATCTGTCCCGCTGCGATCACTTAAAAGCTCAGTAGTTCTCCTGGTCTAACGTCACTGTTATTGCAGCCTTGTGTATAATAGTTCTGCTACCTTTACATGCACACTGCCTAGGTTCATATGAACGCGAAAGTAATCATAATAAAATGTTATCGATTATAAGCTTAATCAAGTATATACCGAAGTTTTGCGTTTTAGTTCTTGTTAGGAGTCGATAGCCGACGTCGTGACCAAGACACCCCGTGGAATCAAAAGAGATTTGTACCGCACGCCTCTGAAACCATGGTTTGGTTGGTTTAGAATCTAGTTATGCTGCCTGAAAGTTTGGTAGCGTGTGTACTGAGCTACCTCAAGTTGAACTGTGCACACGAGGTATTATTGTTTACATTTGCAAAAAATATACATTTATGTGTCATTCACAAAGGTGTAGTGTAAGCTACGAGATATTTTTTATGATCGCATACGTGCTTGGCTTATACATTTGTGCAGCAAAAAAAGTCCCCGGAAATCTCCCCCTACGTGAAACCTGGGGAGGGGCGAAGTATGCTCTATATAACTGTATTCTTCGCGCCTGGGCATTTTTGCCAGCTGGGATGAACCGCTGCGGGGTAGAGGCCTACAAGTTTTCCGTAAAAGTCTCTTGTGTTTTCGGTACCAAGCCATCTATCGCGAGGCGTAAACGAGTGTCCTCGGGTTTTTTTAGTACGCGTTACGAAACAGTCCAGCGCGAGCCGTAAACGAGTGTGCGGGGGTTGTTTTAGTACGCGTTAGGTTCTAGCGCGAGGCGTAAGCGAGTTTCCGGGTGTTTTAGTACGTTGACTTTATGAGACAACGACGATTAAAACGAAGACGACGACGACGACGACGCTAGGACCATCCAACAGGCGCAGCGCCTAGGGCGCTTCGCCCTATGAATATTTCTGGTGCTTAGGTGGAAGTACTATTTTGACAGAACATGGTCTTCGGGGTAATACAGTTAAGCCTAGATATAACGAACCTCTTTGTAACCAATTCCTGGATTTCAATTTCCCATTGCCGATTCGTTGAAACGCATCTGTTTTCGGCATCTATGTTACGAAGGCGTTGCGGCGATTAACCTTGATGTAATGCATTCGCTACACTGAAGAGGCATTGTTTTTTGCACGTTTTCAGAAACATTAGCTTCAAAAATGCACTAATTTAGCGAATTTCGCTGGCGCCGTAAACTACCGTGCCTTTACAGTGGTGTCCATAAGGTGCTAGGCCTGCCTGTCGGCGTGTATTCAGGAGTCTCGCCTGCTATCTGTGGTGTCGGTTCGTCGGTGACGAGTTCTGTTGCCAGAAAACAAGAACTTTTGCCTTTTTAGGACAGGCTAGCAATTTTAAATCCCGTCTCAGGCGCCGCAAAAAAAACAAAAAAAAAACACGTCAAAGCCCGGTACAGAATCCTAGATAACACATTCTCGATAATTTGGAGAGCGGAAAACAGCACTAAATTTGCGAAAAAGCGTCTTTTCAGCAAATCTTTGGTCCTTAAAACGTGGTATGGCACTGGAAAGTGTTAAAGGCGTAAGTGACACTTAAGTTACGTTTCTGATTACGGGTGTAAGCGACCTTGCT
Source organism: Haemaphysalis longicornis (assembly GCA_013339765.2). Taxonomy (NCBI): domain Eukaryota; kingdom Metazoa; phylum Arthropoda; class Arachnida; order Ixodida; family Ixodidae; genus Haemaphysalis; species Haemaphysalis longicornis. The sequence continues at coordinate 159,965,357 of CM023453.1, read as the reverse complement.
TCTGTAGAGTGCCGTGTAGTGACCAAGTTTGTAGGAAATTAGTTGACGCAAATCACACAGTTTTTCCTTGTGAAATATAACCTTAGGGGTGCGTGTACGATCACTGATGTCTAGCATTTTGGTTTCGTTTTTGCTTTGTTCACGTGAGCCTTAAGTCGGAACATGCTTGTAGCAAAAACCTGGATGTAAAAAAATTAGGAATTTCTGGCAACTTCGCTACATCCAGATTTAACTATAGTGTAGTTCAATAAAGACATTTTAGTTTATAGCGCTCAACCATCAGCGATGCTTAAACTTTTTCTTGGGTGTTTAAACTTTAGTACGTGTATATTCCTGTGGGATACAAATGCATTAAATGCCCTGCGTGGTATTCTTCAGTACCACGATTACAAGCTACATCTTTGAACTTTTCTAATAAATGTAAACGGTATGTTAAAAAAGAAAGGAGGAAAGGGAAAGCAGTAGAGAAAAACAACTTCAAAATAAAAGCAGAAGGGTTACTACTTGTCACTCCTACTGCCCCCTTCTGGAAGCAAAACACGAACACACGCAAAACATGCTGCGGATTCTTAAATATAGGTTGTAGAAAACGAAACCCTAGTTGGAAATTCGGTCCATCTACGGTTCAAACTCCCTTTGAACTGTTATGCTTTTCTCATCTCTCCACTGCAGCACCTTTTATATAACGACTTCCTCTAGACTGCGGTTACGTTCAGCGGCATTTTCACCGGCTCTAATAGCTTTCCCCATTTTTTGCTTATTTTGGTTATTTCGCGCCCGCTACTTGGGCGTCCTGCATCCTCACCAATGCCAATGTGGAACGAATCTGTTAGCCTACGTGGAGTCGTATGTACGCCCCGTCGAGGTCGTTGAAGTATTGGCCGGTTATTCTATGAATCCCCAACCTGCAGTGCTCTTCTGCCTCTTACTCGCTTTCTTAGCAACATTCTCGTGCTCTTCTGCTTCCCTTTGCCGGCACGTATGCCCCCGCTCGCGCTTCGATTTTTCTGACCCGTTTTATGTACAGATACGCGTACCTCAAATTCGTTCCATGCAACACAGGAACGTAAGCGTGTCGCCTAAAAATGAACACGGAACAAGGTGTCTAGATTGAAACGGACAATTTCGATCCGTCTAGATCAAACACAACCTGTCTAGATCATAGAAAAAACATCGCGGCCTACCCACAAACACGAACTCAGTCACCCTCCCATCACACGGACTTTGCCGACAAACTAGAAAATGCAGGTGGAGCCGCAAGAACGCGAACCCGCGATATAAACATGACTGCGTGCCACCTTTCAAGCTCGCTCGCCGCGGTGAGCGTCATTTGAAAATCCAGACAGCTGCAATGACTCTGTGGCCTCACTGCCACGAGTGACAGATGCTAACTTGCGCCGCCTGCCTGTCGTAGGTTGACGCCTTTTGCCCTGTGCTCCCTTGGCCTGGCTTGCCTGCCACCGGGGACTCGACAATCAGCACAAAGCGGCATCTCTTGATACATCGGCGTCCCTGCAATATCTGGGCGGAGCATCGCGTGACGTCACCTGTTGATACAGCACCCTCTGGCCCTGCATAAAGAACGGAGCATCACCGCCTCACTGGGATTCACGGCAACGAGTGACAGATGCTAACTTGTGCCGCCTGCCTGTCGTAGGTAGGCGCCTCATTTTTTTAGTGTGTATCTCTGTTTTGTTTCTGTGGCCGGTGATCCCCCTTCTGCCAATATGGGTATTGATCAGTGCTCTTACCGTGCCCGCATTGGCACTTTTGTCGCTAGCCGGGATCTTGTGCTCAGCTATGATGAACGTGCTTCCACTGGTTCTGCCTTGATTGGCGCGTTTTTCCCGAGACCATCCCTGCTCCTGCTTTCTATGTGTATTTTTCTGATGTTGCTATGTTCAGGAGACGTTGAGTTGAACCCCGGCCCGTCGAAGGTCGAGGATGTCATGATCACGCTGAAGGATTTCATAGCAACGGCAGAACAGTACAATAACACCACTATTTCTACACTTAACGAACTCAGGAAAGATATTACAGACATAAAAGGTCGTGTTTGTGCTATCGAGCACAGCCTAAAAAGTGTGCCGCAAATGAAGGACGCCGTCAATACCGTTAGTGGAAGTGTAGAAGTAAAGATGTCTTTGACCCGCTCAAGCGAGTAACTTGTCGACGTTGTCGATGACCTCAACAATCGTATGCGAAGGAATAACCTGCTGGTAAAGGGTATAACTGAACAAGAGAAGGAAGACTACGCAGTTACAGAACAAATCGTCCGCGATTTCTTTTCCAGTAAACTGAACCTGCAACTTGGCAATATTGAGCGCGCTCATCGCGTCGGCCACCCACGACCAAACTTTGATCGCCCAATCATGTCTCGACTTCAAATCCAAAATGGAGGCTCTTGATAAAGGCCCTAACCTCAAAAATATTTCGCTTAAAGTGTGGCTCGAAGAGGACTTCTCCCCAAAAGTTCAATTTGCTAGGAAAAAGCTTCGCGAGTTTGCTAAAAGTCACTCCAAGAAAAACAAACGGTACATAGTTCGTTACAACAAGCTTCATTTAAACGGTATGACGTACCAATTTAATTCGGGTTCTGGCCTAGTCGTACAAATAAACAGTCCCCAGGTCCAGACAGCTTTAGAATGACGTCGTGTGCCAAAAACACGATATCCTGCAACCACGCCCAAAGTTTCTGTGCTGATGGCGAATTTTCGTAGCATATTCCAAAAACTTGATTGTGTTCATGCTATGGCACACACGTGCTCTGCGGACGTGGTAATCGGCACAGAAACGTGGCTTAGAAATGACATAGCAAGCTACGAGCTCGGTTTCTCTGATGACTTTACAGTATTCCGTAAGGACAGGAACGTTTCTCGAGGAGGCGGCGTGATGGTCGCTGTAAAAAATGCTTTCCAACCATGCATCGTAGCTTGTGACAGTCTACTTGAGCTTCTTTGGGTGAAAATGTGCTTTGGTCGCTTCACCTGTGTAATTGGTGCGTGTTACCGGCCCCCAAACAGTTCCCTCGAGTTTGTGAACCACCTGCATAACTCACGCGAACACATATTCGACAAATTTCCCCAGTGTAGTCTGATCCTTTGTGGAGACTTTAATTTCCCGACAATTTCTTGGGAGACACCTGTCACCCATTCCAGCGGAAGTGAATGCACTCGTTTCGCGCACACATTAAGTCTATTTCATCTTTGCCAGCTGGTGCATACACCAACGCGTGGCCCGCACATACTAGACTTAGTTTTCACGAATACCCCAAGTAACGCCAGTGCCCGAGTTCTAGAAAAAATCAGCGATCATCATTTTGTACATTGCCTTGTGTCATTTCCCTATCCTGATAAAACGAAAACTGACAAACACATTCTGAACTTCGCAAAGGCAGACACCGACAAAATGAACCGCCTGCTCAGTGATTTTGCTGCTCCATATCAAGATTCCTTTACCACGCGCACAACTAACCAAAACTGGATAATGTTTCGAGATAAACTGAAAGAAATAGAAAACACTTGCATACCAAAAATAAATCTGAAATCAGAAGCCAATGCGCCTTGGTTTACGAGGGACGTTAAGACAAGTTTAAACAAAAAGAAAAGAGCATACCGAAAGGCTGCTGGAACCAATTCCGCCACTGATTGGGAAAAGTATAAATTGCTGTCTGCAATTTTGAAGGAAATTATCAAAAGAGCTAAACACCACTATTTCAATGGAATTCTCCCTAATATGTTAAAATGTAATCCCAAAAAATTCTGGTGAGCTGTTAATCCGAAGGAAAATCATGCAGTACCTACCCTTCCTGACGAAAGTGGGGGCGGTCTGTCTCTAGCAGCTTCTTCAGAGCTGTTTAACGCGCACTTCAGTGGCGTTTTTACAGACGAACTCCCTTTCGATACTGTGGTACCTCTTTAATCCCTTGTTATCCGTAATACTAATGACCCGATAACCATATCGAGAAATGGTGTGGTGAAAGCAATCGACCGCCTTCCCCACAGTTCTAGTCCGGGACCAGATGGCACTAGCACAAAACTCCTGAAAATGACTGCTCACACGTCGGCCGCTCTATTATCACTCATTTTTTCAACAATCATTAGATACAAGTAGTAGACCAGATGATTGGAAAAACGCGCATGTGAAACCTGTACCTAAGGGACGGGATAATACTAATCCAAACAATCGCCGACCTATTTCACTAACTTCAGTTTGCTGCAAGATACTCGAACACATTATATTCACCCACGTCATGGCGCACTTAAATGCAAATAATTTACTATTAGAAAACCAACATGGATTCAGATATAAGCGATCATGTCAAAAACGACTGTTTGAATTGGTAACTGACCTTCACAAATCCATCCACATGTCCCATTACACCGACGCAATATTTATAGAATTTTCTAAAGCCTTTGATCGCGTGCCTCACGACGGATTAATGTTTAAAGTTCAGCAGTTACAACTCAATAACAAAACTACTCTCTGGATAAAAGAATTTTTGACAAACCGTTCTCAATCAGTAAACATTAATCAGTGCATATCCAGCAGCTGCTGTGTTAAGTCGGGTGTCCCACAGGGGTCAGTCTTGGGTCCCCTTCTGTTTCTAATCTAAATTCACGATATAGCATCCGGTATTAAATCCTCTTTGCGTCTCTTTGAGGATGACTGCGTTCTTTATAAGCAGATAACTAACACTGATGACGCCATTAGCCTACAGGATGATTTGTCCAAATTAATCGAATGGTGCAATAGATGGCAAATGGAAATCAACGTATCAAAAACCAAACACATAAATTTTTCTACCCTCTTAGATACTCCTTCCAATCAGTATTTTGTTGGCAATGGTCGAATCGAAACAGTCTCCTCATTTAAATATCTGGGTATATTTTTACTTCCGATCTGAGCTGGAGCACTCACATTGAATACATCACTAACAAGGCCCCTAAAAAACTTGGATTTCTTAAACGCCGCCTTTTTCAAGCGAACAGCAATACCAAACTGCATGCGTACATTTCATTATTAGGATCCACATTAGAATATGCTTCTGTTATCTGGCATCCACACCAAGCGTCCTTTATTAACTCCCTTTCTCGTAGCTGTGCAGAACAAAGCTGCAAGATTTATCCTGCGTTCCTACTCTTCTGATATAAGCGTATCTGCTTTGAAACGTTCTCTTGATTTGCCTAATCTGGGTACCCGAAAGAAATTTTCGCGCTTGTCGTTTTTTCACTTCCTTTACTACTCTGAGTCATCTTTCAGGTCATCTAATATTTTGCCCGCTCATCACATTTCCCCCCGAACTGATCATGCGCACAAGGTACAGCCGATTTTTGCTAGAACCAAAAAATACCAGAACTCCCCTTTTGCTTTATCAATGCAGGAATGGAACTTGCTCCCGGCAAGTCTTGTTCATCTGACAGAATCATCTTCCTTTCAAACCGCGTTGAATTCATTTATCACCCAATATATTCACCAGTAAGCCTTACTCAGTGTGTTGTTGAAAAAGTGTTTTAAAATGTGCATTTGTTTGCAGTTGAAGTTGTCTATATACTACAATCCTGTAACGTGCACAAAGTTTAGAAATGTTTGATTTTATTGTATGTATGCTTTGCTATTTGACTACGGTCGATTTTGATCGTACGGGTTGCTCTTGCTAGCACCTTATACATAACCCTGTTGCAGTACTAACATATTTGCGTTCATACATGCCCTGTTAAACAAAAAAAAAGACACCAGGAAGAACGACCAATGATGGATGTAGTCTGTATATCACGTCTCGTTCAATGGTGAAATAGTGTTGTGTTTGTTTTTAACCCCTTCCCCCCCCCCCTATGTAATGCCCATCACGGGCCCTTAGGGTACTAAAATAAATAAATCAAAATAAAAATAGCTTTAAGGTTAGTTTTGAAGTCTCCTCCCAACTATAATGATGTAGTTTGATCAAAGTTTATTGTTACTGAATAGTCGTATTCAAAAAGATTTGCTGGCGGTGCACATCTTTTGGACAAGATTTTCCCATAATAATAATGAATAAATTGGCAGTGCCTTGTGCAGAGGAGGCACACTGCACATGTCAGTTTAGCAGCTGCAATAGAAACCTTTAAAATAAAAGAGAAAACCGTTATAATGAGATATTACTTTGAGAAGCAGAGTTTTCATATAATCTTACCGTCTCATTACATTTGTACTGAGGTGAAGCAGGACTCTGGAAGTTGCCTCCTCTTGATCTGGGTAAGAAATATATTACTGTTAGAGGTGTACCTCAACTCACAACCATAGAGTAAGATAAGCCACACTCTACGCCTAGTTTTCTACAGCGACGATATATATATGGGAGCAGGAACTAGAGAGCAGGCAGCATTTTCTTGCGCTTGGGGAACGAGCACAGCGGTCAGCAACTGGACCACACATCTGCGAACCCTTTTCCGTCTAAGAAATGCAATTGCTAGGCGTGAGATATTGTGCGAGTTTGGGGGACGCTTACTACACGAGCGCTATACAACAAATAGTCACCTAAGGTATTTGATATAGTAAAACTAAATAAAAGTGTAAGCTGGTTGTACACCCGCGCAATTTTTTTAGCAATATCACGGGAGCATCGACCGTTCGGTCGATCAGCGCCATATGATGGAGTGATACGGCAATCTCGGCGTGACTAGCCGCATGCGCACTAAGCACAGTACATTTCTACCGTCGTCTGCTAGGCTGTCCTAAGAGCAGACAGCCGCCCCCAACTTTTCTTATTCGCTTATCACACTGCCTGCCATACTCAAAATTTTTCTTCAAGACCAGGCACGTGGCGGTAACTGAAAACAGAGTTATCAATGTTGCCGAACGAACCTTGTGCCGAATCAGCCTTGCGTTCAGCAACGCTGCATACTCTGTTTTCAGTTGGACTACATGCCTGGTCATGGAGAAAAAAATAGACTATGGCAGGCAGTGTGAAAAGCGAATCAACAAAATCGGGGGCGGCTGTCTCCTCTTGGAACAGCCTAGCAGACGACGGCAGGAGTGGCCTTTGCTTACTGCGCATGCTTCTACTCTGGCCGGGTTTGCCGTATCATTCCATCACGGGGGGCTGATCGGCAGAACGGTCGACGCTCCTGTGATATTGTTAAAAAATTGGGCTGGTGTACATTACATACCTTATATACCCAAACGCGGCAGCGGTGGCTCGTGGCCGAGTGATCTGAACCGCTAGGAGTGTTATTTTGCAAGTCGCAAGTTGAATTCCCCGAGGGTACATGCTTTTTTTGTAAGTTGATTTTTTCGTTTGAGGCCGATGTTTTCTAAACTGAGTGCACCATTTTTGGGTCGAAATTTTCACAGCTCCACAAGCGAGTTCGCAGAACGCGCGCAGAGTGACATTGACGCACTAGTGAGTTCTCGTTGGCGTGCTGTTGCCACAAGCATCGACTACCCACGGGCACTGGGTACAGGCCAGAATCAGCAGACCCTTGGCCTGGTGCGAACACGCATTTGACGATACAGGCATGAGTGAGGCAAGCTCCGAGTATGGCGGAAATGCGCATGGCATTCGACCGTCTGCGGTGACGGGAAGCACGTTTATCCACTGCGTAGGCCTGGGCTAGTAATTGCTTCGTTTCCAAGCCGCTTTGGGAAGCTTATCTTAGGCAGTTCACAGCAGACAACATGGCAGAAGCGTGGTACGACGATTACTGTGATATCGAGAATGGCTATCCGATGATGCCGTCGGATGTCAAGCATGTTGTTTTAAAGAACCGAAACCGAAACTTGTTTGAATGCTAACCTTGGACATCGTCCAATCAAGGTGCATCTCCTCCTGTCGTCACAGCCTTTAGTTAATGTGGCCGCCACAGACCGCGCATGGTAGTTTTTATTTTCTCCCGATTTTTAAAATAATTACCGACTTATTAACCGGATAAACGATGAAAAGTGTGGTGATTTGAGCTACTCTACGCATGGCAAGCAAAACCGGAAGCTTGACAAATTCACTTTAGTGCCTATTCAAAGGGGCCATGGAGACAAAATAGAGGTCCGTTTTATTCGAAATATTTCATGTTTTGTTGTGCCCCAAGCGCGTTTCTGGCAGCAAAAGATGCCGTATTTACTGAGACATAATCAATTTAGGTTCACATTTTGATCGTGTGTTTTCGTGGCGTCTGCCATGGAGCCATGAGGGCGGGAAGTCAAACAAACTTCCAGTGCGTCATTATTCTCTGCAGCCTTGCTTACCGTCAGTCCTCCCAGATGGTGCTTTCATAGTCAGCCGTAGACCGTTGTCAGCCGCTGTCTTGGTTTGTAGAGAAAGCTACAGTACGCAACCTCAGGCAATCTTCGCGGATTGACCAGTCTTTCCCCTGAGCGCTGGAGCTGAAACCACACCCACTGCCGCAAGCACCCCGGTTGTAGCAGCGCAAGATGGCGGGGAGAGATGGGCGCGGAGTAAATGGAGAAGCGCGCGGAATCCGTGGCGCCACCTCGCGGAGGAACGCGACGACGCTGCCGCCGCAGCGATAAGTGCGCGGGACGAAGGAAAGCGACTCCCGTGCCAGGTTGCCACTGGCGGCAACTTTTCGCCAAATTGGCGACTTTGAGAGGCCCGCAGAGACCTAAAATCAAGAATGGCGACATAGAGAATTTCTGGCAATTTTCGGGTGAGGACTTAATCCCCTCATCCGCTTCCCCTTTCTCCATTTGGCTCGGCGGTAGTGCAAAGGTTCACCGTCGGGCCGGACAAATAAAACGGCGTTCAAAGGGCTGTTTTTCTCATTTCGCCCGAGGCTTGCGCTTGCCTAGGCGGGGGCACGGGGTAGGCATCGGGGGGCGGAAAGCGGGACGTACGCAGCTGTCAGGGCTCCCGTGAAAATCTTACGCTGACACTTCTGTTCTATCCAAAGATTTCTTTTTCTTCTCTCAATAATTTTCTCCTACTTCACTTTTTTGGTCTCTCTCTTTAAAATAAACCGGGTCAGAGCCTAATCATTACAGGAAACTTCTTGACCAATCCCTTGCGTGGCTATGCGCCATGACTTCAGGATCCAACCAATCAACTAACCAAGACGACAGCAGCACGGCGCCCTCGAGGTGTAGACCGGAGGTCCGACGCTGTCGCTGCCTTCCAAGGTATACCCCCCGTCGCAGTGTAGACCCAACGATAGCCCTGGACGCCACCGGGAGAAGCCGGTGTTTTGGCCCACGAGTGAGCGGCGTGCCAGTGACGCGCAGCGCGGGCAGCGAGGCCTCGTTTCGGGCCTAAGCTATCTCCTCCCGCCGCTACACTCGGTGACAACTTAAGAACGGCACCGGAAGTTGCCGCTGTGCCTTATCACCGTAGCCGGATGTTTCTCCGCGCGGCGCAAGTAGGGCGTTACTGGGAATATTTTGAACATGGCGTGAGCCGTTCCCGTGATTTTCGGACTTAATTTGCTTATAAACGACTACAGTGACGACAAACAAACTGCGTGAGACAAGGCAGACGATATCACGCATTCATAGCAAACCCCTTTCAAAACGCGCGTGCACTGACGTCATGGGTCCGGCGATTTGGCGGAGTGATACACTGCATGAGGTGGTGCCGTTCTTCAGTTGTAACCGAGTATAGTCATCGGCACCGCCTCGTTCTTCGCCGTGGGACCATAACGCCGGTGTGAAGCTCCTCGGCGCACAGAGCACAGCAGCGTGGCGACAGAGCCTCCTCGCATCGACTCACCCAAGCCACCGCCCCGTCTCTTCTTGACTATAATGCGCTGTGCCAGCTCCGGCGGACTGAAGTATGCCAGTTTTGTTTACTCCCCTTGTAGTCTTTTAAATGGCTTGTCCCGCTTCGAGTTCGCGACCGCTGGATTGTCTTTTGAATAGAATGCGTGTGTTGAATTAGACAGCAGCCCGGCTCCCTGATCTTTGCGCGACCTTGCCAATTCATTCATAACATGAAGTGGCGAGCCTGCCAGAATTCGCGTGTTACCTCAAGAGAGGAGTCCGGGTGCTGGTAGCCTCATAGGACCACGCAAATATTTGAATATGTATATCGCGGGTCTGGAACGAATAATGAAAGCTGGGCAAGACTTGGGACTGCGGGACGAGCGCTTCGCCAGTACTTCGACACAGAGAAGGTGAAGCTCCAAGAGGAACTAGCATTTAGTAGGGCGGCGAGGCGACTTGGTGTCGATGCTGTTCTATTACCACAAGGTGGTGAACGCAAAGAAGCGATCCTAAGGAAATATCAGGAAATTGAGATGAACAGGAACGAGAGGCACTAAGGGGGTATGAGAAGAGGAAGTACGAGGATGAACGAAGAACAGCCGCCCTCAAGAAGCAGATCGCCGCTTTAGAATCGCGTACATGCCTCGTCCGTCCTAACGAGCTATATGTTCCCCCCGTACTTGTGCCAGTTCTGAACCTACCCACGCAGCTAATTGGTTGGTGCCTGCTCAAAGACAGCTTGAGTTACAAGTACCTCAGACCAATGACGGAAACGCAGAGAGTCCTCAAGTAGAGAAGGCACAGGGTTCACTTGTTGACGAAGCGAAATTGAACAATGCCCTGGAAGTCAATATTGCCAGAGGACTCCCAACCATCATTGAGAGGTACCCGTACTCCCGAAGGCTTTCGAGGAAACAAAAGAGCAGCAAAAAGACTGCAGAAATTCGGCGAGAAAGACATCGAAAACATCCGGCTATACTCCGCATAGCCGCATAGCCCTACAGCGAGAGTGTCATAGGTTTTTTACCCATTGAGACAGTCGATATTTCCTCAAATTGGGCCGAAGAAACAAATCTTACGTAATGCGTCAAGCTGAAAATTGTTTTACAACCACAACGAGACGGCGAACGCGGCGGCGCGAGGACTAACCAACCGTGCCGCTGCTACTGCGGTCGACCCGACGTGGTGGTTGGAAACCAAGGAAAGGATGACCTCATACATAAAATCGTGACGTGGTACAGACTAAAGAGAAGGACTATGCCACCACCTCATCCGGGCTTGACTCGTGAGGAAGCAGTAATATATCGACAACTACAGACAGGGTCGTTGCTCAACCCGGTGCTCATGAAGCGCATACGCCCGAGTGTTTATGTAAGTCACCTTTGTTCTGTGTACCGAAAAGAGAGAGCCACCGCGGCTCACATCCTTTGGGACTGTGCCAAGAACCCGCACCAAGCTACAACGATGACAACGATCCCGCCGCGGCTCGAGGCCGCAATGCGTTGCTACGATCAACAAGTTCAAGCCCATGCCGTCCAGCAGATCTCGGCGGCCCTCGAAAGGCAACGACCGAGCGAAACCGGAGGGAGGCTGCCACCCCAAAACAGGGGCAGGCGCAGTCGACCAAAGGGAGTAGTGAGGCCGCGGCAGGAGTAGAGGCGCCAACAGCCGGGAAGACGTCATGGGCGCGTCACGGTGACGCCTTCCTTACAAGGGACGTCTAATCGTTCTGCAGGCATTTTTAATAAAGTTGCTTCGCTCGCTCATGGGCTCATCACTGCATAGGAGTGTAAAATTGTGCAACCTTTGCACAGGACCAACCGCCACAATAGGGATACCCCCGTGAAGTCGTACGCATGATTAAAGAGCTCTGCACGAGCATTTACGCAAACGGGTTGAACCTAGACGCAAACAGAGGAGAAAGCCACAAAGGCGTAAACAACGTCATATGTTTCCCAGAGTTCACGACAGCCCGTCCCCTACCGGATTATCTGAACACGATCACCCAAGTAAGAACTGCAGGAAAGGAAATCAGAATGTCTTTCACTGCACACGGTCATGCTGCCTGATGCAGAAGAGGCACCGAGTTTTATAAGCAACTGTAGGCTCTTCTGGTGTAGCTGCATGCACGGACCAGGAAATGACTCTGAATAAAGATTTCAGGCTGCATATAGCTCCGTGTGCTTTCTTTTGTTCTTGCGATTAATCATTGGAGCATTTTCGAGTTAAGGCGTAAAAGAACGTGTGAGCTAGCTTGAAAAACAATGTGAACTGCTTTTATGCTGTGAGAACTTCTTATAGTGACTTGCATGTTTTTTGTGTTGTGTGAACTGGTTTTATTTTCTTGAACGCGCAGCGGTGTTGTGTGTGCCTCCTGCTCTTGTCCTGCGTTCTGCTCGCTGGTTTCGCCTTTCCTGAACATTATGAACCAACCAGCCCAGCAATTCACTCTATAGTGACTTTTCGTTGTGAGTTAGCGAGATCGATTAGTCTTTAAACCCTCCCTTCGACACTGACTGGCGTTCTCCATCACCAACGTCTAGAGAGTAGTGCTTCGGAAAGGGGGTAAGGTAGTGAAGTCAGGGCAGTAGTGTGGTCAATCCGCCGAAACGGTGGTGTAGCGCTTGCCGATCAGAAGGCGCCACCAGAAAAGAAGCCGCTTGGAAGACAAAGATACAGAAGATGCAGTTAAGAAGTGGTCGGCCAAGACGACAGTAGGACGGCACCCTCGAGCTGTAGGCCCGAAGTCCGTCGGCGGAGCTGCCTTCCAAGGTATACCACCCGTCGTGGTGTAGGCCCGACGACAGCCCTGGACGCCGCCGGGCGAAGCTGTTGTCCGGCCCGCGAGAGAGCGCTGTGCCGCTGACGCGGAGCGCCGAAAGCGAGGTCTCGTTTCGGAGCAAAGCTCTCTCCTCCCGCCATTAAACATCGGCACCGCCACGTTCTTCGCCGTGGGGCCATAGCGCCGGTATGGAGCTCCTCGGCGGTCAGAGCTCAGCAGTGTCGCGGCATATCCGCCTCGCATCAACTCGTCTCTCCCCGTCTCTCCATGACAATAACGCGCTGTGCCAGCTCCAGCGGACTGAAGTATGTCAGTGTTTTTAGTCTCCTTCGAGTATTGTAAGTAGTTTGTCCTTCTTCCCGTTTGCGACCGTTGGATTGTCTTTTGAATAAAATGTGTGTTTGTTTAGACAGCAGCCCGACTGCTTGATCTGCGCGCGATCCTGCCCATTCGTTCATAACAATAGTGCTCAATTGCTGTTTATAAAAGACTGACTTTATACGCACGACGTCGTGTGGTCTGGCGGAAGCGATTATACGCACGACGCGGCTGAGGCGCCAACGCGGCACTTACTGAAAACTGAAAGCGCCCTCATCCTCCTGGTTGGCGGGTTCCCCAAGCCCCTTGGCGGCTTCGACGGAGGCGGCATGGCATTCGAAGTTGGGGCACGATTTAGTTGCTTTAGCGATTTCGATCGCGCCTTTAGAGAATTTCAGCTCCGGAACAACATCCTCGGACATCACGATAACAGAATCGGACAATAGACTCGGACATCGCCGTGAGTGTTAAATAAACCGCCCTATTATTTTTGGAACGATCGGTGATACTTCTACGCATGCTGTTTTGCTTTATTGTCCGGAATAAACTGGTTCTTTCTGTTCCTTGCGTGTGGACGTCATTTCGTCGAGGGGGGTCAGGCTCGCGAACCCTTCGCCCATGAAGGAAGTTCTTTCAAGACGTATACATGAACCAAGCAGTTCTTCGAACGTTCAGTGCACATTTCGTTTCTAACTTTTGTGTACGTAAATGGCTAATGCCCATAAGCAAACATGAAAGCAGTTATCATTGCTCAACACATGTGGATGTGCTTGAAATTAAATGTGGGTATTCATTTCGAATTGGTGAAAATTGGCACCCATGTGGCCACTGAAATTCGTTTAAGAATAAAATGAAATAGGGGTGCATCTGACTTCGTTTTTTTATGATTTATTGCAACTGAACTTGAACCTGTAACTTTCTTACGCGCATGAGTAAAACAATGTGCCGCATCATTTAGGCTATCGGTCAACGTAATCCTCCATTTACGTGTTAATTTTAAATATAGGACAGGTGCTTCTATCCCACAGTATTAATTCGCAGGGTGGATAAGAGCACTGCCATCCGTTGTGGGTTCGATGCAATTGCCACCCGAGCGCTTCTGAACTGCATTGACTATGCAGTTTGTAAGCCGAGGTAAGATATACGTGAAAACTAAAACCTAAGGTATTTTTAGGGAGCTGAACGTTATCTAAAAACCCAAAACTTCCCATCGGTAATTGGAAATATGGTCGGAATGTCAAGGGCATAATGTGGCACACAGAATGTAAATAAGTCGCATAGCTGCAATCGTAGGTGAAATAAATGCATTATCCGGTTCTACGTCTTGCTTTGCATCCATAACATCAACTGTGCTTTTTTTATTGCGATACGGAGCGCGAGAGCTAAACTAAAATTCCCCACCTTCCCGCGAGGGGAACCCTGTGGAGATGCGACACGTCTTCGGGGTTCACTTAGTGTTTCCGTTGGGTCGATGCTCTAATTGCGTGAAACGTGTGAGTTACGCGTGTGTTGTACTCTTTATTTTACACGCGGCCTTGTCTTCAGTGCTGCTAGCATTCCTGTTATCAGAGTGATCGGTGCTTTTTACGGTTGCGCGGGCGATAGCAGAATTGTTAAGCTTCATTCAACGCATCGATGGAAATACGAACGCCGGTGCTGGAACGACCGCAGCTATAACGCAACGTGGCGCGGCTATGACGCAACAGAATCCACTTTAATCCAATCCAATCAAATCAATCCACTCCAAGCCAAGCCAAGGCAAGCCAAGCCAAGCCAATCCAATTGAATCCAATCCAATGCCCCTCGCTAGAGAGTGTTCGCTATCGGAGAGGATAGGGAGTGAGCGGCGGAGAGCGCAGCTTGCGCGGGGAGGAGAATGGGGGATGGGTGTGCATGGACAACAACGCCGTACGGAGCCCACAACTTCACATCGGTAATTGGGAATATGGTCGGTGTGTTAAAGGAGCCATGAAGAGAAAATGCAAGTTGGTTTTATTCGAAAGATTTCGTGTTTTATAGTGCCCCCAGCGCTTGTCCGGATACAAACGGTGCTTTATTCACTGAGAAATTAAACAATTTAGGTTAAAATTTTGATTTTCCCGCTCAATCGTGCGTTTTCGTGGTCCCAAGTGACATCACTGAAACCGACCGCTCTTCAGCCTAGAGTACCTTCATTCACGCATCCGCCGTACAGGGTAGAGACACGTATACGCTGGCGCCGCCATTTTTGGTTGCTCGCTCGCCACCGAAGCAAGTCATTGTGTCAAAACCGCGCAAAAAATTATCGCCGCAACGCGGTTTACTGAAGAAGTTTGAATCATATTATCTGTTTCGCGTTGCTAGGTCTCGTGGGAAACGAAAAGAATAACGCGCTGAGCCCGTTGGCCCAAGTGCGGCGGCACGGGACCGTTCGAAGGTTGTCTCCACCCTGTACAGCGGTGTTGGTTTGTCCCCGCGTTTCTTTACGTTCCGTAGCATAGATGGCGTCACCATACCGTGGCAAGCGTTTGGTTTGTTTTTGCCCGCATTTAAACCTGGCTTGTTTTTGTTCTGGGAGAAAATATTCGTTCCCTGAAACAGTGCTCGCTCGACAAATGGGGTCACGTAAGACACCGTTGCTTGCGTCAATCGGCCAGTGTCGTCTGAAACAACCCCAAGCCCCGTAGTGCTGTGCAGCGAAACCAGGCATGCTGTGCGCAGTACGAACAGCAGAACGTTTCAGTACTTCTATGTTTACATGTGCTTTCGTAACTTCCACTGTTTGTCCCATCATTCTTATTGCTTTGTATAGAATGTGCCCTAAATTTAAGCGCAAATCGCTCGTTCGTCTAGTTTGTAAGTTCTACCTAATTTGCGTCTGCTTCTGCCAGCCTCCGCCAATCGCAGAGCTTAGCCCATGTGACGACATAGGTTCTGTTGCGGGAAATGAGCTGGTGGGTCGCATGACCATTCCCGTTTTTCCTAATTATGTAGCTTATTTGAGCGAAGTTTACGTTAAAAGTGGTGTCAGTATGATTCTAACGAGACAATCTTTTGAATGAACCAAACTTGTGTTTTCTCTTCATGGCTCCTTTAAGGACGTAAGTTGGCACAGAGAATGTTAAATAAGTCGCATAGCTGCAATCGTAGGTGAAATAAATGCATTATCTGGTTCTATGTCTTGCTTTGCATCTATAACATCAACTGTGCTTTTTTTATTGCGATACGGAGCTCGAAAGCTAAACAAAAATTACCCCACCTTCCCGCGAGGGGAACCCTGTGGAGATGCGACACATCGTGGGGGTTCACCTAATGTTTCCGTTGCGTCGATGCTCTAATTGCGTGAAACGTGTGAGGAACGCGTATGATGTATTCTTTATTTAACACGCGGCCTTGTCTTCAGCGGTGCAAGCATTCCTGTTATCACAGTGATCGGTGCTTGTTACGGTTGCGCGGGCGATAGCAGAATTGTTAACCTCCATTCAACGCATCGATTTAAAATCGGAACACCGGTGCTGGAACGACCGCAGCTATGACGCAACGTGGCGCGGCTATGACGCAACACAATCCACTTTAATCTAATCCAATCCAATCAATTCAATCCAAGCCAAGCCAAGCCAAGCCAAGCCAAGCCAATCCAATCGAATCCAGTCCAATGCCCCTCGCGAGAGAGTGTTCGCTATCGGAGAGGATGGGGAGTGAGCGGCGGAGAGCGCAGCTCGCGCGGCGAGGAGAATGGGGGAGGGGTGTGCACGGAGAACAACAACGCCGTATGGAGGGACAAGGCGAGTGAATGAGATGCAGTCGCATCTAAAACCGATTTCGAGGAGCGTTGTACAGCTGTCACTTGATCCATCAGCTTCGCGACCCGTGGTGCGACAGAAAACGCCGATAGAGGCCCTTGGAAATTCGGTAAAACGCTCCATCAGGGCGATTTGGACGGGCCATTGGACGGGCCAAAACTATCTATCTATAACGTTGGGACGGCCGGAGCAACATCGCGGTGCTGGTTGCTTTGGTTGCCGCGTTGGCGCGTCATTCGCGTCGTGCGTATAGTGGCTTCCGCCAGACTTCACAACGTCGTGCGGATAAAGTCAGTCAACAAGCTCTCGTAGTGAGACTATTAACCTCACTGCTGTGCTCTGGCAGCATAAACACACCTGAAATGGCAATAAGGCCACCTTGATTTCACCCAAAAATATCAAAACAGGCGAATGAGTTCAGGAGCCTTACTTTACTCCGAAGGATGCGTCCCGTGCTTACAGAGCACGGAGGATTGAGGCAGTTTCTCCCACGTGCCCTGCAAGACTTTTGCTTGTACCCATTGTTTGTCAGCCTGGCCATACACACATGAAATAGTTTACTTAGACATGTGTCCAAAGTATGCATATGCACATTTGCAAACGTTGTTTACCATTGTTGTGAACATTTTTCTCGTGTAAGTGCTATATCAATGGCCATTGCAATGCCGCTCACCCCTGAACTGAGTCCGCCTGCTTGCACGTCCTTGGTCGGTGCTACCCTAGTGCGGCAAGCATTTGAAATGTAAGATACGAGTCCGGTTCGCAACGTCAAACGGAACTGTAAACAGACAAACAATGGCAGGCGAGAACACCCTGTGCAGCTTAGCATTCTAACGGCAGACTGCGACCGTTCTTATTATGAACAGAAGCCGCGAGTTTTTACCATGCTTTCTCGCATACTTGCAAATAAACAACGTATTCCCAGGTTGTGAGTGAAACCTCGCAATGAAGTATTTTTTCAGCAAAAGAAGCTTCGTCTGGTGCAATTTATTTTATAACAAGCGCGGGTATGTTTGGAAGACTTAGCTTGGACATACGCTTCTTCCTTTTGGCACGCCACAGCAGTCCTTCTTGTAACGGCCATTTGAATTTTTACTCTCGTTCAGCTTGATGCGGCCTTCTATATTTGGTAGTGCACTCAGCTGGTTGCCACTAGTTCACGGTGTCCAATAGGCATCCGGTGCTACCCAGGCCGGGTTTCACTGAAGTGCGCCGTATTCCCCTTCTGGGTAATAGACGCCGCCACGTTCCTCCCACGTTCCCTTTGTTGAATAACCCTCCGAAGCGTCCCGTTTTGCAATATGTTTGCACCAGGGGCTTTTACCCATTGCATTGATAAATACCAGAGATGAGAGACAGAATTTGGCAGAAAAAAATTGCGTTGACTCGATGATGGTTGATGTTTAATGGCGCAAGGCCGACGAGGGCAAAGAGCGCCAGAGAAGTTATTTAATGAAAACAAGTGATTACCACAAAAGGTAGGTATAAAATGTGTAAACTGGACATAGTAAGATCAATAAAAATAATGGTGATGGCTGGTGTTAGGGCCAGATGTGTTACGCATGATAGGAAATGAGGTTTAAAAACTTAACATCTGACAAATATTTAAAAACGCGTTTCACAGAAACCATGGCATCGTCACCTAGAAACAGAGATGGGTGTAGGGGAATATGTTGTCTGTAGAGTTCTCTGAAGTGTTTGTGTCGTGTTGTGTCAAGTGCCTTGCATTGTATGAGTATGTGGACTACGGATAGGCCCTCCCCACACCTGCTACACAGGGGTCTTGGAGATCCCGTGAGCAGGTGGGAGTGGGTTACATGCGTATGGCCTATCCGTAACCTAGCAAGGGGTAACTTCAATGTGCCCCATGTGTGAGTCAGTAGTGTATTGTCCCAGGTGTGGTTTTATTACATGTAGTTTGTTGTCTGTCTGTTCGCTCCAGTCTGCTTGCCAAGTTTTACGGAGTTGTTGTCTAATGTGTGGCTTGAGGTCTGTGTAAGGTAGTGTTAACATGTCGACTGTGTTTCGGAGTGCAGCATTGGCGGCCATTTCATCCGCCACTTCATTACCGCCAATGCCAGAGTGGCCTGGCACCCAACACACAGTCACCCCAAGGTTTGAAGAATAAGCTACCATAATCGTTCTGAAGACAAGATTAATGACATGGTTTTTTGATGACTTTCCGGATGATAATGCACGGACGACGCTCAACGAATCTGTATAAATGACGGATGTAGGAATATGATGTTCAACTATGTGACTTACAACTAGAAATATGCCATATGCCTCTGCCGTAAAAATACTTGTATTAACATTCATTGTTCTACATGCTGCAAAATTGGGCCCATGCGCAGCACAAGACACCGCAGTGGACGTTTTAGATGCATCGCTGAAAAACTCTGCAGCCCTGTATTTATTCTGCGGATGCATGAAATGCTGCAAAATCCCACTTCTTGGTGTCCTGTTCTTATTGTATTGTACGAAAGACAAGTCACATGCTACAGGACGAAGATGCCATGGTGCTACAAGATCAGTGTGAGATGATTTGAATGTGTCTAAGAGGGAGACCTCATGAATAGTCACCTCGTCCCTCACTCTCTGCGAGAAGGGAACGGAAATTGATGGGCGGTTTAAAAAGAGTTTAGTTGTGGATGTATCATTAAAAACCGGTTTAAAGGGATGGTTATTCATTGATGAGATTTTGGAGGCATATAGGAGGTCAACATAAGTTCGCTGGTACGCTAAGCACCATTTGTCACACTCTGCATAAAGACTGTGGACAGGACTGGTACGGAATGCCCCACAAGACAGGCGAAGCCCCAAGTGAAGCACTGGGTCGAGCATTTTAAGTGCTGTTTTTGTGGCTGACCCATACACAACGCTTCCGTAGTCCAACCGTGACCCCACCAACGCGGCATAAAGTCGAAGCAGGAGTTGTTTGTCTGCACCGTACGATTGGTGAGACAGGACTTTTAGAATATTCATTGTTTTTAGGCATTTTTGTTTGAGTCGTTTTATGTGGGGTATGAATGAGAGTTTCTCGTCAAACACCACACCCAAAAACTTGTGCTCTCTTTTTACTGGAATCGAGTCACCAAAGAGTTTTACGTCGGGATCGGGCAGGATGCCCCGCCTTTTTGAGAATACAACGCAGGTACTTTTAGAAGGATTAAGTTTAAACCCATTTCATCTGCCCAGCGAGAAAGTTTATTTACCCCAAGCTGGACCTGACGTTCACAAATGGATATGTTACATGATTTGAAAGATATTTGAACGTCATCTACATACATCAAGCAGGATATGGTTGGCGGCAGTGCCTTTCGGAGAGAGTTCATCTTAACTATAAACAAGGTGCAGCTCAATACGCCACCTTGAGGCACGCCATTCCTCCTGCACATGAACATTTGAAAGTGCCGAACCGACCCCTGACACGAACTGTTCGTTCGGACAGGTAACTTGAAAGAGTATTAAGCATGTTACCTGTCACACCATAGGATTTTAGGTCTGCAAGAATGCCATAACGCCCATGCCGTATCATAAGCTTTTCGCTATCAAAAATACGGTCATGCAGTTACTGTCTGTGTTATAAGGCATCCTTAATGTAAGATTCCAGTGCAACTAATTGATCATTTGTGGATCGCCCTGCCCGGAAGCCTGCCTGGCAGCTCTCGAGAAGACCGTTGTACTCAAGGAAGTACACGAGTCTTCTGTTCATCCTCTTCTCAAAGAGCTTACACCAGGCAGCTTGTCAAGGGCCACTGGGACGATAACTGGATGGAGAGGAAGGGTCCTTCCCTTCCTTTAGGATAAGCCACTACTATGGCCCTCCCTCCAAGCGAGGGAATGTGCCCCGGACAAGCCAAATCTTGTTATATAGGTGGAGGAGTGTTAGAAGAGTGTCTGAGTGTAGGTGCTGTATCATTGTATATGTGAATGTTGTCTGGCCTGGAGCTGAGGGTTTACAAGTGCTCAAAGCGGTCCTCAGCTATGAAGTGAAAACTCGAGTTATAAGAGGAGGTTGCCTTATCATATCAAGTAAAGACTTCTTTTCGGCCAACTGTTGTGTTTAATGAAAGTGCTAGTGTAGTGTGCTGAACTGGACCACGTGTTGGAAGTGTTGTGAGAGTGTGTTAGCCTGGTCTTCCAGTTTGTCCCCTGTTGTATAACCAGGGGCAGGCTGTGTGTCTGTTGTCCTTTTAGTTTGCGTATTCGTGTCCAGACTTTGCGAGAGTCAGTGTAAGAGTTTATGGATGTACGAATGAGCGCCAACTCTCTCGTTTTTGCCTCACGGCGCACACGTTTTCCCATCGCCTTAGCCCTTTTGAACAATAAAGGTTTCCCGACAGTGGGGTACCTGCGAAGGATACCCCACGCCTTGTTCTGGGCCTCTCGCGCCGCCTACAGTCCTCATTCCACCACGGCCTCCGCTGGTTGCGCGGGGCTCCAGAGGCGTGGGGAATGGACTTTTCGGCGGGCGTCGAGGATGTGCGCGTGAGAGTTGGGTAGCTTCTTCAACGTGTAGGTGTCCTATGGATGTGTGGTGTAGTTTGGATGTCTCTGTAAATGTATTCCGGTTAGCTCGTGCTTCATTGAACCTATTATGGAAGATGGACTGCATGGGCCTTTACCTATGTATGGTGAGTGAGGTGGGGAAGTGGTCACTGCCAGTATGGGTCAGTGCCCACACCCACTCGAGAAGAGGGAAAGAGAAACTGCAGGAGCCAATCGCCAAGTCAAGACATGAGTATGTGTTGTGTCCTATGTTATGGTATGTAGGCTGTTTATTGTTGAAAAGGCATGCTCCATGAAGATGTAAGGAATTTCTCTATCAGGCGACCTCGGGCATCCGTTTCTGGAAGAGCCCAAAGAGAGTTGTGAGCATTAAGATCGCCTGTAAGTATGTATGGTTCGGGCAGCTGGTCAACCAGCGCTCGAAGTCGGTGCTCGTAAGTGCAACATCAGGAGGAATGTATATGGCGCATACCGTTATCAATCTATTAAAATATTATTGTTCGGCCGGCTTACAAGCCTCGAGGACGGTGTTCAAGGTGACAGGGTGGCATGCTAAGGATTTGCGGGTGATTATGGCAACACCGCCAGAAGAGTGTAGTGCAGCCATCCCTGTCTTTCCTGTATACCATGTAATTATTCAAGAAATTTGTGTGTTTGGAATCTCAGATGTGTTTTCCTGGACCCACATTATACTTGGCTGATTGGCATGCAGAATCTCATAAACGTCGTCAAGATTATTCAGAAGGCCTCTGCAGTTCCATTGAACAATATTTCTCTTCCCATTATTATGTGTTCAGAGCTACTGGAGTGTGACTATTTATGTAGGGTCTTTCGGGGCTTGGACTCTTGGAAGGGGTTTTTGCCTTCTCTACTGACCTGGACGTCGCAGCCCGTTCCTTCCGCTGCGATGAAAGCCGGAAGGGCTCGACGTCCATGTCGTCATCTGAAGGCAAGGGGGTGCCCAGCGGACTGGGCCCCCTTGACGTGGTACCCTTTCGGGTGTTCTTTGCCTGTGCTGCCAGTGCCGAAGGCGTGGGGAGCACCACAGATGGCACAGGCAGTGAGGCGGGGAAGGGGTCGCTGCGACTGCCTCCGTCTCCATCTCGTCCGGGCCCTCGCGTGTGCTTCGGGCCGGTAGAGAGGGGGAAACGGTGGGTGCAGCAGCATCCCCACCGGACGTGGATGCCACCACAGCCGCTGCTGGCTCAGCGAGCGGTGCGGAGGCGGGTTGGGCTGCCAGAGGCAACCCAGGGGGGGGGGGGGCGGGACCAAGTCCGACTCGCGGTACTGGGTCCCCGCCGAAACCAGACGCCGCTCCGCCCCCCGGCGAGCTGCGTCGGCGTACCTCCCCAGAGGGAAAGAGGCGAACCTCTTCCGCGCCTCTGGGAAAGTGATGTTTTCAGTGACCTTGATGTTAATGATTTTCTTTTCTAATTGAAACTTTTCGCATTTTCTGGAGTAGGCCGCATGTGGACCCTGGCAGTTTACACAAAGAAGTTGTTGCACGTTGCAGTTTTCGGCCGGGTGATCGTGCTGGGCGCATTTTGCGCAGGTAAGTCGGCCGCGACAGGTGTTTGTGCCGTGCCCGAACCGTTGGCACTTGAAGCAGCGCCGTGGGTTCGGGATGTAAGGCCGGACTGAACAACGAATGTAACCTGCGTTGATGAATTCAGGAAGGGTCGCCTTGTCGAAGGTTAGGATGAGGTGCTTTGTCGGTATTTGTTTATCGTCTCTGCGGATGGTTATGCGCCTGACCGCTGTTACGCCCTGACTACGAAGGCCCTCCAGCAGGTCAGCTTCAGATTCATTGATTAGGTCATATTCGGAAATCACGCCCTGGGAGCTGTTTAGGCTGCGGTGGGGCGTGACTCGGATGGCCAGATCGGCGATGCGGGTTTGTGCAAGTAGTTTATCAGCCTGATCCTGGCTACTGACTTCAACAAGGATTTCACCGGTTCTTTGTTTTTTGGCTTTATATGATTCGCCGATGACACCTTCAAGAAATTTGGAGACGAGAAATACTGACTTTGAAGCAAGAGGGTTCAACTGGTCAACTGATTCTATTACTAAGAAGCGAGGGTAGTTGTTCGGTTTCGAAATACTCAAGTTGGGAAGTGGTGGGAACGAAGCTTCGGTGCGGCCCCTTTTCGGGGGCCGATCACGTTTGGGGGGGGGGTTTGGAAAATGCCATATGATACATTGGAAAGCAGGGAGACGGGGGTACTTTCTTCTTTACCTTACCCTGGTAGCCAAAGAGGTCCCGGAGCTCCCTGCCTGGTGAACAGACAGGGAGCCCATCCGCCGGAGCTTGACCTGGGCTCCGACGGCCACCGTTCGTGGTTTCTAACCCTCCACCTATAAACACATCGCCACGGTTGGATCCAGCTTATGTTTGGGGGCTCGGGGTCCGCGGTATCGCCAGTACCGTCACCAAGATTGCTCAAGGTGCCCCGTGCGGGGATGCCTCTCTTTCAGCGCAATGCAAAGCACTGCAGCAATCTGTAACTGACACAGAGCAACGCATGATTGATATAGAGCAGTATTCACGTAACCGCAACATCGAGATCAAAGGCATTCCGTTTGATGAAAATGAAAACCTTCCTGACCTCCTGAAAAAGCTAGGCGATGTCATCGCGGAACCAATAACCTCAGCTGACATAGACGTGTGCCATCGTGTCCCCAGAAGGGAAGAAGGATGCCCGAACGTTGTTGTCCAGTTTACGTCACGCACTAAACGTAATGTCGTACTGGAAAAGGCACACGAGAAGCCTGTTGACACCTCCCAGCTCGGTGCTTC